>JAKOGI010000895.1:364866-375924 GCA_029747015.1 Carnegiea gigantea | reverse complement strand
ATATATATATATATATGTGTGTGTGTGTGTGTGTGCGTGCGTGTGTGCGCGTGCGCTTGTATGTGTGTGTGTTAGTGCGTATGTTAATGAATGTACGTTTGCATATATGTGTGTGTGTGTGTGTGTGTGTTTGTGTCTGTGTTTGTGGGTGTGTGTGTGTGTATTTATATACATATATATGTGTGTATATAAATATATGTATGTATGTGTGTGTGTGTGTATATATATATATCTATGTGTGTGTGTGTGTGTGTGTGTATATATATATATACATATATATATATAATATATATACGATTATATATGTAATATCTTATATGGTGTGTGTGTGGTGTGTGTGTGTGTGTGTGTGTGTGTGTGTATATATATATAGAGACACACTGTAACACCCCGCATTTTCGTTTTCTGTTAAGCTAATTAAATGTCCTTTTTACGTTCTAAAATCGTATTTTTAGTAACTGTATGACTTAAATTATTATCGATGTGCTTTTGGGAGCGATAATTTTATCAAAAATGGGGTTTATTATTGCTATTATTGATTTTAAAGTCAATTCGTGCCATTTATGCCTTTAAATTATATCGGTAGTTTAATTTAGTCGTTATTCGATTTATTTTGTCGTTTCCTGAAAACGATTAGGTTTTCAACCTTAGAATTAGTTTGTGGTTTATTGAATCGAACCTAGACGTATTTGAAATCGAATAATCGATGAAGGGTCGCATTATCGATTCGGGATAGGTTGTGAGGTACGAGATTAAGAATTAGACTGGCGATTTTAGTTGATTGGGCAAGTGACCAAGAAACAATCAAAAAAAAAAAAAACATAAGGGGCCGAAGCCCCTTCTTGCACTGGGGAGAGAAACGCGAAGGGGGGGTTCTTGAGGCTCTTCACGGCACCCCCACCCCGACGACAACCCCACGGCAGAGAGAGAAAGAGAGAGAGGAGGGCCACCGGACGGCGAGTCGGGGCCGAGGTCGACGGCGGCGCACCGGCAGGTCAGGCGCCGGCCAACCCTCGTGACACCGCGGCAGAGAGAGAGAGTTGGAGCGAGAGTGAGAAGGAGCGGAGGGGGCTCGAGGAGCCGCGACCATGCCGGCGACCGTTGCAGCCAAGGCCGGCGAACCACCTCACGCGTAGCTGGGCTAGAACCGGCCGCAGACAGGGGCGAATCAACATGAGCTCGGCCGAACATCTGTCCGTTTTAGGGCATGCGAGGTGAATTCAAACCTCTTCTCCTTCTATAAATTCAATCCTCACCCTAAATTCTTCTAAATTGTGCCTAAAATTCTCAGAAATCGCGAGTTAGGTTTGTGGGCCGGGGCTAGGTCGTGAATTACGCAAAGGACAGAGGAGACTTTGAGCAATTGGTGTTTGAATTTGCTCCAAATCCAGCTAATCTGTGTGCCCTAAGCTAGGATCGAGGTGAGTGTTCTCGCCTCCTAAGTTATTACTATTTTCGAAGTTAATTTTCAGCAGTTTGATGTTGCATGTCAAGTTAGAGCTTGTTAAATTCATTAGAAATGACAAGAAATAAGTTATTCATGCTTAGGTTCGAATCAATTGGTTGTTTCATGCCTGAAATTGAGAATCGATGTGAATTCTGTACATAAACTGTAGTCTTGCGTGAACAGTGAATTCGAATTTATATGGACATATTTAGCTTCGATTCGAGTTAATGAGTTATTGTTTAAAACGGAATTAAAATCGAAGTTAATTTAACATATTTAGCTTCGAATCGAGTTAATGAGTTATGGTTTGAAAAGGAATTAGAAACGAAGTTAGTTTGATATGTTTAGCATCGATTCGAACCCATGAATGTAAATCATGCTTGAATTGTTAATTCGAAGTAATTTAAAAATGTTTAGCATCGATTCGAACTCATGAATGTAAATCATGCTTGAATTGTTAATTCGAAGTTAGTTTAACGTGTTTAGCATCGATTCAAGTTAATGAGTTAATGTATGAAAAAGAATTAATATTGAAGTTATATTAACGTGCTTAGCTTCTATTTAAGTTATTTAGCTAATATATGAAAAAGGATTAAAATCGAAGTTCTTTTAATGTCTTTAGCTTCCATTCGAATTAATTTACCAAAGCATGCAAATGAGCTAAGCATGCAAATGAGCTAATTTTCGAGATAAATGAAGGGTGTCTGGCTCCGAATCAAGTAACTTAGCCAATACATGTTAAACGAATTAATATCGAATTTATATAAACATGTTTAGGTTCGACTCAAGTTAAACTAACTAATGCATGTAAACGAATTAAATTCGAAGCTATTGAAATATGCTTAGTTTTCACTCGAACCTCTGTTCTCTGTACATTCATGCTTAGGAAAGTTGCTTCGAAATGTTTCGTATATGTTTAGAGTCAAATTATGTTTGATTTACTGAATAAGTGTTGTCGATTCATGAATAAATGTGGCCATATGAACGCTTGTTGTAGCGCACCGCTGAATGGTGCTGGATGCTCAGGTAAGAACCTAAACTTCACCCTTTATTTTTATAAGCTAATAGAATAATATGTTGTGATTAATGAATCGATGAATCGAGTTGGGAGTTGGATGGTTTGAGGAAAGAATCATGAGCGTTCGAGGTCCTGTGGTACGGTGCTTGTGAGGAGGGAGTTCGGGTTGTGAATTGACCGCAATCGTGTGGATTGCGAGGTCATGTGTGGCTCATTGTATTGAAATGATTACGTAGCGTTTAAATGTGATATGTGTATTCCCTTTTCTTGTATGTTTAAAATGTAACATGTGTGTGGAAGGGTGATGTTTTAGCAAATGACTTTTCATGTGTTTTAAATGAATAATAGCCATGTCTAGTAACGAGCTATGGCCTATTTTAGCTATTCAAATAGTGTTTGGGAGGAATCCCCAAAACGTATTTAACAAAAGGGAGATGGGAATTATACGTTGAATGATTTTATTGTTTGAAACACAAAATTACTAGCCGTTATGGCCGATACGCTTTAAGTGGCTAAGATGATGTACTGTGGACACTATGTTATGAATGTTGACTACCTAGGGATTTCGTCCTGATACTAGGAAGCCCTAGAAGACCCTTACGAGGGTAATTGTCCAAGATATGCTGTGGACACTATGTTATGAATGTTGACTGCCTAGGGATTTCATCCTGGTACTAGGAAACCCTAGAAGACCCTGACGAGGGTAATGGTCCAATATGTTTATGTAGCCATCCCAGGAGTAAGAGCTTAAGCGTGAGCGTTAGGTCTCACTATGGGGTCGAGAATAGTTCTCACCCAATCAGCACCCTGTAATGATCTTATGCCAGAAGTATTTTTTTACCAAGATAAGAAAAGCAATTGGCCTTTGCCATTTTATATGTTTTAAAGAAAAAGAATGTTTTATGGCTCCAAAAGGCTATATGGAATGATGTATGAAAAGCTTATAAGGGTCGTTACACGACCAAACGAAATGAAACTTCCTTTGACGACTAAGAAAACGTTTTCAACGAAAGATAGAAAGCTTTCAATGAATGAGTTATGAAATGATCCTCAAGCATGTTTGAATGTGGATTCTTAGCCTATGTATTAAAGGAAAGCTTTCAATGGATGCATTATGAATTATTCTTAAGTATGGTTGAACGTGGATTCTAATCTTATGTGGCATCATTCTTATCCATAGCAAATCTTTCTGATTTAAAGTGTATGAGATGAGAAAGAAAGTTATAGCACGTTAAAAATTCCATGAATGAAGGCGTATCTTCCTAAAAGAATGAACGTTGATATGTGAATAGCATGCGAGGGTGTCATATAGCTTAATATGATGTTTAAGGGTACTTAAATGCTTGATATGTGTTTATGTGTGTGATATGTATATTATATGAATGAAATGCCAAGAAAAGTGTAATTATGAAAAGGGATAACCTTATATACACATTATATGATTGAGGGTTCATGTGTAGTTTAAATGGAATGTTAGGAACTTATGTTATGAAAAGAAAGGATCCTTATACTTAGCCTTCGATGCTTACTCACGTGCCTAACTGCTTGCTAGTAAAGAACTCCGTCGTTGAGGAACCTAGAAATATGATTGAGTGGTCGAAGTGAAGTTTATGTATAGTGATCCTCCCATAAAGGTTCTATGAATATCTATTATGATAGTAAAGTATGGAAACGTGATATGTGACTAGTAAAGATAGTATTGCCTGCAACAGTTTTGGTTTTGAGGGGGTTGGGGGACACTCACTGAGCGTGTGGTTGCTCATCCCACTATTCTTTCCCCTTTTCCCCAGGTTTTCTTTCTGACAGGAAGAAGTTGAGTCAGATAAGTCTAGAAGGAACCTATTGTTGCTTACAAGGCGTCGTATGTGCTCATTGGAAGGGATTTTTTTTTTACGTGTTTAATGAAGTCATGTAATGTACTCTTAGTTTATAAACGTCTGTAAACGGTTATTCTAGTTCATGTAATGTATATGGTATAAAGGTCGCTCTGTACGGCCGTCTGCGCCAACCATCAAGTTAGTTAGACGTCTTCTTGGTTTAACTTAGCTATGTTTTGGGATGTAAATCTTAATACTCCGGTTTTGTTAACCGTTGAGTTGTGTCGTCCATTTCTTCTTTATTCATGAATCAATCTGGTTGGTGTACTCCGAGCGAGTGGCTCGTTGAGTTATGAACTCCGGCATGTGGCCATTGAGCTATGTTTTATATGTTTACGCTTCCGTTAATCTACAGGAACTTATTGTAAGGCGTTTAGCCTGGAAACGGTCAATTTTCAAGGGAAACTCTGCCCGTTTCATCCCAGAATTTAAGTAAGAAGTTAGAAAAAACGTAACGCTTCTGGCCTAGGGGCTGGGGGTGTTACACACGCGCACACACACACACACACACACATACACACAAACACGCATATATATATATATATATATATAGATAATATATATATATATATATAAATATATTATTATTACTATGTATATATGTGGTGTGTGGTATATATATATAAGATATTATATATATATATATATATATATTATATATATTATGTATATATAATATATGGATAAATAAAATATCCGTATATATATATATTATATATACAACACACATATATATGTCTATAGGTGTGTGTGGAATATATATATATATATATATATATATATATATATATATATATACTATATATAATATATATATATAGTGATCTATATATATATATATATATATATATATATATATGCATGTATGTATGTACATATATAAATCCAATTCTGCTCTAGCGATTACCGGGGAGTTTTCCGGTGAACTGCTACTATGGCAAGGGGCCGAAGAGGGAGATCGCGATTAGTGTAACAGCCATGTCCACTCAGGGATTCAGCTACTCCAGAAGTTCTCGATAAAGATATTGGGTCACCCAAAACCACAGTTACCCAAAAGCAAATTGTCGAACACCTAGAAGGCATGGTGCCACAAGTATCAGAAATCACTACCTCTACTCCAGTTACTAGCTCCTATGCATCTCTTGTCGACCTAGAAGAAGGAACCGGGCTGAGGTATGTGCCTACTACTTGCATTAATGGTCTGAACTATGATAAACTCGAGCAATAGGATGTTTGTCGGGAGTTTGAGTATTGGAACACTACGATCCTCTGTTCGATTCTTGGAGCTAAACCCCCATTAGAGGTGATTAAAGGGTTTATTCTGCGAATTTGGGGTTCCTATGAAATTGACAAAGTTTTACAGGTTCGTAGAGGGCTCTTTCTGGTAAGATTCCAGAACCCAAAAGATAGAGAAAAGGTAATCAAAAAGGGAATTTACCATTTTGATAGCAAACCATTTTTGGTGAAAGGATGGAATCCCAATATGGATCTATGCACAGAAACATTGAAATCACTACACAAATGGATACGGTTGCCAGACCTGGACCTCAAATACTAGGGGATGAACAGTCTAAGCAAAATATGCAGTGCTCTTGGTATACCCCTTAAAACAGATAATTACACCAAAGAAAAGACAATGATCAGGTATGCTCGAGTATTGCTAGATATGCAGTTGGAGGGATCTTTCCCAGACTTCATCGAATTCTTCAATGAGTAAGATATGCTCATAAGACAACAAATACATTATGAATGGATTCCTATCAAACGTCTCTTTTATGGAATGTGTGGACATAAGGAAGATGTTTGCAAAAAGAAAGATGGACCCAGGAAGGAATGAAGGGTAAAACAAAAGGTGCAAGAATTGGAACTAAGGCATACCCCAGATGATACTCAAGTAGCAGGCAGTCAGAATGCTCTTGATTTTACAACGGTTGCAAGAGGGACACCAGCTGCAGTAAGGCCTCAATCCACTACCTCACCTAGGACCAGCAACTCTTTTCAAACACTAGCAGAAGCAGGGGGTCGAACAAGGCATACGTTCTCATTATATCTTACCTCCCATGGATAATGTTGTAGCATGGAACATCCAAGGCCTAAATTGGCCAAATAAATAGGTTGATGTTCACATCTTCCTGCAAACCAATAAAGTGGGGCTAATAGGGCTCCTTAAAACAAAGGTGAAGGAAAAAAATGTGGAAAAAGTGGCAACACATGTCTTCCCAGACTGGAGATGGATGCATAACTTCTCCCTGAATCCCAAGGGGAAAATATGGGTAGCATAGAAGCCATCATGTTATCAGGTGGAGTTAATTCATATGACTGAGCAATATATCCATTGCTATGCAATGCAAATGAGCTCAAATGTAAAGTTCTATATCACATTTGTCTATGGGCTAAATCAAGTGCAATTAAGGAAAAAAACGTGGACAGATTTGTCCTCTTCTCAGCCTATTCATGAACCTTGGTGCATAATAGGAGATTTTAACTCTATCCTATATAAAGAAGATCGAATTGGAGGGGGAGATGTACTGTTTTCTGACATAAAAGACATAAGAGATTTCATAGAATCCTGCGAGCTGCAAGAAATAAGGAGCATAGGGCCTTACTACTCTTGGACAAACAAAATGATAACGAGCAGAATAAATCATGCCCTCATAAATGAAGTATGGTATGGATAGTTCAACTACATGCAAGTAAAGTATGAGGTCACTAGCCTTTTAGACCACACCCCCTTGGTGGTACAGTTTCTTCTTTCACCTAAGCCCAAGACAAAATTTCAGTATTGTGATATGTGGGTAAGACATGCAGATTTTTACTCAAGAATATCCTCTACCCTACCTAATCCCTCAGGCTCACTCAAATGGAAGCAGTTAAAGAGCCATCTGGACCACATCAGGGTCAAACTCCAGCGCCTGAATAGAAGCTCTTTCTAAAATCTAAAGGAACAACAAGGGTTAGCTCACCATAGACTTATAGAAATACAGCAAGAACTCCTTGTCCACCCACATCAAGAGGAGCTTATCTGCAAGGAGAAAGAAGCCAGGACGAACTATATAAGCATTCTTTCCTCTAGCATTGCTCTGTTACAGCAACAATGCAAGCTAGAATAGATCAAACATGGGGACACCAACTCCAAACTGTTCTTTGCTAAGGCTAAACAATGCAAGCTAGCAACATATACATATTTTATCAAAGATGCTATAGGAAATTGGACTGAAGGATTCAACAATGTGGGTAGGGTAATGGTAACATTTTACAAGAATTTCTTAGGACCTCAACCATGTGCACGAACTCCAGTTCGGGGGGATATTCTGAACCTTGGGTCTCATCTGACAATGGAGCAGCAAGTCCAACTTTGCAAGCCTTTCACTAAGAAGGATGTCCAACAAGCAATTTTCTCTATCCCCAATACTAAATCACCCAGGCCTGATGGATTTAGTAGCGGCTTCTTCAAACAAGCTTGGCCACAAATCAAGGAAATAGTATGCTCAGTAGTGATGAGTTTTTTCAAAACTAGGTATCTCCCCAATTATGTAGGTGCCACGAAACTAACAGTTCTACCTAAAGTGCAGCACCCCAAGAGGCCGCCGAATTTCGTCCTATTTCGTGTTGCAATGTTGTTTATAAATGCATTGCTAAAATGCTCAGCCAAAGAATTAAAGAAGTGCTCCCAAGCATCATTGATCCCAGTCAGGCTGCCTTTGTCAAGGGGGGAGAGTTGTTGTATAACGTGTTAATCAGCCAGGATATTGCTTGAGGTTACCAACGACAGCACATCTCCCCTCGCTGCCTTCTAAAGATAGATCTACAGAAAGCGTTCGACTCTGTTCATTGGGAGTTCCTTAAAGAGATGCTTATAGGACTTCAATTCCCCCCTACATTCATCAATTAGATAATGAAGTGTGTTACCTCGGTCCAATTCAAGATACATATCAATGGACAGGATTATGAAGGCTTCAAGGGGGAAGGAGGCTTAAGCAAGGAGATCCTTTGTCTCCCCTTCTCTTCGTTATCTCTATGGAATACCTGTCCAGGCTGCTAAAGAAGGCAAGTTAGAGCCCTAATTTTAGGTTCCACCCAAACTGTAAGCGAGTCCACCTAACTCAGTTGATCTTTGTGGATGATTTAATTTTATTCAGCAAGGCAGATCCACCAACATTACAGTTGCTGATGGCTGCACTAACTGAGTTCCATTTATATGCTGGGCTGAAAACAAATTTGCATAAATCCCAAATGGTTTTTAGAGGCACAAATCCAGACTTACAGCAACATTGCTTGCAGTCTGTTGGGCTGAGAGAAAGCTCTCTTCCTTTGCAATACCTTGGCGTGCCCATTGTAGCCAGTAAATTAACAAAGCTAGAATGTGCTCAGCTGGTCACCAAAATTACTGCCAAGGTTCATCAATGGACAACACGAAACATCTCGTATGCGGGGAGGTTGATATTAATCAACTCGGCTATATTTGGAATATTTAATTACTGGGCATCAATTTTTTTATTGCCCCATGAAGTCATTGACAGACTTACTCAAATATGTCGTAACTATCTCTGGAGTGGGACAGAGGACTTCAAAAGACCACCTCATATCTTCTGGTAACATTCTTGTTTACCAAAAAGCAAAGGTGGCTTCGGTATCAAAGATTTTGCAGCTTAGAACAAGGCAACTATTGCCAAATTGGTTTGGGCCGTGGCTAACAAAAATGATATATTCTGGGTGAGATAGGTTCATGGAAGGTACATACGAGGAAAAAATTTGTGGGATTATATACCCCCCTCGGACAGTAGTTGGTATTGGAAAAAGCTGTGTAAGGTGAAAGAATTCCTTAAAACAGGATGTCAACTAAATAATACATGGACATGGCAAGGAGAAACAGGCCACACCGTGAGGAAGGGCTATGATTGGCAATTTAAGAATGCCTAGAAAGTGAAATGGGATAAGCTGGTCCAGGCTCGAATGGCCATTGCAAGGCATTCATTCATCATGTGGATATTCATTCATCACAGGATGCCTACCAAAGTACGTTTACTCAAATATCATCCTCAGGACAATCTCAGATGTGTCATGTGCAATAGCATGGAAGAGGACGAACAACACCTCTTTATAGGATGCCCTTTCGTGCAATCACTATGGAAAGGAGTACGAAAATGGTGGCCACTCCCCCCCATAGCCTACCACAGAGGGGACCATTAAAGCTTTGTTGAAGATAAAAGGGGACAAATATTTCAAGCAGATTAACTATGTCATATACTCTGCAGGGATATACAGCATTTGGGTAGCCAGAAACCCAGCTTTATTCAGGAACCACCACAGCACAGTGCAGGACATACTTAAAGCCATCAAGAATCAAATCATACATAGAGTACTCTACCTGCATACCTGTACGAAGAAGCTTAATGTATATATTGATAGGATACTGAAATGATACACACATGCAATTTTGATAGTGTACACATCAGTGGGTGGCAATGAAGATTACTCTTTTTTTGCCAAATATATATATATATATATATATATATATATATATATATATATATATATACACACATATATATATATATATTTATTTATGTGTATATGTATGTATGTGTGTGTGTGTGTGTATATATATATATATCCAGACAGATATACATAGATATATATGTGTGTGTGTGTGTGTGTATGCATATATATATATATGTGCATATATATACATATATATACATATATATTATGTATGTATATGTGCGTGTATATACATAACATATAATATATGCTATTAATAGATATATCTATAATATTATATAATATATAATATATTATATATATACATATATATATATATATATATATATATATACATATATATATTATATTATATATATATATAGATATATATATAATTATATATATATATATCTATATATATATATATATATATATATATATATACACACCTATATCTATCTATCTATCTATCAATCTATCCATCTATCTAAATATATATATATACATATATTATATATATATATATATATATTATATATATATATATATCTATATATATATATATATATATATATATATATATATATGAAGGCATCCGTATCTGTATATGTATATGTATATGCATATGTATATATCGGCATATATATATGTGTGTGTGTGTGTGTGTGTGCACGCGAGTGTGTGCGCGCGCGTGCGTGTATGTGTGTGTGTGTGTGTGTATGCATATGTACGTAAGCATGTATACAAATGTCTGTATGTGTGTGTGTGTGTGTGTGTGTGTGTGTGTGTGTGTGTGCATATGTATGCAAGCCAGTATATATGTGTGTGTGTGTGTGTGCGTGTGCGTGTGTGTATATATACATAAATGTATATATATACATATATATATATATGTACGCATACATATATATATATATATACACACACACACACACACATATGTATATGTGTGTGTGTGTATAGATATATATACATATATATAGGTGCCTACATATATATATATACATATACACACACACACGTCTATATATATATATATATATATATATATATATATATATATATATATATATATATATATATATATATATATATATATATATATATATAATATATCGATATATATAGATACATATATGTATATATATATATATATATATATATATATATATATATATATATATATCTATGTAGATATATATATATATATATATATATATATATATATATAT
>JAKOGI010000895.1:62500-364766 GCA_029747015.1 Carnegiea gigantea | reverse complement strand
TTTTTTTTTTTTTTTTTTTGGTTGCGAGGATGATAAGTTCTCATTCCTTGATGCACTTTACATAACCTTTATATGTATCCTACCACCTATTTAAGACCATGTCTATGTATTTCTTGTAGCTCTTTGTGTGTTGTGCTAAGAATAAAACTCATTGTCTTGTGTGCTTTTTGATTAAGTAGGCTGTAGCTTTCCACTCCTTTGGTATCCCCTGATATTTCAGCTCGTTTCTAGCTCTTCATATGTGATATATGGTTGTTGTGAATATGGCGTAAATGATTCCTTTGTGCATCCTGGGCATTTATAGTTGTAGGAGGTACTCTTACCAATCCTAGAGACTTGTTGCTGTGTATTGTGTTCTCATCTATGAAGTTGTGTGTTGCCATACTTGCTGCTTATAAGTACAGTTAAAGAAAAGATGCTCTTGTGTTTCTTCTCCTTCATTGCACAGGTCACATCTAGTAGGTATACCAGTGCTGTACGTAGCTATTCTAGTGTTCACTAGGAGTTTCTGTTGCATCAGAAGCCAGGCTATAAATGAATGCCTGGGAGTAGCAGCTCTGGTCCAGATTATTTTTGTCCATATAGGCTGTCTGGACTGAAAGCTCAGGTACTAATCATACCCTGACTTGACTTTGTATTCTCTGTTTGCCTTTCCTATACCATTTGTGCTTCTATGAACTCCCCCATTTGAATTCTTCCTTGACTCTGCATAATTTGGACCAATACCAGAAAACGTCGTTCACTTTGGTGTATGCCCACTAGTCCTTGTTTATCAGATATTTTTCATGCACCCACTTTATCCACAGGCTATCTTTCTTCTTTGACACTTCCCATACCAGCTTTGCAATCCATGCTTTGTTCCATGCTTCTAGGTTTTTGAGGCCTCTCCCTCAATTTTCCTTTGGTAGACAGACTTCTTTGCATGCCACATAAGGGGCCTTCTTGTATGTGCTGTCTGCACCCCAAAGGAAATTTCTGCATAGTGCATTTATTTGCTTTACGACCCCCTAGGGTAATATGAGGATTCTTGCCCAGAATGTATATATTCCCATTAGTACTGCTTGAATGAGAACAACTCTCGCTGCATATGATAAGTTTCTCGTTGAGCAACTTTTAATTTCTGGCTGTGATTTTCTCTACTAAGCTCCTGCATTCCATTTTCCTTAACCTGCTGGTCGTTATGGAGATTCCTAGATACCTAAGAGGAAGGGATCCTTCTAAAAATCTTGTTGCTTGGATTATCATTTGCTCTGTTTGTGGTTTGCAACCCCTTATAACTATCTCTGACTTGCTGTAATTGGCTGTAAGACCAGTGGTATCCGAGAATGCTTGAATTGCTTTCATTAAGCTTTGTATTGATTGTACCTCTGCTGCACAAAATAGCATTACATCATCTGCAAACATCACGTGCACCAAATCGTGTTTTTTGCATCCTGGGTGATATTTGAATAAGGGTGTAGCACTTGCTATCTTGAGAGTTCTTGATAGATATTCCATTGTAAGTACAAATAGGAGATGTGGTAAAGGGTCTATGGTGAAGTGTGTAGTTGTTAGACATGCCATTGTCCATGTGATGAAAATTCTTAGAAATCTGAGTTCCTCCAATAGTTCCTTTATAAAGTCTCAGTGAACTGAATCATATGCCTTATTTAGATCAATTTTCATGAGGCATCAAGGAGATATGTTTTATCTGTTATACCTCCTTGCTAGCTCTTGGCTTAGGAGAACATTATATAGCAATTCCCTACCTTGGACAAATGCTCCTTGAACATTATATATATATATATATATATATATATATATATATATATATAGATATATATTATATATATATATATATATAATATATATATATATATATATATATATATATATATATATATGTCGCATATATATATATATATAATATATATATATATAGTATATATATATATATATATATATATATATACATATTATATATATATATTTATATGTTACATATACATATACATATATATATATATATATATATATATATATATATATATATATATATATATATATATATATATATATATATATGATAGATCTATCAATGAAAAGTCGTATCACATCTACAATGAAAATCATCTGACAAGAATAGATCTAAAATATTAACATAAATAATCATCTTTGAAAAGTGATTTGTGAATATACTATCAATTGGCTCTAAGCATGTTGCACCTTTTGGCCACTACCCACATTCTTAAATATTATTGCGTATTTTCCGAACGTCGATGAAT
This sequence comes from Carnegiea gigantea, assembly GCA_029747015.1. NCBI lineage: Eukaryota > Viridiplantae > Streptophyta > Magnoliopsida > Caryophyllales > Cactaceae > Carnegiea > Carnegiea gigantea. The sequence continues at coordinate 362,502 of JAKOGI010000895.1, read as the reverse complement.
TATAGTATAACTTCATGGAGCTTGTATTTATTTGACATCATAGATGATGCTTGAAAGTAAGGTCCTCCTAATAGAGCCATATGAAATTTCATCAACGCCCGATCAAACCAAACAAGCCTCATGATACGATATGATTCGACTATCTCCACAATATAATATTTCCAAATTTGCGAACTCTCGCACTAGAACGAGAAGAAAAAATCACAGCGAAACTCGCATGAAGGCAAGGAGATCAAACCTCCATAAAAGAAGAAACCATAGCTCTCACTCAGCACAGAGAATTTATTAAAAAAAGATTAATAGTAGATCTACTACAAACTAAAATAAGATGTCAAAATAGGAGAAAAATGGATCTTATCACCAGGAATTGTGCCTGATGGTAGTCCACGTGATATAGTATAATTGGATGCAGATTATAATCAGAAAAATAGGGGGATTTTAATAATAAAATTTAAATTAGACGTGTCAAACTGCGTAGCTATAGCTGCAGTATATCTTATTAGCGTAAATATATTGATCTTTAATTTGCTACGGTTGAATTTTCCTCTAATTTTATCCTCTATGTGATTGTATTCTCATGAATTTTTTTCTCTGATGAAAGCAAGTAAAAAAGTTGTCCTTTCCCATTAAATTAAAGTAAGATAGTAATTAAAAAGTTGCCTTCTTCTCAGGCAAAATAAATTGTGGTGGCTCACAGTTCAAGTTTTTTCGTTATGCAATTAATTGGTCATATGGTGCTAAAATATTTGCCTTCTCCTTAAATGAACTACAGTGGGTTATATGTTGCTATGCCATATCCTAAAAAATGCAATCTAGTATGACCGTATATGTTGTCTTAAATTACCGTAATTGCACGATGTCAATCGTAGTTAGCAACGGCAAGTACGGGCCGTATTCCTCAGGCAAATTGGTTCTAATCACCAGATTGACTTTAACACTCATTTAGGTGGAAGTTGATTCAGGTTGATGAAAACTAAATATTACTGAAACTGTTTGATTCGATAATAAAAAGGCATCCTGGATTGGGATTTACTACACTATTATGTTTTTTGGATTACAAACCAGATCATGTGAACCTACCGACTCAAATAACTGAATTGGAATAGTTACAAGCTAAAGCACATCTACGCCTTCTCTCGAAGGTCATTAGACTGATTAAGCTATTGTAGTTATCCATTTTCATGAAACTAAAATCCACAAAATTTAGTAACCAACGATTCCCAAATTGAAACCCTAACTATTCTCATGTTAAGTATCTTAATTGCTCACAAAGTAGCTCTAGGTAGAGGACCCAACTTTCGTTAACCTCCTAAACTCTAATTAAGACTCATGAATATATCTCTCTCGGGCAATTCATCAAACACTTGGCATACTACGCAAGAATTCTACAACAAGGATGGACATTCATTCACAATAACCTAGATTATGATTCCAAATCACATCATAGAGTCTAACCCCAATCTAAGATAGGGCGTTTAGCTGCTAAACATCACAATAATCGCAATCACAAATAAGGACGGGAAAGCATTGTTGACTATCTTAAAACCCTCATTTGAGTTTTTAATGAAAGACATATTTTAATTTGATTAAATCATAATTGATTTGAAATCTTGACCAATTGGTTTGTTATTGCTAAGAATATGAGATTGTGAAGCTATATTTATCAAATGTCAAGATCTGCTCTAAATGTGATATAATATTTTGAACGATTGTGCTGCGAGATAAGTAAGCTTCTAAATGATTCTCTTAGCCAAGATCCTCTATTAAAAATAAGGAAATTAGCCGTTGGAGATTAAAAGAAGAAAATTGAGCAGTTCAGCGAAATTCAAGGGCTTGAAAGACCAGGTTCAAGGCCTTGAAATGGTATGAAAGATTAACTTGCCTTGTTTTGTGCAATGATCACTTACCAAGTTTTGCTCCAACCTCTCCTACACCTCTTGATTATAAAAATGGGAGGAATTGGCAGCTGGAAAGTACAGAAAAGCAAGCACAAACATCAATATTCACAAGCATATATTAAGCCTTGATTTGTTATACATTCAATTTATTTGTATTGTTCAAGTTGTAATTGGGTGGGATTATGGAGTTGAATGGTCAACTCTACCAAGTCTAGTTGAAGGGTTCAACTTGTGACTTGGAACTTAGAGTAAGATGTACTCTAGAGTTGTAACTATCCCTTATAATAAACTTGGATTAAGCCTAGAGTTAGGAAACTCGAGGCGGGTACTAAGCTTGGTTGGGCTAACCTCGTTAAAAAATACTTGTGTCTTGTCCACCTTTATCTTTCTGCTCTTTATTTCGATTAATTTGTGGCTATCATCACCCTATTCATCCACCCTCTAGGGTGATTCAATAGCCTTTGAGTTTTCAAGCATGACGAAAGACGCAAATTTCAATGGAGACTACAAAGACAAAGGAAAAGAAATGTACTTCAGTCAACTTGCGATGATGAATTCGCGATTAGCACTAGAAATCAAACTCTCAAATTGAATATAAACTAGTTTGTAGGATGCTCAGCAAGAAAACCTAAAAATCGCCCTCAAGTCTCCTCTAAAATTCAGATGCCAACCCCTCAGAAGAACTGCCACCCAAAAAAGTTAAGTCGCAGAAATACAGCGTGGCACAGGATACACATGCCAGATCTCTAGTTGTGGTATGCTAGAGTCCTGGTGTGGCACGCTCGTGTCCTATGGTATGGGATACCCATGCCAAATCACTGCCTCAAAGCTTCGACCGAACTCGCTCTATGACTTGAAACTCATCTCCTTGGTCATCCTTTCTGCGAACATCAGCAGATATCTCATTTTCTCAGTAGAAAATCCTGTAAATACGAACTATATGGGCATAATTTAGACCAAAGGAGGCCAATTTAATCCTTTTCTCATCAAGATTAAACATGAAAACAATAAGAGAAAGGGTCAATCTAAGGGTTAAAATGATGTCAAGATAGAAGTTTATCAGTATACTATTGAAAACAAATATATTCATAGTTTAGATTGCTGAGCCTATTTCTTCATGCTAGATTATTGGTTTTCACCATCTCCAAACTTATTATTTTCCAAAATTATCATTTAATATCATTATATAACCACCAAGTCGAGAAGAATTTTCACTTGCAAATATGATTATATGGGAGCTTATTCATCCGACATGAATGGTATGCAATATATAAACTACTTCATGTCAAATCGGTGCGTAAAGTGTTAATGACTCAATGGCGCACAGTATGAACATATTTAAATATGCTCAAAGCTTGGGATACAATGATATAGTGACATATTTATCGCATGCAGATAGTGATACGAAAAAAGAGGGAAAAAAAATATAGCATGTATATTCGATAAGTAACCAACAATATCATTAAATTGACAAGTTGAAACTTGCTAAGGGACAACTGCGGGTTATTCCTATTTAGTTTAATTTTAGATCTTCAAAATTGGTATTATTGACGTAGAAAACTTCTATTTTCTAAAGTTCTAATGTCTTCTTATAAACAAGGATTCTAGCTTTCTTTTTGCTATTTTAATGAACAGCAAGGATCATTCCTGAGCTCTCAATATTTTTGGGGTACTTTTGTCTATATTTGCAAGTAAATGCAGTGCACCCCCACGTTTCCTCCCTCTTTCTCGCTCTTGTGTTGATGATATTCGCTGCCTTCTTACTCTCCTGCCCTTGCTCGACGAAAATAGAAAGATCTCGTCTTTTTTGAAAAGGATAAAAAAAAGAGATGAAAATAACCCAAAAGATTTACAAATAACCTTCATTTATATTGATAAATAAATGAAGACATATGTCTTATAGTAAGATATTTTTAAAGTATTTTGTATTAATCTAAATTAATATGTTATCTGATATATGATTTAAAATCATAAAATTTTCGATGTGTTATATGATACCGCCTCATGCAAGTGCCCTTTAGATTTGCAGCGTGGAAGTTGCAAGGACACTTCTTACCTTATGCAGTAATTAATGTGGGGGTTATTGAGTTTTTAACCTGAGACCACTCGCTGAGAAGGGTTATGGCACCATGTTCAAGAACCAAATCAACTAAAATCTTAAATTAATGATTAAAGGTCCAAGAATCGATTTTATACTCGAACAAATGATCGTATAAAATTGGGCTGAGAATTATATTAACCTTGGCCAACATGGCTGTCTCTAGGGATTGGATCATCTGTCACAAGACCTGATTCTACATTGAGAGCCACGGGTTTTGGAGGGATAGTCTTCACTTGGGTCTCCATAGATTAAGATTTCTTCACAAGGGTGACAACATCCTATGCTTCCTATATCTCAAGTACAGTATATGGAAGAACACTAATGAATGAATTTTGAATGAGTTCAAATAAGTGCCCGGGGGCGAGGAGTTCAATAGCTACAGGCTTTTGGGACATCCGAATGCACGTGTTTATTGTATTTTATTTTCCCTCGCTGTTTGAATGCATAAGGTTTTGGTCTAGTCAAAGATCTCCTCAAGCTTTGGGCTTCTGGTTCTCATGAGTGGACAAACTAGTCATAGCCATAGTTGCCTAGAATGCGGTATGCTCCGGAATGAGGTATAGATTTGGTTACATGATTCGGCGCTTGGTGGGAAATCCGGTGCTCGAGTATTAAGGAAATAATATGGAAATAATATTGTAATATTTTCTATTAATATTTGTTTCTATTTTGAGAAAGACTTGCGGCTGCTTGTAGAGCAAGTTAGGTTTAGGGAGTTGGTGATGTATTCAAACCCACTTTGTGTAATTGCTTTGTAATGCTTAAAGGTCATGTCACACGGCCATATGGAACAGAATTGAGGAGAAATGTCCTTGGGTGCCAACCTGGCTTGTTTCTTCATTGATTCAACCTAGTTTGTTTCATGTATCAGCGACACACTCTTCATAGTCTCACAAAGATTAAAGACGGCAAAGATCAACCCTTTGCCATATCAAACCAATCTCCCTATTTTCTCCACCCTTCAGATTTTCTGGGGCCTACTATAACCGCAATAAAATTTGATGGAAAGAATTATAATTTGTGGGAAAAGCTGGCAACGACATCATTGATATCAAAAAATAAACTTGGATTCATTGATGCTCCAATCACTAAACCAAAGAAAAAGGATGGAGATATTACGAAAGAAGTAAAGGTTTGGTAGGTTGTGAATTCAGTGATAGCGTCATGGATCATGAATGTAATTGATCCTAGGCTTCACAAGAGTGTGGCCTAACGTCGATAATGCCCAAGAACTGTGGGAAAACATTCAAAAGCGGTATGCAGTCCCAAACATACCCATGATCCATAGATTAAAAGCGGACATTGCATCTTGTAAACAAACAAACAAGATGTAATTGATTTATTCTCAAAGCATATTGGATTATAGAATGAGTTTGATAACTATGTGAAGATCCCGGCATGTACCTATGGAGCTGTGGCCAAGATAGCAAAATTCATGGAGGGAGACAAGGTCCATCAATTTTTTTATGGACCTAGACGATGATTCATATTCGACTGTGTGAAGCCAGATTCTCGCACTAGATTCCTTACCTTCAATAGACAGGATTTATAATATGGTGCACCAAGATGAAAATCACAAACGTGTGATGGCTGATCGTGACCTCAAGCCCGAGAACATGGCTGCCTTTCTGTGTCCCATATAGCCTGACCGAGTGCAATGCAAAGGGAAAGAATAAGTTGTAGGCACTGTTGAGGAGGCAGAGGTGGAACAGTTAGGGAGGCAGAGGTGGAAGAGGAAGGAACCACGGTGACTGAGGAGGCAGTCAAAGTAGCGTTGGATAAGGAAGAGGCCGAGAATCAGCTAATGCAACCCATGCGAATACCGAGACTACAATGGCAGCCGAGGACAGCCAGGGCCTAGTGACGGGAGGATTTACCACCGAGCAGGTACAACGACTGTTGAGTCTCATCGAGACTCCTAAATCTAGTTATGAAAAGCTGTTAGGTAAGGATATTCGGCTACTTAATTTTAGGACATCATGTCATATGACAGGCTCCTTGGCCTCACTGTGTAATGTTTGCGATTTGAAACCAATTCTAGTTGAACTACCGAATGGGCCGGAACTGTGACCATGGCTACAAAGCAAGGGTCTATTCAATTGAATCCAAAGTTCAAACTAAATCCAGTTGAACTACTGAATGATGTTTGCGATTTGCCTTTAGAATTTTGGGGGGAGTGTGTTTTGACTGCTGCCTACTAATTAATAGAACATCTTTTGCTGTTCTTCAGTGGAACACTCCTTATGAGATACCATTCAATGTGAAACCTAATTATGATCATTTATGAGTTTTTGGGTCGTTGTGTTATGCTTATAATCTTCAAAGGCCCAAAGATAAGTTTGAATCTAGAAGTCAGAGATGCATATTTGTGGGATATCCCTTTGGAAAAAGGGGATGAAAGCTTATGATTTAGAAACCCGAAACATTTTTGTTAGTTGTGATGTAATATATCAAGAGGAGATCTTTCCTTCTGCTAAGTCACGAGATTATGAGGGTTGTGCAGTATGAAAATTTAGCATCAAAGTAATGTGTTTGTTGAAGACAACTTTGATGATTTCGTGAGGCAACAATGTAGTCTAAGCCCACTGAGTGTTCAGATGAGCTGGGCGTAGAGCTTGGGCCTAGGTAGAACATTGGTGAGCCTAGGCAACCACAGCCCAGCAATGAAGCAGGGAGCAATTGCCCAGGGCGTGAGGCCAAAACCTAGCTCGCAAAGTGCCCAAGACTGGGAACCAGGCTCACATCCCGTCTGGGCCGCAGATTGGATTACGGAGCCTAGAGATACTGAAGACAAGGGGAGTAATCTGCTAGCAGCTCCAGAGGGAGAAAAGAGGGTTTGTGAAAGCCTAAGTCACCTGCAAGGCTATATTTGCTACTACGCTACTAGCCTGCTACCAAATACCCTCCTTCATCAAAGGCTCCACTCCCATCTCCTAAGGTCTCCTTAGGTAAACGTTATCCCATAGCTCATTATGTTACTTGTGAGAAATTTTCTAATGTGCATCGAAATTACTTAGCTGCAATTTCGCAAATCGTAGAGCCTAGATTTTTTCATGAGGCAGTACAAGATTCAAAATGGAGAGAAGTTGTGGCAAAAGAAATTGACACTCTTAAAGAAAATAGTACATGGAGCGTGGAGACATTACCTCCAGGAAAGAAACCCATTAATTGCAAATGGGAGTTAAAGGTCAAGTACAAATTTGATGGTAGCATTGAATGATATAAGGTCGATTGGTGATTAGAGGAGACGAGCAGATTGAATGCTTCGAGTATAATGAGACATTTGTCTCAGTTGCTAAGATGACGAGGGCAAGAATGTTTCTTGTAGTAGCTGCAACGAGAGGACAAGAATTACACCAAATGGATGTAAATAATGCATTTTTGTATGGAGACCTTAACGAGGAAGTTTATATAACAATGCCACCAAGGTTTTGCACATCTAATCCAAACAAGGTTTGTCGAATGCGAAAGCCACTCTACGGGTTAAAACAAGGTCCTTGTCAGTGGTTCGCCAAGCTCTCTTCGAAACTTCTGGAGTATGTCTTCACTCGTTCTTATGCTGACTATTTACTTTTCACATACAAAAAGGGTGAAAAATTTATGGCACTGCTCGTCGATGTGGATGACATTGTTCTAGCACATAACGATTCCAAGTTGTGTGCAGATTTTAAAGCATATCTAGATAAATGTTTTCATATTAAGGATCTTGGGCCTCTGAAGTATTTTTTGGGGATAGAAGTTGTAAGGAACTCCCAAGGACCATTTTTGTGCCAATGTAAATATGCTTTAGAAATAACCGATGAATGTGGACTTTTGGGATCTAAGCCAGCTGATTTTTCCGTTGAGATGAATCATAAACTTGCCTTAGCTTTCGGAAAGCCTTTGAGTAATCCTACTTAGACCTGGCAAATGGGTCATTTAGGTCGGGTACGGGTGGGATCTTAGTTCGGTTCGGGTCACTTTTGGGTCAACCGTGTTCAGGTCGGGTTCGGGTTCGATCCGGGTGAAGTATGGGATTGGGTCACTTTCGGGTCAATTACGGGTTCAGTTTGGGTGAAACTCAATTTGAGTCTATTTCGAGTTGTCTATAGTAGCCAAATTTGGATCAGGTATGGGTCGAGTCTAATTCGGGCTTGGTGGGATTCGGCTCAATGTTTGGGTCAATATCGGATCGGTTATAAATCAGATCGAGTATAAATCAAGTCGGATTAATTTTGAATCATTGTATAGTTTCAATATAGTCATTTTTACTCTTATATTGTATTAAAATATAAAACCATTTAATTAGACAAGCCCATTTATTCTATATTCCTCTTTTAATTCATGCATACTATACGTTTGTGTTTTATATTTAAAACACTTCTTTTTACTCGTATTTTATATATATATATATATGTGTGTGTGTGTGTGTGTGTGTGTGTGTGTATTTAAAAGGGACTTTTGTCATGAAAAATCTAATAGGCTTAGTTATAAATTTACTAAGAAAGTTAACTTACAAATACAAGTATACAACCCATTCCTAACCTTCTATCAATTGCGTCGTGCAACTATCCAACAGATTATGTGTTATTAAGTTAAGTTTCAAGTAGCTCAATTGAGGCCATGCGATGACAAAATTAGTGAACCAACCTAACGCAAATCATGCGTCAATGGTATCATTTGTATGGCCTAATACCAAAACATACTTAGAAAAATTACAAAAAAAAGAATGAAAATAAAATTTTTATTCTGGCCCCGCCGTTGGTTCATAACTTCATGTTTATCATATTTGGAGTTAGTAAACAGAAACAAGTTGGTTGAAGTTGACACTTTCAATAATCAAATCAATGTTTTTTGATAGCTTGTTAAGTGATCATACATCAAAATTCAAAGATTTGTCTTTGTGAGATTAACAACTTGATCTGTATGTGCCTAATGGGTCAAAACTCAAAAGCAATGGCAATATATGAGTATGTGTCAATTAGCATTGCATTTATGTGATTGTGAATGTTCGTTATCGAAACTCAAGATTAGAATTTACTTGTCCAAAATTCAAAGGTGTCACATTATTATGAGATCATATGCAAATATACATTCTTGAATATGATTACATAGAATTAAACATGTTATGAAGATAATTTAAAATCTTATATCAATAGTGCCGTATTGTTGACAATAGTCACAGAATAATATTATAATCATAGCGTGCATTGCATTAAGTCATTAAGTTAATCAAATAATAAAATAGGATTGCTAGATCCTAATAAGTTTAATAATTTGTTAATTTTGCTTATCTTTTCTTAATTCCTATTTTCACAAATATTTTTTGCTCTTATATTTTTACTGCATATCTATCAAATTAAAAATTTAAAACTATTAACTATTTTTTTCCTCTTAAGTTTTTAATTGATTTCATTTGTTAAGATTCGCTCTTAAGTGATTTTCCTTTTCCCACCTAAACTCAACCAATTGAGTTTGAAAAAAGAAGAATTCCCCCCAAAAGTCTAAAACCCAAGAAAAAAAAGTTACTGCTGATAATTTTAGAATTTTATTATTTTAAGAAGCCAAATCTAAGTGAAACTGAAAACTTAAAACCCTTGACGATAGCTGGACAGTTGAGACTGTGATAGTTACGTTGCTTAAATCCCTCGTCTCTTGCCGCTTAAAGCCCTAACCCTCCCTCAGTTAGTCAGTCTCCTAATTGTCGGTTACTGCCTAACCCTCCCTTAGTCTCCTACTCGCTGCTGGACCTAATTGAAATACGTCAACAATATTACATTTTACCTACTGATTAAAGACTTTAATGACATGATGCACTATAGTTAATAGTTAGATTATAACTTGCTTGTTTATTAAAACTTGCGCTAAAATTACTATAGGAGCTTTTCTTTTGTGCCTTAGCAATGAAATTTAGGGAATTAGGAATAGTTTTGGGTTAATAGGTTATGAGTACGCTTCGATTCAGGTTATATTCGGGTCGGGTATACTCCGGGTTCGGGTTTTATTAGGGTAAAATTGAGTCGGGTAAGAATCGGATTGGTTTTTAAATCGGGTACAGTAGGGTTCGGCTTCGAGTTGTCCATGTTCGATTAACTTCGGGTTAGGCCACTATGGCTTGGGTTTGAATTGGGTTGGATCATTTCGGGTGTGGGTCATTTGAGTTCATGCTAGAATTCGGGTTTTACTCGGTTATGGATCAGGTTATTTCAGGTGTTGGGGCCTAGATTGGTTCATCCATTTCAAGTGTCGGTTCAGATATGGGTGCGGGTCGTTCAGTTCGAGTTTCGGGTCTCGAATCAGTTTTGCTAGGTCTAATCCTACTCAATACCGTCATTTATTGGGAAGATTGATTTATCTCACTATTACTCGACCAGAGCTGTCTTATGTTGTACATATTTTAGTTCAATTTATGCAAGATGCTAAGGAAAAGCGTATGGAAGCTGCTCGTCGTGTGCTATGTTATCTAAAAGGGAATCCTGGGTAAGGCATTCTATTATGAAGTGATTCATATTTGCAGTTTTATGCATTTTACGATTATGATTAGGGAGCCTGTCCCTTAACGAGACGCTCATTAACAGGGTTTTTTGTGACACTTAGTGCGTCACCTATTGCTTGGAAAACAAAGAAACAAGGAACAGTCTTACGTTCATCTATAGAGGCCGAATATAGTGCAATGGTTATAGTCACTACTGAGATGATTTGGATCAAATCATTTTTAGCTGCTTTGGGACTTTTTGTGGAAAAACCTATGAGACCTTTCTGTGCAATCAGACTGCTCTTCACATTGCTAAGAATATTGTGTTCCACAAAATGGCCAAGCATATTAAGATCAACTATCACTTTGTCAAGGAACAATTACTCTTTGATGATCTCGTCACCGGCTATGTCCCATCCAAATATCAGGTTGCAGATATCTTTACTAAAGCACTAGGAAAGCAATAATTCCTATTTCTGCAAGGCAAGATAGGTTCTCATGCTCCACCTTGAGGGGGAGTATTAAGGAAATATAGAAATAATATTTTAACATTTTCTGTTAATATTTGTTTCTATTTTGTACAAGACTTGCGACTACTTGTAGAGCAAGTTAGGGTTAGAGAGTTAGTGCTGTATTCAAACTCAATGTGTGTAATTGCTTTATAATATTTAAAGGCCATGACACATGGCTATATGGAATAGAATTGAGGAGAAATTTTCTTGGGTACCAACCTAGCTTGTTTCTTCATTGATTTAGCCCAGTTTGTTTCGTCGAGGGTCATAACTAGTATACATAGTCTGCCAATTCAAAACTTCACATATTATAGGCACTCATAAAATGATTTAATTGTTAGAGTTCTCTCTCTTTTCTCTCCCTCTCTCTCTCTCTCACCACATGGGGCATTATTTTTATAGCATTCCTTTTATTTTTGCCTCCCCCTCTCTCCCCTTCTCATTTTGTTCTGTAAAAATTTTTCCCATTCATCACAACCTCAAAAATGTTTCCATTTTCTTCAAAATTTTGTCTATGAATCACGAAAATATGCAACACTATTGTGATAAAACATGGGTTTGTTGAATTCACCAAATTTACGGCCCGTTAGAGGGTTGAAAGAACCTGATAAGTATGGTGATAGCCCAGTCTCTTGGGTTCTTGAGAATGGTCGCTACTCTTTGTGGATTGGGATGATCATCCCTGCTTGATGAATTTGCATACATCCATCCCCCTAATCTCAACTCCAATTCAATCAGCCTTATGCGCACCCCGGCCCCACTAGGGATAGCAATGGGGCTGGTTGGCTGAACACACACTATCCGTTTTGAAAAATATATCTAGACCTGTATCCATAGCTATCACACATTAAAAAATAGCACTGATACCCTACCCATACACATCTGGTCTTCAGGATTTGCTGGTTTTGTTCGGTTTAAATTGTGAATTAAAATTAATACCCATAGTGAAATACAATGTGTACTTCTTTTTTCTTTTTTTGTTTTTTTGGAGGGAAAAGGATAAATACCTAATAACTTAATTACTTCTAGTCATAAGGGTCTTACCTAGGCTGAGTACAATGTGCACTTGAACCATTAGAAGAAATGTGCCAAAACTATCACCTTTGAAAATTAATTAGGATATGTGAAATCAAATAAATTGTTGAATTGATTGTTGTGAATTAGGCTCGCATGATCCAATTGTTATTCGTTTATCAGAAAAATAGGTATGTGGATGCGTTAGGTATGGGGTGGGTAAGGCTAATATCGATACCCGTTGAATGCACTCATATTTACACTCAATTTTCAATACCATCTCATACTCATTGGAAATCCATTTTGCCACCCATTTGGATTTTATATAAATGGGGCGGATTTTTGGATTTAAGTGGGTATAATTTTCATTGCCACTTTGATAAACCTCTATTTTGACTGATTTTCAATTCTAATTTGACCTTTTTTTCTTCCACAATTTCTTGATTTATCTTAGCAAGAAAAGGGTAAACGTGCTTTCTTTAGCTTATATTGCGCTTACGAGTGGTATTTCTCACTTTTCAGGTGTCTTTCCCAAAAATGTGAGAGTTTTACCAATCTTGTAGAAAAGGAAAACTTTAGGAACAGAATTTTGGGAAGAATGGAGGTCCGGCGAGGGCCCTGGGACCAAAGGAAGCAAAAATGGCAGCTATAGTAGATACACGCGCGGTTGATTGCAGGGTGTGCATGACCGCGCCTTGAAGCCAGAAGACACACATGGTTGGGAGCATGACCACGAGTTCAGACCTTGCGTGATCCTTGGGTCGCACAGTTGCCCATGCATCGACACACAACCGTGCGGCCCCAATTTTTCACGACTTAATTATTTTTGCGGCAGACGGTTAATCTTATCCTAGTTTTTGTTTTAGAGGGCACTTTTGAGGGGCGACTCTAGGTTTATTTTCTGGATTCTTTTCATACTTTTCTGGCATCGAATTAGAAGTTGAATTCAAGGATTATTGTGGATCAATCATTGCAATCAATTCAAGTTTGTATCTTTTCCTTCCCTTCTTGCGATTTTATCCTAATTTTCATTACTTTGTCATGTTCTTTAAATTTTGGCTCGTGATTGTGATTGTTATGATATTTAGTGGCTAAATTCTTAGTCTTGTATTGGGAGTAGCCCCTATTATGCGAAATTGAATCATGTTTTAGATTTCTGCGAACTATGCCCAAAGTTGTGATTTGGATTCTTACCTAATATGCCAATTGTATGTTGAATTGCTCGAGAGAGACTTGTTCGTTGTTCTTAATTAGGGCTTAGGAGTTCAGCGAAAGTTAAATCCTCCACCTAGTGTGACTTTGTAAGCGGTTGATTTTCCTGATGTGAAAACAGTTAGAGTTTTAATTGGGAATTCCTGATTACTCAACTTTGTGACTAAGATAATCCTAATTTCATGAAAATAGATAATTAGGATAATTAGGATTGGTTACTCAGTCTATTGACCTTCGAAAGAAGGCATAGATGTGTTTCATATTTGTAGCCCTTTCCACTTCAATTACTCTCATGGGCAGGTTTGCAGGATCTGGTTTATGATACACATAGCATAATAGTGTGGTGAACCCCAATCTGAAACCTTTGTTATTCTTGAACTAGACAATCTCATTAGTTCTCAGCATACTAGAACTACTGCTTAGCATAAATCAACTTGAGTAGACTTTTGCTTAAATAGAGTGTCGTAAGTCTATTCGGTGATTGAAAACAAGTTCCTTGTTGACACAACCTGTACTTGTCGGTCGCTAGCTACAGCTACGCTATGCACTTGCGATAATAATTTTAAGATCACAAGTTTTTGGCGCCGTTGCCGGGAAACTTTTTGTTTCAACATCGGAAGCGACCAAAACACTCTAGATTAGGCTTTTTCCTTTTCTTTTCCTCTTTCTCCTTTGCTCTTTGAGCCCTGCTTGGACTTGCTTACACTTGCTGTAGGTTTTCGCTTTTTATGCACAGGTGCAGTCAGAGGGATCGACCACTCATTCCTTTTGACCCGGAGATAGAAGCCACTGCATGGAGACAAAGCGGTGTGAGAAAGAGGCAACAAGCACAAATTATCATGGCCGAGAGAGATCCTGTGGTGCTGGAGGACTACGTCTTACCGTAGGCAACTGGCATCGCCTCCTCCATTGTGAACCCAGCCGTCGAAGTAAACAACTTTGAGCTACATCCTACTCTCATGTGCTTTGTGGAGAAGGACTAGTTCGGTGGGCATCCCACGGAGAACTTTCATATTCACCTTCATAATTTCCTAGCAAAGTGTGATACAATCAAGCTCAATAGTGTCTCCGCTGATGCAATCAGGCTAAGGTTCTTTCCCTTCTCACTAACGGACAGAGCCAGTGACTGGCTCTTAATGAGGAGCCCAATTCGTTCACAACCTGGGAGGCCCTCTCAAAAGCTTTCCTTAGCAAGTACTTCCCTCAAGGCAAGACCGCTCGTTGAGAGCAGAAATCACTTCCTTCTCTCAATGAGGCGATGAGTTACTATATGAAGCATGATAAAGGTTTAAGGATCTTCAATGCCAATATCCCCATCATGGAGTACCCAGCTGACTCTTACTCTAAACCTTCTACAATGGATTGGAGATGTCTGTTGACGCCGCAGCTGCCACCGTACTCATGGGGAAGTCAATCGAGGCTGTGAGAGCTTTAGTAGAGGAGATGACCTCCAACAACTATCACTGGGCCAGTGAAAGGGCAACCCCAAAGAGGACTGATGGGGTTTATGGAGTTGACGCTATGGACTTGCTCATCAGTAAGGTTGATGCTCTAGCACAACGCTTTGACAGGCTTAGGACTCCCCCTTGAGGGAGTCTAGTGGGAAGTTCTCCAGGTGCAATGTTTGAAGTTGGGGCTTTATATAAGATCTATGGCATTCTAGGGCACACTCTTTCTGAGTGTCATACTACTTTTCAGGGAGCGGAGCATGCCAATGCTATACAAAATTTCAACCCATGCCCACCATAGAACAACCCCTACTCAAATACATAAAACCCCGGTTGGAGAAATCATCTTAATTTCTCCTACCGCAATAACAATCCCTTGCCACCCAATGCCTCTCAACCTCAGCCCCCTGGTCTTCAACATAGGGCACCCTACAACCCATCTTCCTAACAACCACCTCCACAACTGAAGTCCAATTTAGAGAGCCTTATGGAGCGCTTCATAGCTACCCAACCCAAGACTAATGGACACCCAAATCTCCTAAATAGCTCATAGGTTAGCCAACTGTCTCGACCCTAGGGGGATCTACCAGGTCAACCTGAGACCAACCCAAGGGGTCATATTAATGTTATTTTTACGGTGGGCAACGGGTTCGTAGAGAGTCCTGTGATGGTACTTCAGGAAGTGGCTACAGTTTCTATTTCTGCAAGAACAACTAAATTGAAGAAGGAAGAGGCTCCAAATGAAGAAGAAAGGGGTCATCACTCTCCTCCAGTCTGACCTTATCAGCCTTTTGTTCCCTATCCTCAGAGGCTGGCACGATCAAAGCTTGAACCCCGGATGGTTTGATTTCTTGATTTGCTGAAAAAAGTAAACATTAACGTGCCGTTCTTGGAGATTCTGAATAAAGGGCCTTTTGTCTGTGAAGGATGAGCCTGAAAAAGTTCCAGTGGCTGTCATTGGCCAGGTGTATAGTACAGCTCTACAACACGGGTCACTATCGAAGTTGCATGATCCTGGTAGCTTTTATATCCCGTGCTCCATAGGGGATATGCCGATTGAGAGAGCCTTCTGTGATTTGGGCGCAAGTGTGTGCTTAATGTCTCTCTTTCTCTCTCTATGCAAGAAATTGAAGTTGTTATACCTGAAACCCATAACCACGTCTATCCAGTTCGCATATTGCTTCATCAAGCAGCCTGTAGGCATCCTGAAAGATATCACAGTTCAAGTGAGTAAGTTTCTCATCCCCTATAACTTCATAGTTTTGGATATGGATGAGGACCCCCAGATTCCTCTCATCATGGGAAGGAAATTTTTAGCAACTGCGGGGGCTGTGATTGATGTACCAGCAGGGAATCTGTCATTTCAGTTATATGGGGAGAAGAACAATTTTTGCTTCCCCCCTCCGACCCCTATTGCCCCTCCAGTATGAGAAATCCCCACAGCCCCCAGTGCCTCTACGTACGCCACTGGGATTCCCTTATTAGATGGGAATGGGATCCACCAAAGGACTTCTTATGTCACAATTAAGCTAGTTCCATTGGTTCGTACCAGTTCTAGAGACACACTTGCTCATCATGAGGTGGTGATTGATCACACTTTGCCATGTGAGGTTCCCTCCAGTTCGCCTCCTCCACTACTGTCACGAAGTACTTAAGGTCACAGTCAAGTTCGGGACCTAAAACAAGCGCTTCTTGGGAGGCAACCCGAGCTTTTTCATGGCTTTCGGAAAACAAAAGAAGAGAAAAAAAAGAGAAGAAAAATGGAAACGAGGAGAAATATAGAAAAAAAAAGGAAGAAGTAAGAGTGGAGAATAATAGAGGAGATGAAGAAAAAAGAGGGTAGTGGGGCATGATTTGGACTTCTTTCAATGAAAAATGGTGTTCTTGGGAAGTGTGCAAACATTTTCTAGCTGCATGGCCATGCAACAGTGACAGACGGCTATGTTGCAGGACTTGAAGTTACGCATGACCGTCCGCCCAATAGCACGTATCTGGGCAGAAACGAGGAGATGCACGGGCAGCCGTGCGTATTGGTATGACCGTGCACCCCCATATTTTCCCCTTTTCCTCACTCGACCCTCACTCAATTTCACTTATCTCGTTCACTTTCTCATTCCTTCCCTCGTGACCCGCTCTCTCTCAACCCCTCCCTCGCCACCTTGCTGGCTGCCGTTCACCTTGCCGACCGCTGTTTCCCTCGTCGGCTGCCATTTTGCTCTTCAGCGTCCCCTCTCTCTTGCCTTTTGTCTCTCCCTCTCTCTAGCCCTTCATCTCAACCCACTGACACCCCTCCCACTCTCTTTCTCTCCGTCGATCACCACCGGCACCACCACCACCTCGCCGGCATCTCCCTCTCTTACCACCACTACAAAACGTCGTTATCCTTCCTCTCTCACCCATAAAAACCGAAATGCTAACCCCAATTTCATTCACTTTTTAAGCTCCTTTGCAATTGTGCTTGGTCCAATTGTGCAATTGGGTGCCTCTTTGGGTTTAATCAGGTGTTCTTGCGACCGATTTTGGTGCTTTTTGGCTAGAATCTACTTGGTCATTTCCGGGATTGTTTGTAACCACCTCTATCGTCACCACAGCTCCCAAGAAACGTTTGAAGTCCACCGCCGCCTCTACTAGCCGAGCCCACGTGGCCTGAGGTAACTCCTCCATCCCCCATGTGCTTAGCAAGTATAATCTTGTTTTTGTGGATGTCGAACATGCCTCTCGTTATGATGCAATAGTTAGTAGGAAGATTTGCGCTCCTAACTATCTAGATGTGGAAATGCTGACTACTTTACATCTTTATGATGATTTGAGCCTATTGTTGCGTCACCTTGGTTGGGAGAGTTTTGTGCCATTGTAAGAGTCCGTCTATAAATGACTCATTTAGGAGTTTATGAACTCCTTGATTGTAGACCTTAATCGCAAGCATGATGAGGTTAAAGGATATATATGATTTTGGTTAACCACACCCACAAAATGCACCTTGTTCGGTTTAATGAGCTATTACATTAGCCACCCTTCAGTGCCACTGGCCCCACCCATACGGACTATAACCCCAAGAGTTTTTGGACTACTCTTACCTGGTCGGGGTGGAGGTACGAGGCGTGATCCACCAAGGCTACGTCGATCTGCAATCTTATGCTTCGTTACCTCCAGCGCCTTACTGCCAACCATGTCTTTCCCTGAGCTGATAGTCAAAATGGGGTTAGAGTCAGTGAGCTCTTCATTCTTTGGGCGGCCTTGCATAGAAAGGTCATTAATATTGGTGCTTTCATAGCCGACCACCTATATGAACACTCTAAATCCACTAAGGTTGTTATTGGTGGGGGTAGTATCATCACGGCCTTGGCTAAGGCTTTGGGATATGACGCCCAGGTTGATGCTTTGAGCATTTTGTACTGCCTGAGTCGTATTAATCTAATCACTTGCATCAACATGAAACTATTTAAAATGCTCAATGGCAGTCATTTGTGGCTAAACCACTATGGTCATGCTCTTTTGACCTTACCCAACTAAGCCAAGACCACCATCAATCGCTTTTCTAACCTTGTTTATAATGATGATGAGGATGGTGAGCCTGAGGACAAGTCAAATGGCGGTGGTGATGATGTAAGTGATGATGATATTAAGGAGGTCCCTCGAGGCCAGAGTGGTAGAAGGCGGGCTTCTGCAGGCCCTAGCGCTGGCCCCTATGGCATTGCTGTTCCTTCTTTGGGGACCATGGGTCCCTCCATGCTTCAGACGGTTCTCAACTGTCTTGATCCGTTACAAGTTTAGAACTAGGAGATCTTACGCAACCAAGAGAACATGGCTCACCTGGTTCATTATGCTTATGAGCAGCATCAGTGGCCATATCCGTCGCTTGACTGGCACCCTTATGGCCCCACGGGGCCCTATTGATGCACTGTGAGTATGCTTCCCGTCACCGCATTAGCATGTTCTTCCTTTCATTAGGGACAATGAAATGTTCAAGTAGGGGAAGTGGGTTCTTTCTTGATATATTTGAGGTGCATCTTGGGGTTTATAGATTGTGTTTTGGGGATGGGTTAATGTAATGTACATACATATTTGCATATAGTATAATTACATTAGAATGCATTAGTTGCATTTTCATTTTAGTTTAATTGAGCATGTAGTCTAATGCATTTAGGATAGATATTTGCAATGCAAAGGAGACTTGTTCGAGATGGGAGTGTATAAACTTTCAAGGTAATCCTTATCACCCTTCTCTTCCTTATCCTTTATGCTCTTTGTTGCTTTCTCAGTTAGTTTTGTTGCTTTCAAAAAAAAAAAAAAAGAGACAAAAAAGAGAACTCTTTTTGGTTGTGAAAACCCCTCTAATGATGATGTTTAAGGGGCGATGGCTTGGATGGATTATTGTGGCAACTTGTGGCAAATGAAATTTGAATAGGGCCAAGATCTTATGAAATGTTTGTGAAAATATTGTGATTGTTGGGCTTTTGGTGCTTATGTATATGCCCTGAGAGTTGCTTTGATGTGAAATTGTTGAGCTGTTATTCGTGGCCAACCTTTTGAGCTAGCTTTGGATTGTGGCAGGAGAGACCCAATGAGACTTTGGAGCCTTGTTGACCATTCATTATACATGGTCTCGACGTCCTTCATGAGTTTTCAAGCCCCTTCTTGTGAACATCTCTAGAACTTAGTTTGACTCTCTTTAAAATCGCGTTTGTCTTATGCTTATTTTGATATGATTGAGGCATTTGTTTGACTTTTAACCCACATGTGCCAAAAAGCCACCTTGTGTGTAATCCCTTTGCTAACCCCTTGAGCCTTTTCCCTCTTCACTTCATTCACCTAATATCTACTGAACTCTTAGCCTGAATTGAACAATCTTGCCCTATGCCAAGTTAGTAGAGCAAGGATATGAGTCATATTGATTTGGGAGTTATGCTTGTGATTACACCCCAGTGGGTTGTTTTGACTGTTTTTAAGCTTTACATGATTGGGAGTTTTAATTTCTCTATGACTTATGCCATTCATTTTGCCTTGAAAAAAAAAACGAAAGGTCATATGATTAAAATGGTTGGCATAGGAAGTTCCGTTCAAAATGCAAAAAGAAAGATTTACTCCCTCTTCTTATTGACTACGCTTTTGTTGGGGATAATGGAGGCAATTGTATGATGGTTTGGAGTTGTTTTGATTGTTCTCTACTTGGTTATTTAGCTCCTCATACCCAAATGATGATCCTCTCTTTCCTTAGACCATAACCCCGCTACAACCCTCGAAAAGCCCTCATGATTGACATTTGAGCATTTGATTTCACTGATGGAGAATTGAGAGTTTTTGCCAAGCCTATGGTAGTTTGTTTACATAAAGGGCAGTTTTGAGTGATCATACCTACCTTAAACACAAGAGAGGAGCATTTCCAATTCTACCCTTATAGTGAACGCTTGCCAGTCTAACTAGCTCACCAACAATTCGGGGAGACTGGATATTTCTAAGCGATTCAATATAGGGTATTTACTCTTGCATTATGGTCCAGTGATTCGCATTCTAGCACATATACTTTGTTTGAAAAAATGAATTTTCCCCTTGCCGAATCTTGTAGTTATGAGTTTTCATTCTTATCAATCTAGCTATCACCTCTTGCCTGAGGGAGGATGTTACACTGAGGTGAATCTCTCCCCATTGGTCTGTTAGTTGGTAATCTTGCTTAAGGACAAGCAAGGGATAAGTAGGGGGGAGTTGATAAACCTCTATTTTAACTGATGTTCAATCCTAGTTTGACCCTTTTTCTTCTACAATTTCTTAATTTATCTTAGCAAGAAAAGGGTGAATGTGCTTTCTTTAGCGTATGTTGCGCTTACGAGTGGTATTTCTCGCTTTTTAGGTGTCTTTCCTCAAAATGCGAGAGTTCTACCAATCTTGCCGAAAAGGAAAGCTTCAGAGCGGAATTTCAAGAAGAACAGAGGTCCGACGAGGCCCTGGGGACCAAAGGAAGCAAAAATGGCAGCTGTAGCAGATGCACAGTCGATTGTAGGGTGTGCATGACTGCACCTTGAAGCCAGAAGACACGCACGGTTGGGAGCACAACCACGTGTCTAGACTGTGCATAATCCTTAGGTCGCATGGTTGCCCATGCGTCGAAGCACGACCTTGCGCCCCCAGTTTTTCGTGACTTAATTATTTTTGCGGCAGATGGTTAATCTTATCCTAGTTTTTGTTTTAGAGAGCACTTTTGAGGAGCAACTCTAGGGTTTATTTTCTGGATTTTTTCATACTTTTCTGGCACCAAATTAGGAGTTCAAGGATTATTGCAGATCAATCATTGCAATCAATTCAAGTTTGTATCTTTTCCTTCCCTTCCTGTGATTTTACCCTCATTATCATTATTTTATCATGTTCTTTAAATTTAGGCTTGTGATTGTGATTGTTATGATGTGTAGTGGCTAAATTCTTAATCTTGGATTGGGAGTAGCCCCTATTATGCCAAATTGAAAGATGTTCTAGATTTCTTCGAGCTATGCCCAGAGTTGTGATTTGGATTCTTACCTAGTATGCTAACTGTTTGTTGAATTTCTCGAGAGAGACTTATTCATTGTTCTCCATTAGGGTTTAGAAGTTCAGCGAAAGTTCAATCCTCCATCTAGTGCGACTTTGTAAGTAGTTGATTTTCCTGACGTGAAAACAGTTAGGGTTTCAATTGGGAATTCCTGATTATTCAACTTTGTGACTAAGAAAATCCTAGTTTAATGAAAATAGATAATTGGGATTGGTTAGTTAGTCTATTGACCTTCAAAAGAAAGCATAGATGCGTTTCATATTTATAGTCATTTCCACTTCAATTACTCTCATGTATAGGTTTGAAGGATCTAGTTTATGATACACATAGCATAATAGTATGGTGAACCCCAATTTGGGACCTTTTGTATTCTTAAACTAGACAATCTCATTGGTACTCAGCAGATTAGAACTGTTGCTCAGCATAAATCACCTTGAATAGATTTTTGCTTAAATAGAGTGTCGTAAGTGGATTTGATGATTGAAAACAAGTTCCCTGTAGACACGACCCGTACTTGCCAGTCACTGGCTACAGTTACATCATGCACTTGCAGTAACAATTTTAAGACAACACACTCTAACACCCAAGCATGAATCTCTCTTACCCTCTTTCTCTACCAGTATTGCATTTCTTTGTTCCTTGATATTCTAATGTGGTACTATTTCCTAGCTCTTGACATGAAAATTATTGTTATTTCCGCAAGCGCATGGTTTTATCATTGTGGCACTTATAGGTGCTGATCCACATGGACGTGATATAAAATTAAGTGACCTATTTTGATTGAACAAGCATTAATAATCTAAACTAAACACAAAGGATGGAAAATAATAAGAAACTAGCAAACTATAAAACGTTGTGTATCTACATTAAGCGATCATAAGTGAAAATGAACAGAAGTTAGAGACAATAAACAGGGAATTATGCAAGTCATTGAAATCGAAACACTTGTCCACTTCTACGCCCAAATCCCAAATACTAATCTTAGGTCTGGAACTTGAGCCTAAACAGAACAATAACAAAATTAGAAATCAATCATCAAAGTTGAACCAAACAATTCAAATTTGTCCGTAAATACTTGCAAGTCCCCACTCTGAACCGAAATTCACCTAAATTAAACAAATCTCAAACTCCATACATGAATTTCTGACATCTTAGACTACAAAAATGAGAGGAAAAAGGAAAAAAAATGATAAGAAAACCTAATCTACTAGCTACTGTTCTCTATTTAGTCTAACCTCACTCCAATTATAGCCCTGAATTCCAGTGCATGCTATTAATTACCTCAATTAATCTTGTAACCCCCCTTGTAATTGCCGAAATGGATGATGAATTGATGAGCATGCATGAGGAGAGAGAAACATAGGAGGGTTGGAATGCTTTGGATTCCTATCTGAGGAGGAAAGAAGATGAATGCGTGAAGCAGCAGAAAATAAGAGAGAGGGAGGAAGAAGCTACGAATCACGTGCGATGCACATGAGTGGTAAGTAAAGAAGGGTGGGCTGTATGGGAAATGGGGGGTGCATGCTGGGACTCTGGGCTGGAAAATAGGCCTACGAGAAAGAGATAGTGCCGAGAAGAAAATGGGCTGCAAATAAGGTGAAACAAGGAGGGACGCGTTAGGCTAACAATAGGCCCGAAAACTGGGGAGAAAAAGAGCCGGGGGATGGTGACTGGCCTCAACTTGGGCCATGAAAACAGAAAGAAAAAGAAGGGCTCAGAGCAGGCCCACCGGAGAAAGAGATAAAGCTAGGAGAAATAAGCAGCTGGGCCGCGGAAAGAGACACAGGCCTACAGAGAGAGAAATAAAGAGGGAGGTGTTTCTTGGCAAGGCATGACATGGGCCACATGTGGGATTCGGTCCAGAGGACCAAACATGCGCAGAGTGAGAAGGGTAAGAGAGAGAGAGGGAGAACAAGGGGAAAAGATGAGGGAAATGGGAGAAAGGGCAGCGAATTTGGGCCACGTAGCTCGCCTGGGCAGCTGGGCCGGTTCTTTTCCCTTCGTTCTTATCCTCTTCAATCTGTTCCAGCCCTTGATTAATTGGATCAAATTATTTATTTTCCTCCAAATTTCTAATTCCTACAAAATAAACAAAAACATATTAAAATTCTAATTAAATCATTTCTGAGCTAATAGTAGATAAAAAAGGGCTATAAAATGTAATAATTTTGGGTTGAACACAGATCCACTTATCCACAAGCCGAGCGCCTCCCCCTCACCAAAGAAAAGAATATATATAATAAAATAAGTAGTGTCAGCTTGCATGTCTATTCATGCGCTTTTTATGCCAGCTAAGGGTTTGTTCTTTTCGTTGGTAAATTTTATCTCCTCTCCTATTCCATTTTTTCCCACTCCACCCTATTTCTTTCTACTCCTTAAAGATAAATACTACTCCCTTCAATTCCCCCTCATTCCCTCCCACTTCCTCTCACTCATTCCCACATAATATTAATAATTCCATCTTTCTCGAAGCCCATTCCATTCTTTCTCGCTTCATTCCATTCTTTCCCTTTCATTTCCACTCCTACAAGAAAAATATCGTTTCTTTTCACTCCATTTCATTCTGTCATAACTGCTCCATCACCATGAAAAGAATAGGATGTAAATAGGATAGGACAATCTGCTTTTATGATCTTCTCTTTTCCACAAGCAATGACTAGGTATAAAATATCTAGGCAACCAAGTTTTATGGGCCTTCTCTGTCAATATTAACTACTAAAATACTAGTACGTGAATGTAAACATAGTTGATATATTTTGTCCGGTAATTATCTAAATCTTGAATAGGCCCCTTCTAGCAATATTTAAGTCAATTTGTCTAAATTGTGTATTAGGATCTTGACAGCTGAATCATGTTACCTATTAAAACGTACAATTGTCAGGTAATTAGGGTGCTTACCCTTACTAGGGTAGCTAGGCATCTATTAATAAGAGTAATTAGGGTTTACAAGAGTACAAGGATTACATTAAGGCCCAATATAATTTACAATTATATATATGGTATTACACCCCCTGAATCTGTACGTGGGGGAACCACGGAGAGATTAGCGTTTCTTAGACCCTTATCTGACGGAATTTTAGCTCTTATTTGATCCTTTTTTTTCCGCACTGTTTTATGTCAAATCTAGATAAGAAAGGGTCAAATTAACTTCCTTCGATTTATGTTGTTCTTATAATGTGTTTTGCTTTACTTTCAGGAGAAATCCTTGGGTTTTTGATAGAAAGGAAAGCTTTGGGAATGAATTGAAGGAAGAATAGAGGCCCAATGAAGCCCCAAGCATCAAGGGAAGCAAAGATGAGAGAGACAACAGTGCGCACGGCCATACAGCAGGAAGCACGACTGTGCTGCTGTGCCAGAATGGTAGCACGGGGTGCTCGTGCCACAAGGCATGGCCGTGCCATGACAGTTTTGGGCGTACGGTTGGCCGTGCGTCAGGGAACAGCCATGTGTCCCTCCTTCCGTGTGACCTAATTTCATTCAGCCTTAAATAAGTGGCGCGAGTATTCTTTCTTGAGAGGCCTTTTTTTGCTGGGTTGTTTTTAGGGCCAATTATGGTTTCGCTTAGCCTCAAATAAACCCCTCTAAGGGGAGATTAAATTAGAGAGTTCTTGTAAACATTGTAGAAGATTCTGGATTCGCAATTAAAGATTAAGTTCATCTTCTCCCTCTCTCTCTCTTTATTTTTTTGAGGTGTATTTGTTATATATTTTATATTTCGATATATAATTGTGTATGTGTCATATGGGAGTACATATACACAAGTGTATGATATAGGCTTTGAAAGCAAAGTCTATATCATACACTCAAACATTTGTACTCTCATAGGACATGTAAGCAATTATATATTAAAATACAAAATATATGACAAATACACCCCAAAATATATATATATATAGAATAAATATAGGAGCACGTGCTCCCGGATGTGCATAATAATTTGCCCATTTTCAGGAGATGAGATTGGAACCCAAAAAGACAGCAAAGCCAATTGTGGAACAATAACTGTCGGGACAGCCAGCCAATCAAAGTCATAGAAGGCCATCATAAGATCCAGTCAAGAGTTGGCACGAAACCATAAGTCATGATCAGAAGAGCCCTATAATACTTGAAAATGTGCTTCACAACACTTAAGTGAGGTACAGGGAGCATGCGAAAACTGAGAGACCACATGTATGGCATAAGCAATATCAGGTCTAGTCATAGTAAGGTACTGTAATGCCCCAACCATGCAGCTATAATTACTAGGATCAGTGAGTAACTCACCATCAGTTAGAGATAATGTCGTTCGAGATACGCATGGGGTGCGCACAGGCTTAAGGGTATGAAAATGAAATTCCCTAAGCAGGTCAGTGATGTACTTGACATACTTGTGCTGAGAAAGAAAGAGACTAGCAGGAGTGCGCACCACTTGTACCCTAAGAAAGTAATGAAGGTCACTAAGAACCTTCGTGACAAACTGTGCCGACAGAGTGGTGATGAAGGCATGTAAAATAGCAGGATTATTGCCAGTGAGGAGCATATTATTAACATAGAGAAGGAGGACAATGATGATATTCTGCTGACGATAGACAAACATAAAGGCATCAACTTTGCTGCAAACAAAACCTTTAGAAAAGAGAAACGTTCTAAAGCGATGAAACCAAGCCCGAGGGGCCTGTTTCAAGCCATAAAGTGACTTCTTGAGGCGAAAAACATGATGTGGAAACAAAGGATAAACGAAACCAGGAGGTTGTCACATATAGACTTCCTCATGAAGAAAGCCATGTAGAAAAGCATTTTTTACATCAAGTTGACAAATGATCCAGTTACAAAAAATGGTAACGGATAGAATCAACTGAACAGTAGACGCTTTAACAACCGGACTAAAAGTTTCGTGGTAGTCCATGCCTTTGCCTGTTGATGATTGCTAAGAGCTATAAAGCGAGCCTTATAGCGGTCAATTGATCCATCGGAGGCATATTTTGTTTTAAAAATCCACTTACAACCGACTACGTTCATAGAAGGAGTGCGTGGAACAAGCTCCCAAGTGTCATTTTCTTAAAACACATTAAACTCGTCCGTCATATCTTGTCGCCAGGTGAAGTGTTTAACGGCTTTAAAAAAGGAGGTGGGATCACCATCCTCATGCTCAACACTGAGAGATAAAATGTTTTTGGGCTTTGTAATACCTGATTTAAGACGAGTGCACATAGGATGACAATTCATCGAGGCAGGTGACAAGTCAATAGCACAGATCTCTGGGCTTGAGGAAATTAGGCTGGGCGAGGGAGATGCAGACGGCAAAGAAGTAGGAGGAGCAGAGGGCTCTGGCTGTTGTGTACTAGGCTAGACTCATGGGAAGGGGAGAGAGAGGTATGGGTAGCGGGCTGGACTGGAGGAGGTAAAGTATGAGGCTGGTGAGTGAGCCGTATAGTGAGGGATGGAGGGGCGGCAAGAGGGGACGAAGAGACCAGGAGCACAGGCCGTGGAACTAGCTGTGTACAGGAAAGAGTGATGGGCAGTAGGAAGGATGTGAGGTTTAGGCCTGGCTAGAGGGCAGGGCTGGAGCGGTGGGTGGAGTGATAGGAGTTGTAAGTGTAGAGGGCCAGCATGGAAAATAATTTACCGGCAAAGATTGTTGTGGACCACGATGATGATATCGAGATGAGGAAAAATATGCTCGTGAAAGATAACATGTCGGCTTATGTAAACGCGACCGCAAATAGGTCCAGACATTTGTAAGCCTTGTAATGCAGGGCATAGCCGAGAAAAACCGCACCGTACAGAGTGCGGTTAAAGTTTATGTTTGGTGTAAGGAGTTAAGTTAGGACAACATTAAGAGCCAAACACACGTAGAAACTATAGTCTGGAGGTTTCAAAAACAACTTGGAAAATGGATATAAACCATGAAGATTAGCAATCAGTAAGCTATTTATGACATAAACGGCGGTTAGAACAGCGTTATGCCAAAATGTTCCAGGCATATGAGCAACAATAAGCATAGTGTGGGCCATTTCAATAATCTGGCGATGCTTTCGATCCGCAACTCCATTCTGTTTCTGAGTATGAGGGGAAAACTTGCGAGAATAAATCCCTTGTTGAACTAGAAAGTCAAAGAAGGGTGTATTATCATACTCACGACCACCATCACTTTGAAAAGGCACAATCTTAATTCTAAAAAGGTTTTCAATGAATTTTTGGAATTGTATGAAAACTTTCAAAGCTTCGGATTTATATTTGAGAAGATAAATTGTATGAAAAGACACAAAATTGAGAGAAGTCATCGACAAACAGAATATAATATTTGTAACCATGTGACGAAAATATAGGAGACTGCCATAAATCACTGTGTATTAAATATAAAGGTTTGGGTGCACAATGTTGAACCTCAGTAAACGGTAAGCGACTAGCTTTGCCCAAGCAACAAGAAACACATTCCTTGGAGGTTTTAGTGGTCCGAACAATGGACTTATTAGAGTGCAAAAAATCTAAAGTCCTAAAATTAGGATGACCTAACTTATGATGACAGACGTCGTATGGTTGATGAATGGAGAATAAAGCAGTGGGCGAAGAAGTGATGATAGGATAGAGATCTCCACTACTTCGGACCCATAGAAGCATTGTCCCTGTTTCCTTGTCTTGAATTGAAAAAGAAGAATCGTTAAACATAACTTGGCAATTGTTATCACGGCATAAACATGTTAGGAATAATATCAAAGTAACAGTATAGCGGAAGCAATAGGATGAATTAGAAATTCAGAAATCAAGTGAATAACAGAAAACAGAAATAAGAAGACAAGAGATTTAACGTGGAAAACCCAACAATCGGAAAAAAACTGCGGACGGCGACAGCACCAGAACAATTCACTATGAGCAGGAAGAATACAACACGATCACAATCACCACAGTGATTTGATCTAAGAGCAGAATTACAACCTTTCTATTGTAATCTCTCACAAAGTACTTCTACCTCTCAATGTATGTATGAGTACTGGAGATGTTTTAGATCCTAGGCCTGACCCCCTTTATATAGGGTCCAAACAGTAGGGTTTTTCCCCCTTAGTGTGCAACCCTAGCCGCCGGGTGAAATCCTTCCTTGAACAGAACACTACCGCCTTCCGAGAGAGGCGGTGTAAACGCACGGGGCACGACCATGCCACGTGGCACGGCACCCCCGTGCCGTTTTTCTGTCTTCTTCGACTGGACGTTCTTCGTCTTGACACGCCCGTGTCCTGTGCAGCACGGTCCCACCGTGTCGGTACTTGGATTTTGGGTCACGAAACCCAACAATCTTCACCTTGGACCAAAAATCTCTAATCACTGCTTTCTGACTCCGTCATTGCACCCCAAAGGGTGACGCCCCCTCCCTAGGGGCACTGCCCCGATGGGCACTTAGTGGCTGTGAATACCCACTAAGTCCAAGCAATGCTCGAACTTAGCCAATGGTAGAGGCTTGGTTAACATGTCTGCAGGATTTTCTGACGTGTGAATCTTCTTCACTATTATTTCACCTGCAGCAACTGTGTCTCTAATGTAGTGGTATTTCACACTAATATGCTTGGTCTTCGAGTGGTAGGCATCGTTCTTAGTCAGGTGGATGGCACTCTGACTATCAGAAAACACAACAGTCGGAGTTTGTGGGACTCCGAGCTCGATCACAAGGCCCCTTAGCCAGGTAGCTTCCTTCACCCCTTCAGTAGCAGCAATGTACTCAGCTTCAGTAGTAGACAAGGCTGCAATAGACTGCAATGATGCTTTCCAGGAGATAGCACTTGCACACATGATGAAGATATACCCAGATATGGACCTCCTCCTATCCAAGTCACCAGCATAATCAGCATCAACAAAGCCTACAACATCTGATGTATCAGCTTTGTTTCTATCAAACACCAACCTCTTCCCTATAGTACCCTTCACATATCGAAGGATCCATTTCACAGCTTCCCAGTGATCCTTCCCAGGATTGTGCATATATCTACTTACCATACTTACAGCATGTGATAAGTCTGGTCTAGTGCAAACCATAGCGTACATCAAACTACCAACAGCACTAGAATATGGTACATTGGACATTCTTCTGATGTCTTCCTCTGTTTGCGGGCAGCATCCCGCAGACAGCCTGAAGTGTGCAGCAAGTGGAGTGGAAACTGCCTTACAGTTGTCCATGTTGTATTTACTTAGTACTTTCTCAAGGTACCGTTCTTGAGACCAGTACAGTTTACCTGCTTTCCGATCCCTGTGGATCTCCATGCCTAGCATCTTCTTTGCTGCACCCAAGTCTTTCATCTCAAACTCCTTACTGAGTTGAGATTTCAGCTTGCCAATTAAGGGCTTGTCTTTAGAAGCAATCAACATATCATCGACATACAGCAGTAGATAAATAAAAGTACTATCAGAATACTGTCTAAAGTACACACAATTGTCATATCTACTACGTGTATACCCTTTTTCAGTCATAAATGTATCAAAACGTTTATACCACTGCCTTGGAGCTTGCTTGAGTCCATACAAGGACTTTTGCAATTTACATACCAGTTGTTCCTTTCCAGGAACTGCAAACCCTTCAGGTTATCTCATGTAAATTTCCTCCTCTAGCTCTCCATGTAGGAATACGGTTTTCACATCAAGTTGCTCCAACTCCAAATCAAACAATGTGACAAATGCAAGAAGGACTCGAATAGAGGTATGTCTAACAACAGGGGAGAAGACCTCATTGTAGTCAATACCTTCCCTTTGGTTGCAACCACGAACAACCAACCGTGCCTTCCATCTTGCATCTTCAACTCCAGGAATTCCTTCTTTCTTCTTGTAGATCCACTTGGCAGTTAAGGCTCTTCGGCCTTTAGGCAGTTCACAGAGTTCCCATGTTCGGTTCTTTTGCAGACTTTCCATCTCTTCTTGCATAGTTAGGATCCAGTTAGGTGAACTTGGGCAAGTGATTGCTTCAGTGTAATAGGCAATTCACAGAGTTCCCATGTTCGGTTCTTTTGCAGACTTTCCATCTCTTCTTGCATAGCTAGGATCTAGTTAGGTGAACTTGGGCAAGTGATTGCTTCAGTGTAATTTGAAGGTTCAGCACCTTCAGGCACTTCCTCTGCAACTGAAAGTGCGTATGCTATCAGCCCCTCATCATCGTTGTAACGGGCAGGTCTCCTGATCTCCCTTCGAGGACGATCACGAGCTATAGAATGGGCAACCTCCTCCTGAGGTTGATTGGGACTGATGGTTCCAGGTTCAGTAACCTGGGCCTCCCTATTGGGTTGATTAGTAGCTCCACCTTGAGCTGTTACGGTCTCCATCTCTACCTCCACATTGACATCTTCCTGATTACCTGTATCAGTAGAAGGAACAACAGTATTCTTCCCAGAAGATAACATAGCAGTCTCATTGAAAGTAACATCCCTACTTTGAATTACTTTCTTAGACTCAGGACACCACATGCGGTATCCCTTAGACTCAGATGCATATCCAAGTAACATGCATTTGACAGCCCTAGGGGCTAATTTCCCATTATTCACATGGGCAAACACAGGACATCCAAATATTCTTAAATTAGAATAATCAACAGGATTACCTGACCATACTTCTTCTGGGATTTTGAAGTCAATAGAGGTGTGTGGTGAACGATTTATCAGGTAGCAGGCTGTAGAAATAGCCTCTGCCCAAAACGCCTTGCGATCCCAAAGCCCGGCATGTGAAAGCATACATCTAGCTTTCTCCAGTAGAGTCCTGTTGATTCGTTCTGCAACTCCCTTTTGCTGTGGTTTACCAACCAACGTCTTGTGCCTAGCTATGCCATTTTTTGTGCAGAACTCTTCAAACTCTGACTCAACGAACTCAAGACCATTGTCAGTCCTAAGTTTCTTGATCTTTCTCCCAGTTTGGTTTTCAACCAGAGCCTTGAACTTCTTGAACATGGAGAACGTCTCATTTTTCTGTCTCAAGAAGTAAACCCAAATCTTGCGTGAGAAATCGTCAACAAAAGTTAACATGTAACGCTTACCTCCACAAGAAGGAACCTTTGAAGGACCCCACAAATCAGAATGAATGTAGTCAAGGATCCCCTGAGTACGGTGTGTTGCTTTCGAGAAACTTACCCTCTTTTGTTTCCCAAAGACGCAGTGATCACAAAAATCGAGCTTACCCGTACTGGCGTTACCAAGACAACCTTTCTTACCCAGAATGGTCATCCCTTTCTCACTCATATGGCCCAACCTCATGTGCCATAACTTTGTATCATCTATTATACCAACTGCAGCTACACCTGTAACTGTAGTTCCTTGTAGAATGTAGAGATTGCCTTGCCTCAATCCCTTCATTATCACCATGGCTCCCTTAGTTACCTTTAGGACACCATTTTCCATCGGAATCCTGCAACCATTAGTCTCAAGAGTACCCAAGGATATTAAACAATGAGTCATGTCAGGAATGTGACGCACTTTAGACAATGTTCTAATTGTCCCATCATGGGTTTTTATCTGAACAGTACCTATCCCGGCAACTTTGCATTTAGCATTGTTACCCATAAGTACCACCCCAGTGTCAACTGCCTCATAGGTGACAAACCAGTCCTTATGAGGGCACATGTGAAACGTACAACCAGAATCTAAAACCCAATCAACATCCACGCCCCTTTCGGAGGTGGTAGCCAAAGAAGTAGCAAGTAACACATCACCATCAGACTCCGACTCTACTACACAATCAGCTGTAACAGTTTTCTCCTTATCCTCCTTTTCATTCTTTTTCTTTAATTTCCAGCAGTTAGCCTTGATATGACCCAATTTGTTGCAGTAGTGGCAGGTTTTGTTAGAGTGAGGATTCCTTGACTTAGAACGGTTCTTTTTCTTATTACCGTTCCCCCCTTTCTCAGTGGTTCTACCCCTGACAACTAATCCCTCAGACTGATCAGTATGGATGTCTTGGTCAAACTTTTCTTTAGACAGCAGGTTAGACTTCACATCCTCAAACGATATAGTATCCGAATTACTATATAACATGATTTCCTTAAAGTGTTTGTAGGAAGGGGGTAGAGACACAACAAGCAGAATGGCCTTATCCTCATCCTCAATTTTAACATCCAAACTCTCCAAATCTACTAGAATGGAATTAAATTCATTCAAGTGTTTTTGGACAGGAGTACCTTCAGCCATACGAAAGGTGTACAACCTTTCCTTCAACCGGATCTTGTTGGCGAGGCCCTTCGTCATGTAGAGTTCCTCCAGCCGAGCCCACAGATCCACCGCAGTTGTCTTATCTAGCACCTCTCACAGGACATGTGGTGCCAAGCACAACTGCATGGCTGAAACCGCTTTCAGCTCCAATTCCTCCCATTCGTCCTCCGTCAACGACCCACGTCTCTTCTTTACATCTTCAGCCCACTGTTCTTCTGTCATCTTCTCAGGTTTTACGTGAGGTCCCTTCAGAACCTTCCACAACCCGTGCTGAATGAGAACTACTCTCATCTGCACCTTCCAGAGATTAAAACTAATCTCCCCGTCGAATTTCTGAATATCTACCTTCATGATAGAAGACATCCTATAACCAGGCTCTGATACCACTTGTTAGGATTAATATCAAAGTAACAGTATAGCGGAAGCAATAGGATGAATTAGAAATTCAGAAATCAAGTGAATAACAGAAAACAGAAATAAGAAGACAAGAGATTTAACGTGGAAAACCCAAATCGGGAAAAAACCACGGACGGCGACAGCACCAGAACAATTCACTATGAGCAGGAAGAATACAACACGATCACAATCACCACAGTGATTTGATCTAAGAGCAGAATTACAACCTCTCTTTTGTAATCTCTCACAAAGTACTTGTACCTCTCAATGTATGTATGAGTACTGGAGATGTTTTAGATCCTAGGCCTGACCCCCTTTATATATGGTCCAAATAGTAGAGTTTTTCCCCCTTAGCGTGCAACCCTAGCCGTCAGGTGAAATCCTTCCTTGAACAGAACACTACCGCCTTCCGAGAGAGGCGGCGTAAACGCACGGGGCACGACCGTGCCACTTGGCACGGTCACCCCGTGCCACATGGCACGGCCGTGTCACGTGGCACGGCACCCCCGTTCCGTTTTTCTGTCTTCTTCGACTGGACGTTCTTCGTCTTGACACGCCCGTGTCCTGTGTAGCACGGTCCCACCGTGCCGGTACTTGGATTTTGGGCCACGAAACCCAACAAAACATTTAATAGATAGTAGATTATGTCTCAAATCAGGAACATGAAAAACAGAATCTAATTTCAACGATTTAATAGGAGTTGAAAGAGTATAATTTCCAACGTTTTTAATAGGAAGCTTGGCTCCATTCCCGACAACTATGGAGGTAGTGCCATTGTAAGGAATTTTATACTTAAAATTACCATAATATGGAGTCATGTGGGCAGAAGCACCCGAATTAGGATACCAGGTAGTTTCTTCGCCATCACCAATAGACAATGCAGCAAACGACAAGGACAAGAGAGTATGACCTGCACTAGAAGGGAAGCGAGGACATTGAAGGGCAGAGTGCCCATGCTGAAAGCAAATCTCGCAAGTGAGGTTAGCTGGGTAGGAACCCAAAAGCCCGGATTGAGATGAGTTACCTATAGGAGAGATATTAGTGCATGATGGGAAACGGAGTACCAAAATATGAGAAGATCGAATTACTTAAACCCATACCTATGAACGCATTCTGAGGTGGAGGATGAGACTGGAGAGTCACTACAAAAATGGTATCCATCTCCGATTAAAAAAGCATCAGAAAAGTGGACCGTTGGACTCACCGCCAATTTCTGATGAAATCTCTCACGGATTCCGTCGGATTTTCAAATTTCCAATGTAATTTCCATCGAGGATTTTTTCTGTTGGAATTTCCGTCGAAAATTAGCGGGTATTTTCAAAAAAAATTATGGATCTGAGATAAAAACCGAGCTAGAGCGAACGTGAGGAGATTATTTGCGTACATGAAGAGAGATCGAACGCGAGGAGAGAGAAAACAAAGAAGAGGGAGAAGAAGGTACATGAAGAGCATGTAGATTGTCGGTAATCGTTGACGGAATTTGCTGTCCTTCGTAGTCCACCGGTAAGTTCTTCCATCTCACCTATTTTATTTTTTAAAAATAAAATTTTTGAGTTGGTTGGTATTTGATAGTGATTGATTTGTATTTTATGGAGTGAAAGGTTGGAGTCACCTCCACCCCGCTGCCGCTGCTTATGGATGTTATGAATAATTTTAAATTTAGCACTTTTAATTTTCAGACATAAGAATTTGTATTTGCTAGTTATTATATATCTTGTTTGTAGTGGTTCTTTTTTTAATTTTAAATACACATATATATGTGTAATAGTTCAAAAAACATATTATTGGTATTATTAATTTAAATTAATGTTATTGGGTTTTTTCTTTTTTTGGAGATGGAAATTTTTTCCGGCGGAATTCCATCGGAAATTCCTTCGGAATAAATTTCCCATCTGCCAGTCAAAATTGTCTGACGGAATTTTCAACGGTCACAGCTCGCTGGAAAACCTATTGAAGCCCGTCGAAATCCGTCGGAACAGAATCTCCAACGAGCGTTTTCCCGATGGAAAAAATTCATCGGAAATTCCTTCAAAAACCGTCTTTTCTTCGGAAGTCAGGGAAATTTTCGTCGTAAATTCTGTCGGTATTGAGCAGCATTTTTGTAGTGACTGGAGGAGTTGGAATTGTTGTTGCAGTTGTTACGATGATTAGAGTAACCTCCACCTCCACCACGACGGTTCCGATTATTATAGTCACCTCCACCATGATCATGCTCGGTATTATTGTTGCGCGAGGACTGTGTGGCCTGTAATTGAGGCGTCTAGTGGGTGAGTAGAGCAAGATGGGCAACGTTATGATCGTCACCGTCAGGCAACCGAAGCCGTTGTTCGTGTAGAAGGAGATGCGGGCAAAGATCATCAAAACTGAGCTGCATGGGAATATGAGTCAAAGTGGTCACCAAGGTTTCATATTCCCGGCCAAGGCCCGTAAGAATATAGTGCATAAGATCGGTAGAGGAGACAGGAGAGTTGACAAAGCAAGGTTATCAACGATGGACTTGATCTCACGCAAATAGGCGTTCATAGTTTAGGTATCACTCTTACAAATGTTAGTGAGCGTTCGTTTGAGTTCAAGGGTACGAGCCATGCTTGAATGCATGCAATGACAATGTAATTTGTCCCAAATGTGAGAGGATGTCGAGGAATCATGAACATCAATTAAAATTTATGGGGAAATAGTTGTAAAAATCCACAAGCGAATGCTTTGGTCGAGCTTAAGCCACATCCAAAATTTCGGATTGTATGGAACCTCTCCAATAGATGACGTGAGGGACATGAACGGAGGAGTGACCGAGCCATCAACCAAACTAAGCAATCCATATAGATAAGTACTGCTGTAAATTGTGTTTGCCAGGTAAGGTAGTCTTCAGGAGTGGAAAGGCACACAGTGATGAGCTTCGTAATATTTGGGGCAACCAGATTGAGAGCAATAGAAGAGAGGGGTTGTGTGGGCTACATAGAGTGAAGAAGAGAGGCAAAGGAGGGATCTTTCATGGTAGGAAATTAAGGCATTTGGCTTGATAAACCAGGTCTGTATTGAGAGTTGGCAAAGCGCCGGGAAGGAAAAGCAAAAGGATTGTCATATGGAGATTATGGAGGAACGTTAAGAGGAAGACTGGGATGGGCATTGTGGGTTTAGGGAAAGTTGTTGAAGTAAAACGGACATCTTAGGATAGGGGGTAGAGCAGAGCATCGGTGGTTGGAATGGACAGGATAGAGAGCTGAGAGAGGGAAGAGGGACTGAGGGCGGTGGTTCACTCACATGGACAGCCTCGGTGTGGGTTGTAGCGGATACCACATTACTGTTTGCAGATGGTGGAGTGATGGGATCCTCAAGAGGTGACATGATCCCAAAGCACACAGATGGAGGAATCCCAGCCATGGCGGCCCAAGCAGCTGACCGAGCAATGAAACAGTGACAGATGCTCGACGGTGAGAAAAGATAGAGCAAGAAATTGAGAAAATTACGAGGGTAGCTCTGATACTATGTGAGGTAATTGGGGTGCTTACCCTAACTAGGGTAGCTAGGCATCTATTAATAAGAGTGTTGGACGGGCCTAATGTTTAGGCCCGATGGCCACATAAGCCGCTTAGTACCGCAACCCTAGTTATTTCCCCCAAACCTATATAAGGAAGTTTTAGGGGATTAATCAAGGTTACTGATATTGAAATAGAAAACACTCTCGCAGTTTCTCCCCTTCACCTCTCACGGCTACCTAATCATCTACAGGGGTTTCAGGTCTAGGACGTGACACCCTAAACGCGACTTTAGTAGCCGTATCACATTCAGATCAACATGGGCTATTCTCGAAAGTCAATTCCGTAATCTAGGTCAGTCCTGTTTGTCTAACAGTAGTATCAGAGCCTAGATTCATCGGATTAGTCCCGTTTAATGTGTTTAAAGATCTGAATACTAAGCATACTTGTTTTGAGACTACAACTATATGATTAATTGCCTAGTTTTCGTAGTTATGTAAATTAATAGCATTCTTCTGTGTCTGCTTGCCCAGAATCAACAATAAATTGAGTTTTTAATGAATCAGATTCATGAATGTTTATGCCTTGTGAAATTCATGTGCCCAGTTAGTCATATATTACCAAAAAGGATCGATTTTTGGACTTATAAGTTGAAACTGATTATGCAATTAGATTCATGCTTAAACATGTTTTTTTTCTAAGAGCATGATTGTTTAAGTTTCAAGAATGTAAGCATGCCCAGACTACCCTAACCCTAATCGACCTCTGCCTGGAACTCAACCCAAAGTCGATTCAGTTGTGTAACCAACCTTGAAACCCTAATTCCACTGCCAGTTCCTCGGTGGTTGGGACGGTAGTGGGCCTAACCAGAACCTTAGTGGTTTTCGAAAATACCTCCACCTCGACCAAATTTAAAAAATAGAAAAATTAAAAAAGAAAAAAGGGTAGAAAAGACTTAGATTTTGGATTCATACCCATCAGACACCGCGGAGGAGTGGCATGTGTAGGTCACGTGCCACCGACGAAGATCGTTTTCACAATCTTCTTCCTCCCAAACCCCTCATCATATGCCGATCTACACAACCAAAGAGAGAAAACTGTGAAAGTAACCACCAATGGAGGGGCGTGAGGCCACGTGCCGCTGCCTTAGTGGCGTGTTGGCCGCATGGCTCTCTCTTCGGAGTCGGTTTCAATCGATCTACACGGTAGTGGTGTCGGTTTTCGTCAGGTTTGCATGTCTCGAAGGCTATAGGGGTTTGTTAAGCACCGGTGGGGGTGGCGCTTACATCATTTGGGGCTTCTATTTTTGTCGAGGTTCAATGGCAAAAGAGAAACACCATTGAAGACAAAAAAGGGGAGGCTAAAACCGTCGAAAGGGATGGAGAAAGTGAAGCTGAAGGTGTCGCTAGCGGAAGCACCGAGAGGGACAAGGTTGGAACCCCATACTTCTCAGTTCAAAAGAGAGAGGAGAGTTCGGGAAGCAGATCGAAGAGAGAGAGAGACCGAGAGCTAGATAGAGAGGGGGGAGAGAGAGAGAGAGAGAGTGCATACCAAAATATTAGGGTTACTGAGGGATAGAATAAGCAATGCATACTCATTTAAAGGCCCCGTTTTTGGGCCGGTTTGCAGGCCCAACTTGATGTCATTTTATATCGGGTCAGTTTTTCTGAGCCGGGTTATTTTTGGCCAATTTTGTTTTTGGTTTCTATTTTAGACAACGTAACTATAATCAGTTTTATATGTTGAAAGTGATTATGAGTTTTTTCTATATTTTATGCATTTTTATGCTCATATCATTGTTAATTATGTAACGATTATTTTATATTGTTGTTTATGTAATGATAATGTAAGTCTTTGAATCTAAATATATGACTTTGTGTTATATATGACACATATCATATGAATTAGTTTTATATAATATAAGATTTGGCAAGTGTGTTTTACCCAATTAACGGTGAATATCTATGTGATAGTCACCAATTAAAATATTAATTAGTTTGATAAAACTTTACGAACTACATAGTAATTAAGAAAACTCCTAAATTCCCATCCATATGTAATGATAACATGAATCTTAAAGGCATGATGTACAACTACGTGTTATATATCAAGAAAATAAACAAATTGTTTCGTAATAAGATATATGAATTAGTTTCATATAAAATAAACCTTGTATGTTTTACATGGCTAAATGTGAATTTTTTTTGGGCCTGATATGTAATAATATACTATAGTCATATTATATAAATTCGTTTTGTATTGTTTAAAGTCTATAATATTGCATGGATGTATCCCACATAATTACTTACGTATAATTTCCTTTCAGTTGATATGTCACTAAAAAGAGTTTTAAATGACATATTAGTAATTATATAAATTCGTATTATATAACTTCATGTAAATTTGTTTTACATAATTAAAGCTGAATATCTTTGTGATATTTCTAGATGTGTTAATTAGTTTAGCAAATTGTGTACTTCATAAGTTTTGTTTTATGGAAAAAAATGTAGTAATTAAATTATAGAAATTTCTGATTCATGGTTGTATGTGATGATTATGAGCTTAGTGAAATTTTCGATCATACGGCTTGAGTGATGGAGTTTTTGATAATTTAATTACCTGAAAATATGCCTAATATCCATTCTTTAAATATATACTTTTAGATATGACAATTAAAATATGATTGGTGATTAGTTTACCAATAGCAAGTAAGATAGCATTAACTAAGATACATAGTGTTAGAAGATTTAGCTTCTTCTGAACAAACATGAAGTATTAGAATAACTTGACGGCTTCTAAAAATCTCCTAGGTTGGGCAAAGATGTGAATAACACAGATGTAACTGCTTGTGAGAAGTATCAAGAGAGAAGCTAGTGGCATACTATGAATAGTTCGAGGATGGATCGATCAGCATGCTGACTATGTGGTATTGCATGCATGATGATCTGGTAAGGGGATTTGAAGGCTATTCCACTGTTGAGGACATGTGGGATCACCTTAGTATCCTATTTGACCAGATTCATCTCTCTAATCAAATCTCCGAACCTAAGGATGGTATTACCAAAAGGGCAAAAGGTCAAGGTTAATAGAGAGTAGAATATAGCGCGTGTGAAGTACTATAACTGTGA
This sequence comes from Carnegiea gigantea, assembly GCA_029747015.1. Taxonomy (NCBI): domain Eukaryota; kingdom Viridiplantae; phylum Streptophyta; class Magnoliopsida; order Caryophyllales; family Cactaceae; genus Carnegiea; species Carnegiea gigantea. The sequence goes on along the minus strand of JAKOGI010000895.1, from coordinate 323,193 downwards.
AAAGAAGAAACCCTCCTCTTAGGATCGTCCTGAGTGGACCTTCTTTCACAGTTATACCTGAATAACATGTGTACTCCCAAGCACCAACTTTCTTCCTTAGTGGACTGTAGACATGGGAGCAACCAAACACATAGTTCAGGGGTGAGCTGATTTTGTGAACCTTCATCGCTACCTTGTGGGTTCACAGACTGTTGTCTTAGGGAATGACAGTGAGGAACACGTCCTTGATATAGCAACATGTCAGCTCAAACCCCGTGAAGGAAATAAGTTGTTCCGCCACGACGCTCTCTACGCGCTTAGGGTGCACCGTACCTTTGTATTTTTTAGTTTTGATATTAGTTTTCTCTCTTGATTTTCATCTATCTCGACGTCGTCCGTCTTTGCTGTTTTCTTTGAACTCCGTTTTTAGGCATACTCGACTTGGCCATGAGGGTCAAGGTAGAGTGAACAAGCTAACTAAAGATGGTCCTTTTAGATTAACTCACTAGGGTTAAGTTGCCTAGATAAGTAATGTCTATTTGGCAAAGCAAAGCCTTTTGGTGAGGCTTCGAAAGCATCTATTCCCTTATAATTAGTCCACTTAGGCATTTGGGAACCCATGAATGTTAAGGTACGTCATGAGGTTATCTATTTCATCACTCTTATAGATGGTTCTTCACGACATCGGTATGTGTGCCTACTATCTCATTGCTGCGAGACACTTGATGTGTTCAAACGCTTCGTAGTACGAGTAGAGGCTCAATTGGAATGCAGGGTTAAGATCATTCGGACTGGTCGAGGTCGTGAATACTGTTCTGATATGTTCAAAGAGTCTACAAGGAAAAGTTATACAAAGACAGCTAACGATCCCATGCACCCCACAACAAAATGGGGTTGTGGAATGCAAGCATCGTACATTGCTTGACATGGTCAGGTCAATGATGACACATGCAGAACTTCCACTCAATTTTGGGGGGTGCGTTGCTCACGGCAACCTATATCCTTAACCAAGTGCTAAGTAAGAGTATATCTGCCACACCGTATGAGTTATGGTTTGGTAAAAAGTCACCCTTGGACCACTTACGCCCATGAGGTTCGGCCGGCTATGTGCATAATCCAACCCACAAACATGAAAATTTTAGTCCAAGAGCCACTAAAATGGTGTTCATTAGGTATCCCACACAATCTAAAGGATATGTGATGTAAGGGGAACACCCTAATGGTGACATGATAGAAATAGATTCCCGCAATATCGATTTTTTCGAGGTTGAGTTCCCAACCATTGGTAAAGTCAAGAAGGATGTCAAACTGTTTGAGTTACAGCAAGACATTCAACCATCTTTCGGTGAGGGGGAGAATTTGGACTCTAACCAAATCACCGAAGATGTTATGCCTCTCCTACCCGAAAGGAATGGGGGAGACTTGTCCACTCATGAGAATGTGATTCGTCCTCAATCTCCTAAACATGAGGAGAGTCAACCTATGAGTGAGGTCTATCCTCAATCTCCGATTTCCGAACTTGCAGTTAGTTCACATGTTCAGGATTCCATGCCCCAAAGGGATAGTAGGAGTGATTCTCCACATGCTCAGGGTCCCACACCTCTCAGTGAAAGGGGGAGGGATGCCAAGGATAGTGGGAGTGATTCCCCATATGCTTAAGGTCTTACACCTCTTAGAGAAAGGGGGAGGGATGCCTCACCCAGGAAGACAAAAAATAAAGGTCCCAGGATCCGAAGGAGTGAGCGTGGAAGAATTCCTCGATGATATTTCCAAGTCGAAGAGAAAATATTCTTATGCACTCTCTTGGAAGTTGGGGAGCCTACCTCTTATCAAGAGGCGATTGACCTACCAAACCACAAAGAGTGAATGGACGCCATGAGGGATGAGATGGATTCAATGGTGAGAAATAAGATTTGGGAACTTGTTGATCTTCCACCCCAGCGTAAGTCTATTGGAAGCAAGTGAGTTTTCAAGATAAAACGTCGGGCAGATGGTTCGATCGATAAGTTCAAAACTCATTTAGTGGTGAAAGGGTTTACACATATTAAAGGTATAGACTAGAAGAGACATTTTCTTCTGTAGTGAGATTTGTCTCTATTTGCTTACTCCTAGCCATGGTTGCCCATTTGGACTTAGAATTGTTTCAAATGGATGTAAAGACTACTTTTCTTAATGGTAGCTTTGAGGAAGAGATCTATATGGATCAACCCATTGATTTTGTATCAAAGGGACAAGAGGACAAGGTGTGTCGTCTTAAAAGGTCCATTTATGGTCTTAAGCAATCTTCCCAATCTTAGTACTTAAGATTCCATGAAACTATAACTTTTCTTGGCTTATACATGGTTTCGGAAGACCACTGTGTGCATGTCAAAAGATCAACCGGGGGATTATGTTTGGTTGGGAACAACTTGGAGATGATCGAAGCCACTAAGCGGTGGCTATCCTCCATCCTTGAGATGAAGGATAATGGGTGAAGCTTGGTATGTTCTAGGGGTGGAAATAATCAGAAATCGTCCTAAGAAACTTTTAGGTATGAGCCAGGAGGCAAATATCAAGAAAGTCTTAGAACGATTCCGTATGCATTATTTCAAACCCGTTTACACTCCAGTTGAGAAGAGTTTAACCTTGAATCTCGACCAATGCCCAAAAACAGACAAATAAGAGGAGGAAATGAGCAATGTCCCTTACGCTAGTGTTGTAAGAAGCTCAATGTACGTCATGTTATGTACACGACCTGACATTTGCTTTGCAGTTGGCTTGGTAATCGTTATTAGAGCAACCTAGGACTTGTACATTGGCAAGCTACCAAGAGAATCAGGCGCTACCTTCGTGGTATAGCCAACTTAGTCTCTTGCTGTCAAGGCGAGGACCTCAAGTTTGGAGGATAATCAAATGCCGATTGGGGTGGTGACCCGGATGAGTCCAGGTTAACCTCAGGATGTGCTTTACCCTAAGTGGGGGAGCCATGTCATAGTGCAGTAAGAAGCAAAACTACACAGCGCAGTCAACTATGGAGGCATATAGTGTTGCTTGTTACCATAGAGACAAAAGTCATTGCCATAAAGTATATGTACACTAAGAAGGTGGTTATGTCCCATTGACTAAACCTATTCCTAGTGATATGTTCAAAACTCACATATTGAGTCTAGGAATTCGCAACGTTCAGTTTTGGGACATGTCTTGTCATATGATGGACAAGGTTCTTTTGTAATGAGCAAAATGCTCATAATTTATTATTGCCCTTCCCCGGACCCTGCGTGAACGCGAGATCTTGTGCACCGGGCTGCCCCTTTTTACGATAGGCATATTGAAATGTCACAGGCCCCTGATTGACCTAATCACACAGGCAATCACCCTGACGCTTGAGTGGTGGGCAGGATGAGACTAAGTCACATTGGCACTAGGTGTGCAATGTTGATTACTCATGCAAAAGTGTATGAATGTGATAAGATATGATCGCCTTAGTGAGTCTAACATGAGACTCGGGGAAGTCGAATATAAGATATGATTTCATATTAAAACCTTAAAAGCCGAATTTTGAGTGTCAAGATTAATATTTAGTATGTTAATCTAGTGGCTCAGGTTAGATTTTGTTGGTGAAAATATAGACTGACGATTCGCATGGCATATAGAGTGATAAGCCCAGTTGAGTGGGATCTATGCAATAACACACATCTCATACTGTGTGTGCTCAAAAGACAACCCATACACGGAGTGACAATTGACCTTCCTATCTCTTATCACTGTATGATCCTATGGACGATGACCCCTTGACTTAAAGTTATGGTATGAAGTCGATACTTGATGTTGCTACTTTAATGTGTCTCTTAAGGGCCAGGATGTATATGGTTCGACGAGAATATGTTAGGAAAGCAATTAAGCTAAAATGCAATATCATGAGTGTTTAAGACTAAAATCTATCCATCATCACCATATCAGCCCGAGCGATTATATTGAGGATATAATCATATGATGTATCATAGCATAAGGGATTGGAAATGCAATTGGTGATGTTTAGGATGATTTGGAGTATCGTACTTAGTGAAAGTGTTATGTTAGTTAGATGTTAACTTAATATAGCACTATTGGTTACTTTTTGGTCACACGTCCTATTCCTGGTATGAAGCGTGAAGAGATATGATTCATGGAGAACATGTGTTTTGCAGCCTATGTGGTCGAGTGGGAGCTGTTTGCCGGGCCTAATGTTTAGGCCCGATGGCCACATAAGCCGCTTAGTGCGGCAACCCTAATTATTCCCCCCCAACCTATATAAGGAGATTTTAGGGGATTAATCAGGGTTACTGATATATTGAAACAGAAAACACTCTCACAGTTCCTCCCCTTCCCCTCTCACCGCTGCCTAACCATCCACAGGGGTTTCTGGTCTGGGAAGTGAGCCCTAAAGGCGACTTTAGTAGCCGCCTCTCATTCAGATCGACGTGGGCTATTCCCGACAGTCAATTCCGCAATTCAGGTCAGTCCTATTTGTTGAACAAAGAATAATTGGGGTTTCCAAGAGTACAAGGATTACATCAAGGCCCAATATGATTTACGATTATATTTATAGTATTAACAATATTGGCAAATGGGTACACTGTGCCGTCATACCACAATGCAGTAATATGTCTTCCATGACATTGTCATTGACTCCTGAGTTCCAGCATCTTCAACTTAGCACAACTTTATGTGCATGAGCTGAATTCATTTGGAAAGCCATGTTATGCCCACGATTTTGGATGTATGAGCTCCTCTTCTCCCCCTATTTTTCTTATGCATGAAAATAAATTCTGATCAGTAAAATTGAGCAACCCGTGCATCCATGTCACTGCTTTGTGCATGACATGCACTGATTTTGAGCCTCTCAGACCTTGCAATGAACTCCGATCTGCATTCCCAAACTTCATTTCTCATGAATCAACATTCCCGCAATGAACAACATTTTCAAAGCATGGCGGGTGAAGTAGCAGTTGAACTGGTGGTTTAGAAACCTAATTTTTTAGCAGCTTCCATGGTTATAAATCAGCAAATAGATGGTGTTCTCTAATGTTGTTAAATACTAATGTGGCAGCAGAGATTGTAGTTGCCACCTCAAAAATCAGGATTAGCAGGTACTAAGGGCATCTGCAATCTCTGATGCCATTAGTATAGTTGAATGCTCCCACACGAAGAAGAAAGTCTGCAGATTGACATCAGTACACTATAAGTGCCATCTATTCCTGAATCTTGTACAAAAAGTTCACTGCAATTGAGATTCCGCGTTTATATAGTCAATCTTTCTTTGGCATGAGTTTGAAATCAAGTCAGGCAAAGAAAAAAAGTAACTGATCTGTATCTAGTAAACCGTGTGCTCCTATCTTGTAACCCATTTTGGTTATGTCCGCTACAAATTTAACTGCTTTGTCGTAGTACACAATGCAGAACATTTTAAAACCTTAAAGGGGTGAAAGCTGCAGTCAAATTGATAACATCATTTTCAAATTTATTTGAGCAGGTTATGCAATTACAGTATTAACCAACTTATGCGTGCTACAAATATTTCATTGATCAGCAAAAAGATGGTAGTCTCTTATACTGGTGAAGATTAATCTGGCAGCAGAGATTGTAGTTGCCACTGCAAGGAGGGAAGAAACAGAAACAATTGTCCAATGCCAGGCTTTCTGCACAGCCATAGCTGTTTCCCCCTTGACCTGTAGCATTAGCGGGCATTTGCATTCAATTCAAGAACTACTAATAAAGTTAACTCCGGTTTTTGTTTTTGGCATAGATCAGAATTACCTTGATGAAGATCATGCTTGGAAAAACAAAGGTTAATGTGGTGAGTATAAATGATCCCAAAAGATGGATGAAGTCTCCCATAAAAGGCGTAGCTGCTGTCACGACTGTATTTCCTGTGAAAACAAGTGCTCGAAGGAAAAACCGCCGCTTTAAATTGTCACTTGAGTATATGCCCCCATCAAGTTTCAGGAACTTAGTGTCTAGGGCCTCATGAACTGGTTGAATAAACATCTGAATCATATATAATAATGTCCCTGGATCAGGTAAGCTTCTAGGCAGAAACGAAGAAAAGTTCATGTAGGTTTATTTGATGGATTGCAGCGCAGTAGTTCCTAGGATAAGTGATCCTATAAACCACATTAGATTAGCTTAAGATGCAATGAGCGCAATCTCATTTCCTTTTCATCAACAGGATAATATTTATGCTGTCTGAGTTGCTTTTGTTGTTTTATGTGTTCAACTGAAAATTAGCTTCACGATTATAAAGCACAGATAGTACAGAGTTTGTCTCCTCTGAAATCTTATAGGAGCGACTGCAAATGTTCATTTATATACCTTATACTGCATATACTAGTGGCTTCCATGGATGAAGCGTAAACTACTAGAATAGTTCATAAAATAGGTGTGAACAACTTCACTGATGCTTGTCTTTTTTGACATCATGACGAGTTGGTCCTCATGTGAAATAGAATATCATAGACATGGAGATGCCTCAGAGAAGGTATATATTTTGGTTTAGTACAAGTGAAAATGATACCTACTTGTTGAGAGATAACATTTTGCAGGAAGACTGCCAAGTTGATCAGGACTCGTGCCCATTTTGGCCCGCTTAGGTCCTTAGGGAGGTAATCTGATACTTCCGAACCATAAGCCCAATAGCCAACTATACTAACACCATAATACACCATCAGGCCTGCAGTGTATTGTACATAGAGGGCTTTTCTCATGTTTTTGACAGCTGGCATACGGACAGTTGACTGCACATACAAAAATATGTACACTTAATTTTTTTCACTTCTTTCTTCCGCCTTGACTCGATCCTTGCTGCCTTCATGTATTCGTATCTGTCTGTGAATATGATGGTAGGACGGTAGGAGTGCTAAGTTACTAACCTGTATTTCTGGTAGCATGCCGGAGGTGTTGCACAGAATGACGGCTGACAGTGCACCAAAGGCATCGAACACCTTAGCCACCGTGCTTCCTTTGACTTCATAGTCTTTGTGGCTGTTAGCTTTGCCTGTAGGAGTGAATGGGTTGAAGTAAGCCATTAAAGTGATGACAACCTTCTTTTTCTTTAATGCTTATGAAATTTTATGGCAGTGCAACTTCTTTTCTTGCATATCTGAGGAGCTTAATGGTTAGTACCTACCATCAATTACTGATGCCACTAGAAGGACTCCAACATAACTGAAGGTGAGAATTGCCGAGGCTCCTAACCACACTCTCAGAGCGGACATGTTAGGAACGATGAAAGCAAATATGAAAAATGCTACTCCTGTGATGATGATGAAGTACTGGAGCCTCAAGACAGAGCCACTAAATGCCAAATTTATCTCCTGTATGAAAAGCTTCCCAAATTAACTTGCATATTGATCATGCTCTATACATGTATGGACTTCATTGTGCCTGCGTAGTTTCTGGCTTTCTGTACACTGTACTAATTAAAATTTCTGAAATCGAAATCCAAATCTGTGCCACCGGAGTCCCACCCGGGCTGGCTTCTTTTCTTTTCTTTTCTTTTCAGGTGTTTTGTTTTGGGGGGGTGTCATAAGCAGCAACTTCACCTTCAAATTGTGGAGAGTTAGTTTCTACTGGACCCTTGAAGTTCATCAAATCTGTGCAAGAATTAAACATCCTAATCTGGTGCAATATTGATCTTAGGCTAGACTTAAGCTATACCTTCAATGCTTTAGCTCCGAGGAGGATGAAACCCATGTTTCCCAGAAGAAAGACTGAAAACTGGAGTATCCATGTGATGTAGTACATTTCCTTTCCTGCAAAAAATAGAAAGTAGTCTTTGCATTTACTGCTTCCTATAGTTGTATTTAGTAGGGTTGAAAACCATTTCCCTAGAAAATCATTTTCATGTAAAATAATTTTTCAGGCAAAATCATTTTTAACTCATATTTTCAGTTGTTTGGTAAAAGGAAAAATGAAGTTTTTGAAAAATGAGTTTGATTAGCCAAAAATGAACAAAAAAGCTAAAAAAAGGCACATTAGTGAAAAAAACAAAAATAAGTAAGATATTTAGAATAAGGGAATTTATATTTTGTTCTTTAGGAAATTATATTACAATAGTGGTGTTATTCAGATCAAGGTTGTGATAATATGTTCATTTGTCAATTTTTTTGATCTTACGTACTGTCAATAATTTGATGCTAGTAATGCTTATCAATTTCCTACCTTCGAGTAGGAATCCGAACAAAGAAGAGAAAAAATCGAGTGAGTTTCTCTATCTTCTTACCCCTAACGGTAAATTGCAGAGCGTTTTGGATTTCGATAAAATCATGATTGTTAGATTCACCGGCATTAATATCGGTATTGACATCGGGATGATACAATTTCGCTAATCTCTAATATATTGCCTTAATCTTTGAACTATATGTCATTGCCTTAATGTTCGAACCATATGTGTCGGAATAATTTCCAATAAAAATGGAAAAGGCACAACAAAATTAATTATATTTTTTTTTTACTTTGAAAAAATATAATTACTAAATCCAATCAACTAATTTTCAAAGCATCTCTTCATTTATAGCCATTAAGATTAAATCTAATAGTTGAAAATTCATCTTATGAAAATATATTTCTCTCTTGAAAAGACACTTAGTTCTCTATAAATAGGGGATGACTAAGTGTGGTTTGGATATTCAAAAATTGTTCCAACAAATCAATCCCTCTGAGTTTTTGTCATATCCCAAGGCACTAGTGCCTATCCAAGTGAGTGCAACATTTGGATGGCGGAGACATCTTTGTATCTCAAAGGTTTATTCGGGAATACCCGTTGCATATCGAGTGAATAAAACCTTTAAGACAAGCAATTTCGACCCCGCCTTAAGGTTTCGGAGTAGTCCTAATTTTCGAATCTTTGTACCACATCTTTAACAATATATCGAGGAAATAGACACAGAAGAGAGAAAGAATGTGAAACCGTGTGAACGCCAAAGAAACATAAAATCAACTTACGCTCTATTCAAAGCGAAAATATTTTCCTTCATTCCAGGGAAAATGATTTTCCCCTAAAAGCAAATTTATCTTTCTTGTTTTACCAAACACCGTAAAATGAGAAAATGATTTTCCGAGAAAATGATTTTCACCCCTACCAAACACACCCTACATGCAGTATTGTCGTCTGTGAAGGCCCGTCTATATGCTTAAGACTGCATTCTTATGGGAAGCTTACCAAATAGAAACCCCATGATGTCCCTATATCTGATGAATCTCCGACCTTGGATAAAATGAAAATCAGCCAGCAGCCAGTTTGCATAGGCAGTGAAGAGGGCGACAACAATTAGGCTCAGAATACCCCATGCCCAACCCAAGGGCGCCATCATAAGGTTTGAAAAGCTCAATATCCATCCGCAGTTAAAGGACGTTACGAGCATCAAACTGACCTGCTGCCATGAATCTGCATGTTTGCCAGGTGCAATTGTCATTACCACTCTGAGATTGAGGATTTGTGTTACTCAAACTCAAAATCCTTGATTCCTATACAGTTACACAGGTAAGTGCTGCACATGGCCTTTTTCTAAAAAGTTTTGATGTTTTTGGGGTAAAATGGAGCTTCAACTATAACTGTATCAGTGCCCATGTCAGACTGTTAAGTGCCGTTATTTGGATACTCTAGGTGAAATGAAGAGTAATAATTAGCACAGGTGAAGACTGAACTTTTTAGAAGTCACATTGATAAGGAATTTGGGATACTGGGTTCTCAACTCTCACAGCCGGCCAGGGGGTGGGGGGTGGGGGAGACCAGGTTTTGCTACATGGAAAATACAGGGCTGAGGGTTATACTTACCATGGCCAACAGTGTGAGCAGATGCTGGACATACTTGGGGAATTTGATCATCTGTTATAAGACCTGATTCTATGTTGAGAGCTTCTCGATGGCTGCTTTTTCCTTTGATCTCCATCGATTTCTTCCAAAGGTGGACAGCCATCTACTACTTCCACTCGAACGCAAGATCGAAATTGAAACCTTTAAAATTGGCGACTGATTTCTTTGGGGAGGGGGGGACGGGGCATGGTGTCCGTTAGTACAACACAACTTCCAATATGGGCCCTGTTTTCGCGCTGTCCTCAGAAATTCAGATGTAGGTAGTTTTAAACTTACTACAAGCGCTCATGCAAGTAGAGAAATATAAAGCTCAATTAATACCCAAAAAAAAAAATAACATTGCGATCCATTAGTGCTTTGTATTTTTCTTTTCCTTTTTTTGTCTAGTGAAGCTTTATCTTAGTGGTGTCTATCCCTCATAAGTGAATGCATATTGATCACGTTTAGTCAAAAATGCCCGTCAAGCTTTAGGATTGCGATCCTGACTTGACAAGTGTGGTCACATGATCCCTCAATTATCATTCCTCCGCTAGAGAACATAAATAAGCATTGTCAGCTTGCACTGCAGTCGGTGATTTTTCAACTACTCCTAAATTGATAGGAGAAACTGCCTTGTATTCTTCTCTTCAATTATTTTAATGTAATGACCAGGACATATGTAGGATTCCAAATTTTACGGGTTGTATATGTCAATATTGGCTGCTGAAATATTACTAGGTGACAGTATGCATAAGTTGACATGTTTTGTCTCATGAGTTAACTTCGGGTAACTTTGATAGTCCCCTTCAAACAATATGCAAGTTAACTTCGTTTAAGTTGTGTACTAGGATCTTCATGGCAGAATTGCCGTATACAAAAATACATCTGATCTGCGATGGAAACAACGACGAAAAAAGTTAATTTTTCCGACGGAAAATTAGCTTTCCGACGGAAAATACGACGCTAAATACCCCGTTAGAAATTAGCTTGTCACAGAAAATTATCCGACTGAGTCCGACGGATTTCGATGGAATTTTCGACGGAAAATTCCGTCGGAAAAGCCGTCGGACAGGGATGCAGGCATTTTCAAATGGGGAGAAGATTCCGACGGAATTTTCCGTTGGAAATTCCTTCGGAATCCTCTCCCCCTCTGAAAAAAATTTCGCTTTTCAAAAATTTTTCCTCCTCAAAATTAAATAAAAAGCTTACACGATTAACGTAATAATTACCAAATATGAATTTTTATATCTGAAAATAAAACATGCTAAATTAAAAATTTATCATGACATCCGCACAATTTTCTTGAATCGGGAATAGGAACGGTGGCGGCAACACGGGTGGCGGCGCGGAGGGGCGACGGGACGGCAGCAGCGGCGGCATCGGCAGCGGGGCGGCGGCGGCACTCTTAAACCAATTCATAACAAATTAACCACCATAAAAAATCCAATTAACTTAAATATTTCAATTTCAAAGAACAAATTAACTCAAAATAAATGACTTGCCATTAAATTACAAGCGACAACACTAAATTTTTCCGGTCACCGGACACCGGAAACCAAAAAAATCCTCCTCCTTCTCTCTCTTCCTTACTTCCTCTCTCTCTCTTCCTTGCCCACTCTCTCTCTCTTCACGGTTGAAATGGCTGCAAAATACAGCCGAAATCCCTTCAAAACTTTAAAAACCCGATTCACAATTTTTTTGAATCGCGTGCCAGGAAATTCAGATGGAATTTCCAACGGATTCCGACGGAATCCGTCGGAAATTTAAATTTCCGTCGGACTCCGACGGTCTTTCCGTCGGAAAATCTGACATCCTCCTAGGGGTCCCTTCGCCATCGCTTTTTCCGTCGGGGATTCGCATCGTTTTTGTAATGATAATACCAAATGCACCGTGCTGTTGTAACAGTATAGATGTAAGATGCAATACTGTGTGTTCAGTGAAATCAGTCGATCACTCCTGGTCTCTTTTGGTGCAAAAATGCGATCTGAAAATATCTTTGTAGATGAATTGCTTGGTGCACCATCGCTTGTTGAATTGTTATACTGCAATTGTGGATTTACAAATTATACCTTGCAGGTACTATAAGACATGTTTCAGCCCCAGCTATTGTGGAAAAAATGCTTGATTAAGGTAGGCTGTTAGCAAGATGCAAGTGCAAGTCATCACCATGTTGATGAAGGTTTGTTGTGGCACCACAGCATGCATGCACTGGTTATACGTACGTATAAGGTCTCTAAAATGAGGACTTCATTTGTGTACATAGGACCAAGAGGCATGATAACGTCATCATTATCCACTACAAGAATCCGTGTCAAAAACTAGCCTCTAAAACCTCAAATTCAGTCTCAATTTAAATTTGGAGACTGAATTGACCTTGTCGCCAAACCTTTGGCCGTAATTTAAATTTAGCGACCGAATTATAATTCGGACTGTAAGTTGAGACCGAATTTAAAGAACATGTTCTATGGACTCTCTCGAAATCCAGCCAACTCAGTCTTTATAGAGAATAAGACCTCTCAACCAAATCATATTTATGAATGAGGACCTCACAACCAAATCCAAATCCACACCCTCAAAGTCCCGCCTAGGCAGTGTAATAAGGACCCTTCTGTATTGATCCTCGATGGTCTCCAACAGAAATCATATGCTATACTAATGGAGATTGGATAATTTCAATGGGTTAAGATTGGCATTTCCCCTTGTCATCTTTGATGGGTCACCTACCTCCTATTGTATTTTTTTTCTTTTTTGAATAGGTAAGTACATGATCACTCTAGGTAGCCCTTCTTTCAAGGATTTTACCTAAATAGTTGTCAATAATGATAGATGAGAGTTCTGGGAAGGGAAGTGGAAAAAGTAGTAGAACCTTAGACAAAACTCCTAGTTTGGCAATCCAGTCAACTGTCATGTTTCCTTCCCTAAATACATGTTGAATTAAGATGAATGAGAAGAAAGGTAACATGGACCTGATATCATGTACCAACATCCGAATTCTCCATGGGATGCATACATCACCCTTAACTGCCTAAATGATTAGCTGATTGTTGCCCTCAATGTGGATGTGAGTAGAACCTGCATCCACTGCTGCTGTAATATTATCCCACATAGTTGTAGCTTCAGATACAAGAATAGGTGCGTTAGACATAAATCTAGTCCTTGCTTTGATGAGATACACCTACCGGTCGCGCAGTAGTACCCCATTGCTGCTCATGCTAAAGACTAACTTCTGTCGAAATTGATTTTAATGATGCCTTCTGAAGGGGAAGTCCACTCAATTATGCGGGTGGTTGCGGTGGTAGGAGAGGAGTGAGACGAGTGGAATGTGGGAGAAAGAAGTGAAGATTGATGCCACTGTTTCCATTCTGCCCAACTACGTTTAGCTCGAATAAATAAACACAATGGGTTGGGTAAAGCATTTTGGAAAACAATAGTGTTGTGGCTTTTCCAATGCTCCAAAGCAAAACTGCAATCTGAGGGATGTTATCCCCGCAACGAACATATCATTCATGTAATGTATCATGCATGGCATTTTGCATTGCCAAGAAAGGGGATTGGCAAATCCATCCATGTTGAGTAGCCAATTCCCATGCTCGAATAACAAATTGACAAAAAGCAAGAAGGTACTCAGTATCCTCAATTTGAGAGAGGCAAGCAGGTAGGGTCTATCAATAGGCCTCCATGCAATAAGTTGCCTCTTGAAGGAAGCGCATTATGACATGATTGCCATTGAAAAATCTTAATTTTACGCATGACATTCAACTTCCATATCCTGTTAAATTTCCATGGAGATGGGTCCTGGTTTAGATTTTCATGCGCCTACCAAGTGGCTAACTTAATGGAGAATTCACCACTTCCCATGAGACCCAATAAAAAGTGTCAGGTGTATCTGATAGCAGGATGGGTATAGCAAGTACATGAGGTAGAAACTTAGGAGGTAATGTTCACAAGAGTTTTGCCTTATCCCATGTTTTATCGGGAAGGATAAACTCGCTTACCTTGATAACAAGGTTCAGGAGACTAGTGCAACCAATACCCAGTAGATCAGCTAGACTACGTCCAGAAGTTGATCATATGACCATTGCCCACCTGCGAGCGCATACCTTGGGTGATGAAATTTCGGGTGCAGAGCATGCATTTCCAGACCTAAGAGTTGGATTGTTTTTGGGTGCAATAGAAAAATTTATTGAAACATATTTGGCTAGCATTTGCTTTACCCAAAAATTATTTGGTTGGGTAAGAAACTTCCATGCAAGTTTAGCCAAAAGGGCATTATTAACTGCCCCCGTCTTTCGCAAACCTAAACCACCAAACTTTTTTGGTTTACAAATTTTATCCCAAGGCACAAGTGGTAAACCGTCTTATGTGTTGGAATTTTTCCAAAAAATGTTTCGATTAATTAGGTCTAATTTATGAGTAACAGATGTATGTATCTGAAAATACTGCATAGTGTGTGCAGGTAAAGCTTCAAAATTAGACTGGATAAGTACTCCCGCTTTAGACAAAGAAGTAGCTTTCCAGTTGGTCAATTTAGCTTCAACTTTGCTAAGAAGGGTTTGGAATGAATCTGACTTGGGGCGACCCTGAAAGGCAGAGCAGCACAGATATTTCCCAAGAGAAAACTTTGAGGAAGGTTGAAGATTATTCCCGCTACATGTTGCTTATTTAAACTTGATGCAATATTGGATTTGTGAAAATTAACCAATTGTCCAGATTGTTGACAAAAGGAATCCAAAATACTTTTGAGTTTAAAAGAAGTCTTGGAGGAAGCTTTGCAGGAGAGAAGGCTGTCATCTGCAAAAATAAACATGGGACTTTCTCAGCATGGGGAGCAATTTTAAAAGCAATACTAGATTTTGGATCTAAGGTGTGGCAATAAAGTTGTTCGGCCAGGATGTCTATACAAAGGATAAATAAATACGGTGAGAGGGATTGGCTTGCCGCAACCCCCGAGAAGGCTTAAAAAATCCACATATTTCATTGTTAATTATTATCAAACAAGACACCGTAGTGACACATTCTTTGATTCAGCTAATCTAGGTAGGATGAAAATCCATGCTCTGGAGACAATGGGCTAAAAAGTCCCATTCAAGATGATCATAAACTTTTTCCATATCGAATTTAAGAGCAACATAACCTTTTTTCCCTTTGAGGTGGTGAATTTATTCACAACTTCATCTGCTAATGATAAGTTGACATGGATGGCCCTATAAGGGACCAAAGCACTCGATGTTGTTTGCACAACATGCTATAGCATTGGACGCATTCTATTTACCAGAATTTTAGTACTAATCTTATAAAAAGTATTGCATAAACTGATATGGCGAAACTTGATTGTAGTTTCTGGGTTGTCAACTTTTGAAATAAGAGCGATTAACAAATGATTAAATTCCTTAAATAGCTTGTCAGAACCCAAAAAAATCTTGAATAGCCAAGCAGATGTGATCTTTCAACAATGCCCAATACTTTGAAAAACTGTAGCTCCAAACATAACCATCATGCCCTAATGCTTTATATGAATTCATCTGAAAGATAGCTTGTTGGATCCCCTCCTCCGTTATGGGCTTCTTGAGATCCGTATTTTCTTCACTGGTAACTTTGCAAATGGCAATGATTTGATTCAAATTGGGCCTAGTGCTCTGATTTGATGTGAGGTGTTGGGAAAAATCTACTATAAATTTGGTTTTAATCAGGTCAATGTCTTCAATTCGAATTCCGATCTCATTTTTAATACGTAAGATATGAGAATGACGTTTTTTGGCTGTGGCAGTATGGTGAAACAATCTTGAATTCCTACCACCATCAATAAGCCATTTCTTTCTGGCATATTGACCCCAATATCATTGGTTAAATAGTACTAGTTTCTCCCGCTGCTTAATCAATCTATTATGCCAATGATTAAAACATTGACTACCACGATTTTTTGTTATTAAAAAAAAGACTACTAGGATTTTCTAACAAACAATCTTCAAAATAAAACTAGTGTGCATCCTGTGCTTCGCACGGATATGTGTTAAAATTTTATAATCTTATTAATTTTTTCCCTAAATGTTTGTATGCTTTTGGACTTTGAAGTTATTATAATATCAATAAAATCTTCTACAAACTTAGCTTGGAATTTAAGAATTAAACTAACTTTGATCACTGCATGGACATAATTGAACTACAGCTACAAAAGGAAAATGAAAACATATTACTATCAGAAGAAATAGTAAACAAATTGAATTTGATTTATTATTATTTAAGAAATAAAAATAACTTCAATTCATTGCTCCCATAAAAAGAAAAAAGTAGTTATATTTTTACAGTTTATATTTTTAATCCTACTTTATTTTAAATTTGTAATCGTTAATTAAACTAATTGAATAAAGAAACAATTATTTAATATTGATACTTGAATATGGGTAATAAAATATAACCATTGTTGATTAATTTAAGTTAATACTTATTGACATAATTATGTTAAATTTATAAGTGTTAAAATAATTGAATAATGAAAAAATTATATAATATTAATGTAAATGTAAGACAATTAATAGGAGACAACCAACAAGAACTTGCCACTTGTTAAAATATTATTAATTCACTCAACCCATTCAGTTTTATATTATACTAGCATTCTTTTTTTGTTCTCAAAACTTTTGTATATATTAGGGTTATACCCTTATGTTGTAAGGGTGTGAGTTAAATAATTTTTTCATATATTATTAAGAGAATAGATTTATTTTATAAAAAAAGCAAATAATAAATTGATGTATTATATTATTTTGTTGATGCAAAAATAAAGCGAGTCTTTTTATTTTTTTCTCTACTAATAACATAACTTTTTATTCTTAATTAATATCTAACTTACATTTTTTGTTGTACTTGCATCATTAAATCATATATATTTTATGATTAATTTTTATTATTAAATAATATGAATGTATGTGAAAAGTTACCTTATTAAATAAAATTAATAGTGTATTAAATTTACATGTATTCTACATAACTTTTTCTTTTTATTTTAAATCTCATATAGTATCTTATGTTGCATTAAAGTATCTCACATGACTATTCTCTCCTACGTAGCATCCTATATGGTAAGCTTACGTATTACTCATACATGAATTCAATCCAACTTTTAAATTGATAGACCAAATAACCAAGATAAATTCATGAAATTGCGAACCATTTGGTGGCTGTAAGCAACGTAGCCAAATTAAAAAGCTCCAAACTGCAATTAACTGAAACCCACCAACACTTGGCTGCAATTACTGCAGGAGGCTTGAGTAAAGCACCCAAAGCATAAAGCAGAGCAACCGAACACAGGCAGCAAAGCACACCAATTAAGAGCAGGAGAAGGGACCTTGAACGATTAGCATCTAAATTGAACGACTTGATCTTAAAGCTATAATCTATGGCTGAAATGAACACAGTACATTACTAAGAACCATGCCTACAACCGAAATATACCCATTGGAAGCTCAAGGCTAAGTCTCGAATTGTGAAAGGAAACGGGGGGGGAAAAGGCAAGCGAAAATCCAAAAATTCCCCCCTTACTCTGCTCTCGACCTCCATAAAAGCTCGCCCCACAACATGGCTCTCCTCCCCCTTCGATTGTCCTCAAACTATTGCTTGTAACTGACGAATTAATGATGGTGATGATGGTGGATAATGAATGAGGCGAAAGAGACGCGAAACAGATGATTGAATAGGGGGAGAGAGGATAGTGAAAAGCCATGGCCGTGCTCTATTCTTGTTCTCTGTTTTTTCGGTTCTGCTGGGCTAAAAATGGAAGAAGAAGATGAAGAGAGGGAAGAGAGAGATCGGGGATGGTTATAGTGGGGAAGATGAAGCAGCAACGGTTACGGAGAGGAAGAAACTGCCCTGCTTCTTGGTGAATTGGGGCTGTCGAAGGACCGAGGAAGAAGAAGAAGAAGAAGAAAGGTTGGGGGCACTATGAATCACGTGCAAGGCATGCTTCCATTTAAGGGAAAACAAGCCGAGATTAAGAGAGGGGGCCGGCCCACAAAAGGAAAAGAAAAGAGAAAGAAAAGAAAGGAAGAAGGGGTGGCCTAGGTATATGCCGAGCTGGGCTAGGCCCAAAAAGAAAGAAAGGGAAGTGAGAGCTGGGTCGAGAAGCTGAAGCCCGAAAACGTGTTGGGCTGGCCTGCAGACTGGGAACCAAATGAAGCCCAGGCCCACGCGTGAATGAAGAGGAAGAAGAAAGCTGGGTTCAGTTCATAAGGTCGGTTGGGCCTGGAAACTGGGCTTCGGCTTCATCTTTATTTTTTTTCTTGTATGCTTCAATGTGATCTAGCTCTAACACTTATTATTTATTTTCTTCAAGTTATTTCCAATCCCACAAAATAAACAAAAACATTATTAAAAATCTAATTTAACAATTTATTTAGAGTAAATATTAGACGATAAAAGGGTATAAAATATCATAATTTCAAGTTGAACAGTAATTTACCAATAAGAATAAATTAGCAAAAGATCCGTTAGCCCATGCGAGACCAAATATCAAAACATTCATAGGATCATGGATGCCATTGAAAACTAATAATCATCACAAAAGATGCATTTTTTCCTCTAGAGATTCCTATTGGTTTAATTATATACATTATGCATGCACTTACTTCATATGTATCTATTGCAGGTTATTTCAATAGTTTAATGACACATTTAATATTATTTAATAGTGATCATGGTCCTTCCGACTATTTGACCCGTGATTTGAATAAAAATAAATTTGATTAATTATTCTCATTATCAACAAAGCATGGAAAATTATTGACAGTAGTAACAAAAGGATAGATAAGTCTTTGACCTTAATCTTGTCTCTTTGATATATAATATTTTGTTTAAAAAAACAAAGAAAAATGAAAAGAATAAAAAAAGAAGAAAAAGCGATTAGTAGCAGGTGAAGAAATTTTAGTAGAATTTGAATTTAGGAAAACTTTGAACGTTCTTTTTTGGAGGGGGGAGAGTACTACTAATTTATGAAGGCAATTATGATATATTGTGGGAACGTAGATAAACTATTCATATATATTAATTTACCTATTAAATTCAAATTTAAATTTGCTAAAAGAACTAATTATAATATGTGATTTTTGAGCGCAAAATATAATTTCAAGTAAAATATAAATTGAATAGATCACTGAAATATTTTTTTAATATCATGAACGTAAGTTATAAATGTGAAAAGAAACTAAATATTGTACCAACTTAAAGTAGTCATAAGCGAATTAAAACTCACAATCACATTAAGGTCCTAATGTATTTCATATTATCTAAACTCAATTATATGACATGCTCAAGTAATCAAGCTTTACAGCATGCAAAATAAACAACCCAATCAGCATTCAAGTGTCACCTCATGAAATATTCACTCAAAAATAAATATACAAAATCCAATATATTTAGATTTAGATGTCCAATATATGCTCCCCTCAAAAATAATGTGTAACGCACTTCAAATTTTTTTTTCTTGAGTAACACCTAAATCATTTCTTTGTTCTACATTTAAGTTTTTTAGGATAAAATTCAATTACTAATTAGTCATAACATATGAGAAAAGTTAACATTAAATTGAATTAAAATTCCATTGATAACCTACCTCTTAATTACATGATAGAAGACATTTATATTGCCATCCTACATGGCATTCTTATCCCAAGTAGCACCCTAGGTGGCATATTATATGGCATCCCACGTGTCGCTCATACATGAGTTCAATCTAACTTTTAATATATATATATATGATATGATGATATGATACTAGTGTACATGTCGTGCTTCGCACGGGTATGAGTAATTCTTCATTTAAAGATAAATAGTAATTCAAATATAATTTTGTTGAACAATGTGACTGAGTTGTTTTTAAGCTAATGATTTATAGTTTTTTGTTCTCAAAATTATTTAAATGACCTGAATATACATAAAATTAATAATGTTACCTGTTACTATGGAATCTTGTTCATACGAAGATGAAGTTTCTCAAAATCAACCAAATCAAAACCTATGCCTTGTAATATCAGCATTGTCGTCTTTAAATGCCCTCACAATAATATTTGGGAAAAAATGAAGCATTAATTTGCAGTCACTAACCACATGACAATTATCTTTGTTTCCTTCAACCTTGAAGTTCATAAATAAATTTATACGACCTCAATATCTATGAGCAAAACTTCCTTTAATGATTGCATGCATAGATGTAATCAGGCTGTAGGAACAAAAATGAAATGGAGACTTAAGACATTCTAAAAATCAAAACAATTTAATTATTTGATAAGTAAATGCAACTTACTACCTTTTCATCAATTAGAACCATCTCGATGCTTATAATCTCTCCCTTCCTTCGGGTATTTACAACTGTGCACAAAATGTGCAACTGTAGTCTTGATTTTTCAGTCTTCCTTTTCATTGGTTAAATTGCTCAAAAATGTGTACCTTTTGCTAGTTTGTTTAGATTCGTTCCTAAATGCGGGGGAAGGGGGAGGATTAATATACATATATGTATTGAGACTAACAAAGATGTAAAATACTTGATTCTTTTTTATGGGAGGGAATACACATCTATTGCTTACAATGAGGATGAGGATGTCATCATATATGGAGCAAAAAAATAAGAACTTTGATCGAAGCTAGAAATGTTTAGAGGTCGCTGTATCCTTTTGATGGACTAATTGCTTAACTGGGTTTATATAGAGAATATTATTGTTATTATTATTATTATTATTATTATTATTATTATTATTATTATTATTATTATTATGGTCCAATGTGGTTTAACTGGTAATTATTTTGCTAACGGATAACCATTGCTTTACCCAGCCTCATTATACAACAATTTGGTCCGTATGTGGTATGCACTTGCGAATTTTCTCAAAGCTGGAGGTGCATATAGATATTGAAGTAAAGCTATTTGAAAGTTTTGCTTTCTCATGTTAGGAAAATGTTGAAGGAGAATTTCGTGAGCTTAGCTATAAGTTGAAGAAACAAATTGAATAAGAGAATCACTATAACGGCTTTATTTTGTGCCAAATTATTTCACAGTTTTATTCTTGATTCCCTTTCAAGTTGTCACTTTATTGGCAGAACATGTAGCCATTTTTTTCCCATTCATGGATTAAGATTTGAGGTCTTTGATGAAGAGTCCTTTGATAAGTGGGTGAAGCTGGGTGAAGCACGAGCTTTACCAGCGAGTTTGAGTCTATACAAATAGTTGCAACAGTTTGGCTTCAAACTATTCCCCTTGATGGAGGAAGTGAACCTTCTAGGAATGCTATTGAGCTTTACAGATTCACAAGATGAATTAAGGGGAACTCCAATCAAATAGTAATTATATTTGTTTGGTATTATTATTTTTTTAACTTATTATTATCTATTGATTTGCTTGATTTTCTACAACCACCAAACTTTAATAAAAGTTGATTAGTAATTACTTTGTCAACTGATGACCCTTGTTTTATCTAACTTCATTATACAGCAATCGATTCAAAGAATTATGTATCTCATTAGTTTTTTCATTTTATTAACTGATAGCCCTTACTTGACCTAAACTTTAATTATGTTAGTTTGATATTAGGTTCATTTTTTGGGTAACTTAATAATATTTATTGATTTGCTTGGTCTTCTATAACTGCAAAGCTTCAATAAAAGTGATTGTTGGTAATTATTTTGCTAACGGATGACCATTGCTATACTCGGCCTCATTATACAACAATTATAGTAAAACCCTTAGTTTTACAACTTTTCACAAGATGAATTAGGGGAAGTCTAATCAAATCAAATAGTAATTATATTTATTTGGTATTATTATTATTTTTGTAACTTATTATTATCAATTGATTTGTTTGGTTTTCTATAACCGTCAAGATTTAATAAAGGCACTGATTCATAATTACTTTATCAACTGATGACCCTTGCTTTACCTTGCCTCATTATACAACAATTTACTGTTTGAAAAAATATATATGTCATAAATTATTATTTTTTTCACTTGAGATCACTAATATCCAACCTATTACTGTGTAAGCATATGACTATTATCGATGTGCATTAGTATCATCACTTGTGCTCAATGATTTTTTATTTATTTATTCTGGATAAGTGTTCCATTGCCCTAGAGTATGAGACTTAGGAGCATTTAGCTGTTGGTGGCAAGTCCGACCATAACCGAGCTGCTATAGTAAAGATCTAAAGATGCAGTTTGCCTATAATACAGTATTGCACCTTAATAACAATTACATCCAAAACAACCTAATACAGTATCATGCAATGTGTAAGAATACAGTCTATAATACAATATGATGCATTATCATTCCCAACTTGGGTTTCTACATGGGGAAAACCATAGTCTATTTATAATTTTGGGAACATTTGAAGTGCTTCATAAATTACAATGCAAGTTTCATTTGTTTTTATGACTCCTCTGAAAAAGATAATTTAAAAAAATAAAAAAACATGGGAAAGGGAGATTTACAGTTCATGTGGATATTCATTTATGATTGAATATGTCAAGCAAAAAAGCTTAAAAGATATTTGTGAAATTAAATTGCACAAATATTGTTGTATTGTGATTTCAAAAGTCATAGTATACATATGTTAGGAAGATTGTCCTATTGTAATTTGTTGTATTAATTACATAACTCCAAAGGAAACATGAAAAATTTTAAAAGTACTTGATCAATAATGTTGTGTCAAATGTCTGTATAAATTACAATGCAAATTTCATTTGTTTTTATGGCTCATCTGAAAAAGATAATTAAAAAAACCAAAAAAAAGTTAGAAAGAGAATTTCACAGTTCATGTGAACATTCATTTACGATTGAATATGTCAAGCAAAAAAGTTTAAAAGGTATTTGTGAATAAAATTACACAAACATTGTTGTATTGTGATTTCAAAAGTCATAGTATACATAAGTTAGGAAGATCACCTTATTGTGATTTGTTGTATTATTTACACAACTCCAAAGGAAAAAGGGAAAATTTAAAAATTACTTGATCAATGTTATTGTGCCAAATGTTATCCATCCTGTAACATATTTAATTTTATATTTCATATATATATATATATATATATATATATATATATATATGAGATGATATGATAAGATATGACATTAGTCCCAAGGGTGTTTTGAAACAGAAACAAAAGAAAAACAATCCGATTTCAGCCACAGGGGGGACTCGATAGCCCAACCTCCAGCACCCCACCGCTACTAATGTCCAGTGCCCAACCACTGCGCTACCCAACATTTCCAATCACCATTAGCCACGGAGACTCCACCACTGCTTGCAGATGGAAAAAAAAAAAAAAAAACTATTATGTTTGCCCTAAGGGTTTCAACCTGCCATCTCTAACTTCATCTCAGCCGTCGACTATGTTAATCAGGACCAACACGATGACGTGGCTCCTCGTACGCCCTTCGTTTTAGCACATCTAACTTGATTTTTTTGTTTTCTTCCCTCTGAATCCCATACCATGAGCCTCTAGCATTTACCTCTCTGCTCAACCCAGCCCATCTCCTTATCCTTACCGTCCTTTAAACCCTTCTTCCTCCTCTCTCTCTCTCTCTCTCTCTCTCTCCGGTCCTTCTTGCTCTCCATTGTTCCACAATGACAACAGCTACAAACCCCCTTCTCAAAACCCTTTCAATCTCCAACCCACGCTTCACTAGCATCCCATCAATTTTCAACCCCAAATCTCTGGTTTTCTCCATTTCATCGAAGCTCAACGAACTCCCACTCTCCGTCTCTGTCGCTTCCACTCAGAGATCTTCTTTTTCCCTCCAAAAGCCGACCCTTTCCTCAAGAGTTATCTCCTGCGTTGCCCAGACCTCGGATTGGGAGCAAGAGGCCCCAAGTGCTGTCCTTGACGAAGAGGACTCAGACACAGAGGGACCCAATGCATATGATTTCGGGTTTGGAGATGCTGAGGGTGAAGTTTCCGCTGTTGGGCCCGAGGACAATGGAGAAGGGTTCCCTGATCCCCCTGAAGATGCTAGATTGTTTGTGGGTAATTTACCTTTTGATGTTGATAGTGAAAAACTGGCTCAGATTTTTGATGGGGCTGGTGTTGTTGAAGTTGCTGAGGTATGGATTTCTACACCTCTTGGGGGATTTTAATTTGGCATTTCAAATTGTTTCCTTTTATGAATTTATGGTTTTTGTGGGTTGTTTTAGGTTATTTACTCCAGGGACACTGGTAGGAGTCGAGGGTTTGGGTTTGTGGCTATGAGTACCATTCAAGAAGCTGAAAAAGCCGTGGAAATGTTCAATAATTATGTAAGTCCTGCTAATTTTTAGTTTGGTGCAGGATTTTTCTGTTTTTGATTCAATTTGGGACGTGCCATTGATGTTTTTCTAAGAAATGATTATTTGTAAGTAGTCGTAGTGATCAAATGTAGATTTTACCTCGGAGTGGAACTAGTGTATGTTTGGATGGCTATCTTTGTTACCATCTTGTCAAATTTGAGTGCCACTCGAGAATCCTAATGAAGTTTCTGTTATTTGCAACTTATGAAGCTATCTAGTATTTCCGAGATAGTAAAAGAGATAGCCCCACAGGTTATGAGTGAATATGAAGTGTTGTGTAGTGCAATTGCATTCCGCCTTTATATTGTGGAGAGGCCATTGTGGTTTATTTGGAGAGGTTCGGGAATATGCACGGCTGCTGCTGCATTTTTGGCATATTTGAGGAGTTGCGTGACTGGAATGATGGAAATGGAGGTTAATAAGTGCAGGAAGCCGTGTTTGTCCTGTGATCCTATATTCTCCATGGCCATATGAACTATAATGTTCATGGCTTGCGACCTGCTGCAGAAGTAAATTGGGAATTGTATGGAGATGTGAAGCTAGTAAAACATTCTGGCATCCAAGTATACTCGATGCTGGATTCCCCAGTGATGAAAATGAATCCATGCTATACAGCAGGACTCTTTGTATTGTGTGATAATATATGAACTTTCTAGTGTCTCTTCTTTATTTATGCTTCTGAGCTATATCAAACTTCTGATGTAAGAATACTTGAAGTTTACTAGCTTTTGGAAAAAACTCTCTTTGCTTATTGTATTTGTGTTGAAATAGATGAGATCGAATATGTGATTTGTCTATGTTTTGCTTTATATTTTTTTATGGGCGTGGAAATTAATTTACAAATTCACTGGGGACTTGTCTCTTGTACAGGAATTAAATGGAAGGATCTTAACTGTAAACATAGCTGCCCCAAGGGGATCACGTGCTGAGAGGCCACCTCGAGAATTCCAGCCGTCGTTTCAAATCTATGTTGGTAACCTTCCATGGGATGTGGACGGTACTCGTCTTAAGCAAGTTTTCAGTGAACATGGGAAAGTTCTAAGCGCCCGTGTAGTTTCAGATAGGGACACTGGTCGTTCACGTGGCTTTGGCTTTGTCGCTATGGCTTCTGAGGCAGAGATGAATGATGCAATTTCTGCCCTTAATGGCCAGGTACTTTTTCATGCTTTTTCTCTTTCCTTCTTTGAACATAGATATTCCTGACAATTTTGACACAGTTAATGAAGCATTGTGGAGTAGAAAGATCGATGAGTCCAAAGGTGTAGTTGAGCCAAGAGGATCACAAGCTTGGGTGCTCAAGCTTGGCTCGGTCAAAGAGGCGACAGACTTGGGCTCGGCTGGGAGCTTGCTGAGCTTTAAAAGATTACGCTCAGGCTTGGTCTCAATGCACATTACTCGGCTTGGGCTTAATTCAGTTTTTGATCTTTTTCTTTTTTTTCTTTTTTTTTTTTTAGCCGTGAAAGTTTCCATATTTGACCTTAAGCGAATCAAAGTTCAAATCTTAAATTTGGCATGGGATTCTAGAGACAAGAGAAGGGAAGACCCCCCGGGGGGGGGGGGATGAGAACCCAAAGATGCAAGTCTGAATCCAAAATTCAGATATGAGCAAGATGAACCTAGAATTCAACAATGATTTGCCTTTAGTCATGCTAATAATTAGAGGATTTATGACCAAGCGAGCAAAACTGCAAATTTCTCGTGGATAAATATTTAAGGAAACGAGGGCTTGGCTCATTAACATAAATGGGTTGGCTTGGGCTCTGCTTAGACTCTCTTAGTCTCGATCCTGAGCCGCATTTTGATCAAGCGAGCCGGCTCGGGTCAGCTACAGCCCGAGTGGATCTATGTTACTTGGACTTGATTAGAAGTGTCTATTTGGCTGTGTCAAAGTGGCAAACACAGTCTTGTTATGAAAATTGTGTGTTTTAGTCTAAAATGAAGAGCGTGATGCTTGTGCATCGGGCTGTCCTTTTTGGTCTAAAATGAAGAGCATCTATGAGTGGTTGAGCTTGACATGAGTCAGTGTCAAACCTTGTCAAAATATCAAGTGCTTGACATGAGTAGTTGAGCTTAAAAGAAAGGTCCAAGGAAACATAGGGATGAAGTCCGTGGTCTGCATGTATCTTGCTGCATGTTCTTATTCTGCTCAGCTCCTCTGACTGAGTGTCTTTGGTTGTCACAGATGTTGGGTGGAAGGGCACTCAGGGTAAATGCTGCCGGAGAAAGACCTGGACCTCGCTTTTGAAGAAAAGTCAGCTGGTTGATAGTAGTTTTCCTTTTCCTTGCTCCCCCTTCTTTTTGCTGAATGATTCTTTGTAGCTCAGAATTTATCACGATTGGCAGTTCCAATGAGTGCTGTGATACTTTAGTTGGCTCATGCCATTGTCGCATTTATGATCACCATGCAGCAACGTTATCTGCGTGTATGCTGTGATTCTTCAGTTCATGCGATAGCAGGCTTGGCAGCATTTACGATCATGGTACAGTGAGTGTAGTACTTGAGTTCCGCTGACAAGTTCTCTGAAGTCTGTTTTGTTTTTCTATATGTTCAATACTGCAATGTTAAGGGAACTGACCCAGCCTTTGACCGGTTGAGAGAGTAGGTCAATTAGTTGGACCATTTGGCCTGAGGTTGGACTGGTTGATCCGGTTTACCGTTGAACCGGATTGGATCGGTCAGACTCGGTTCATTTCATATGGGGTGTTTGGCAAGCAGCTTTTTAAAGAGCTTTTTGGTTAAAAAGAGTTTTTTTGATAAAAAACAGCTGTTTGATCAAGTAAAAAAGCTAATCTGGTTGTTTGGTGAAAGAGTTTTTTAGAAAGCTTTTTGGCCCCAAAAACTAATTTGAAAAAGAAGGGTTTTTTCAAGAATTAGCTTGTTGTCTTACAATTTTATCAGAAATAGCTAATTTTACAAAATAATTTTTCAACAAAGGGCTAATTCAAAACAACTAATACAAATAGTTAAACAGTTAGTTGTTTGTCAAATAAGGTGCATATATATATAAAAAGGTGCATATATATATATATATATATATATATATATATATATATATATATATATATATAAGATGTGATTTATGTAAAAAATATTTACTGCACGTTGCAAGGAGGTGGGCTGAGGACCAATTGAATTCGTAATTCAATTCTTAGAAAGCCAGGGCCTAGGGGCTTAGAGCAACGGGACAGGTGCATCAATAATGGAATGTAAGTTGAAGAGGCTCTTCAAGTTCTCTATGTCTGGTCTTCCTTGAGCTCACTCTACCTGAGAGGCATTAAAAAGAGCGATAATCTCATCCCGCGATAATCTCATCACTTGAGGTTGAAGACAGTGCCACTCAATCTTACTCTCTCCTCCTGTCTCTGTCTCTCTCTATCTCTATATATCTTTCCAAGCCCCTCTCTGCCTTCTTGCTCTCTCGAAATTCAGACACCCTTGAGTATAGCATCATCAACAGCGATGAAAACTCTGGTCTAATTGAGTTTTCCGGGTTGAATCGTGACCGAGTTGGTTGGTTTTGTGCGGTTTATTCCGGTGCACTAATCATAACGCGTCGCTGTCTTTTCCGGCTAGCTATGTGAAATGGGTCCCAGTTAGACCGGTCAAACCAACCTATCCTCTCCGGTTCTCGTAACATTGTATATGTGCAAGACTGCAAGTATTCATACTGTACTTTTAAGGCATCTCCTTCAATGAGATTTATTGCCCCCTTTCCTTCTCACTTTCAATAGAACGAAAATGGAGCGGTTAACTCAATGCACCTCCGATATCGCTCACCAATCTAGGTTCATGAATTGGAGTTTACCAATGCAGATGCCTTGATGAAAACCAAGGGTTTGTGACCCGCTTCTGAAGACCGTCCCAAACTAGAACTTAGAAGCCTGCCCTGATCCGTTAGCACATTAAGAACCCAGCCGCGGGGTGGGGTGGGGTTGTCGCGCATCGGCATTCGGCAGAAGCATGGGTAGGGAAGTCCATTACCATCAGCTCAATTAAACATCGCATATGAGTTCCACTTAATTCCGAGACCATACCGATAACAGCAAGATGAGGATTGAGGGAACATGAAAAAAGCATCTCAAAACGTAATATATTCAGATTAAAAACAAGCCAAAGGGATACCAAGTTATCAAAGCTACACCAACACAACAGACAACTATCAATTCAAAAAAGTAGGACTAGCCACGCAGCTGCTCCTCTTGGCTTGTCAATGGAACATATCTCACACAAGTTTCAGTTCTGTTGGATATTTGATGCAGGAATGCAACATGCTAATTGGTTCAGATTTGTTGTCCAGTAAATCTAGAGTTGTGCTCCTAGTTTCTAGGGAGTTGTTAGTTAAGTCCCTATTTCCTATGATATTGTTAGCTTGTTTCTGATTTGTTAGGTTGTCATTCTATTGAGATACGGCTAGATTTCTGGCCCATGATCCTGTTTTCACTTCAATTTTTAGCTATTTAAATTGTAAGGCTCAGGATGGAAGAAAAATGTATTGCATGCTTTACAACCCTATTCTAGAAATACACTTGCCTAAAACTGAGATCCTTGTTTCAGTCTTTATTCCTTCTAAAATCCAACAAAGTGGTATCAGAGCCCTCTTCTTAAGGGACTTGTGAAAAGGGGGGAAAAAATAGAGAGAAAGATGAATGTTGAAGCCAATCTTTCATTAATAGCTCCACCAGTTCTTGATGGAGAAAATTACCAACTTTGGGCAGTGAGAAACTGAGAATGGAAACATACCTAGAGGCTTTAGATCTTTGGGAAGCTAATTTCTTCACTGCCGGACAATCCCACCATGGCCCAGATCAAAAGCGACAAGGAGAAAAGAACCAAGAAGTCAAAGGCGAAAGCGTGTCTATTTGCTGCTATGTCAACAACTATCTTCACAAGAGTTATGTCTCTTAAAACAGCAAAAGGTGTTTGGGATTATCTCAAAGATGAATATGCTGGAGATGAAAGGATCAGAGGCATGCAAGTGCTGAATTTGATAAGGGAATTCGAAATGCAAAGCATGAAAAAGTTTGAGACCATTAAAGAGTAATCAGACAAATTGCTAAGCATTGCCAATAGGGTAAGGATAATGAGCACTACATTTACTGATTCTCGAAAATTCTTGTAACTATGCCTGAACGCTATGAAGCTTGGATAAGTGCCTTGAAGAACACAAAGGATCTCTCCAAGATCACTTTGGCAGAGTTATTACATGCCTTGCAGGCTCAAGACCAACGAAGGCTTATGAGGAAAAATGGTCTCGCAGAATGAGCCTTGCTTATTGAGCACCAAGATGCAGGAAAGGGCAAGAAAAGTTTCAAAAAAAATCAGGCATCAAGCAGCGAAAGTTCTACAAGTAACCAGGCCCAAAGCGAGGTTAAAACCCAAATAAAAATTATCCACCATGTCGGCATTGCGGCAAAAAAGGAATCCACCATTTAAATGTTAGAGTAGACCAGATGCAAAGTGCAGCAAGTGCAATCAGCTTGGACATGAAGCTGTCATTTGCAGCAGTAAATTTCAGAAGTAGGAAGTAGATGCTGCTTAGATTGCCAGTGAAGATGACAAAGATCATATTTTCATGGCAAAGTGCGTTCCAACTAAGACCAGCACCTCAGAATGTTGGTTGATTGACAGCGGTTGCACAAAGCTGACCTATGATAGTACTCTTTTTAAGAAGTTAAAGCATACAAAAGCCACGAAGATCAAAGTTGGAGATGGCATGTATATCTCAGCAAAAGGAAAAAGGATTGTTGCAATTACAACAAATTCAGGTACAAAAATAATTTCAGATGTTCTTTATGCACCTGAAATTGATCAGAATTTGTTGAGTATAGGCTAGTTACTTGAAAAAGGATTCATAGTTTTCTTTAAAAACTAGTATTGCCATATCTATGATGCTACCAGAAGTGAGATTTTTCGGGTAAAAATGAGAGGTAAAAGCTTCTCATTTGATCCAACAGTGTCAGAATATGTAGCTTATCTTGCCAAAGCCGACGTGACCGAAATCTGGCACAAGAGGTTAGATCATTGTTGTCTTCAAAGAATGCTGAAATTGAAGAAGAAGGATATGACGAAAGGCTTATCGGGTCTTGCTGATTATTTATCAAGTTGCAATGCTTGTCAATTTGGTAAATTACATAGGAAGCCATTTCCTAAATCAAGCCTCCTAAATCAAGCAAGAGGGCTTCACAAAAGCTACATCTAGTACATACTGATGTAGGAGGACCTCAAAGAACTCCATCATTACAAGGTAGCCTCTACTATATCCTTTTCATTGATGATTTTACAAGAATGTGCTGGATTTTTTTCTTGAAGTTCAAGTTAGAGATTGCTAGTGTGTTTTGGAAGTTCAAGAACATGGTGGAAAACCAAAGTGGATGCAAAATTCAAATTCTAAAGTCCGATAATGGAAAGGAATACACCTCAGCAGAATTTAATTTATTTTGCAAAGAGGCAGGCATTAAAAATCAAACTATAGCTTCCGATACTCCAGAACGAAATGAAATAAGTGAAAGGAGAAATAGATCAGTTATTGAGATGGCCAGATGTATGTTGCATGAGAAGGAGTTGCCAAAAACCTTCTGGGCAGAAGTAGCCAACACTACTATTTTTCTACAAAATCGACTTTTAACCAAAGTTTTGGAAGACAAACTCCATTTGAGGCATAGTATGGTTATAAACCTACACTAAGCTTTCTTAAAATGTCTGCTTGTGTTTTGTCCATGTCCCACAGGTCAAACGTGACAAGCTTGATAAAAAGGCAATTCCAGGCATCTTTGTGTGCTATAGCACAGTCTCTAAAACCTATAGAGTATATCATCCTCAAACAAGGAAGATGACAGTTACAAGAGATGTACACTTCTGTGAAGATGAGCAATGGGATTGGAACAATTCTCAGAGAATTGGTGGGATCCTGTAAGAAGTGAACAACACCCTGGAGCAACAACAAGCTGAGGAATGGATGAATGAACTAGAAGATGATCCTCCAGTCAGAGGAAAAAGGCTACTTTTAGAAATTTATCAAAGATGCAATGCATCCATTTATGAACCTACTAGACCTAAAGAAGCCCTTCAGGACCTGAAGAAGCCCTTCAGGACCCGAAGTGGAGAAATGCAATGGAGGAGGAGATGTCAATGATCAGGAAAAATAAAACCTGAACACGCGTTGACAAACCTCAAGGCAGGAAAATCATTGGAGTAAAATGGGTGTTCAGAACGAAGCTTAATGCAGATGCGCCATTAACAAATATAAGGCTAGGCTTGTTGTTAAGGGGTATGCTCAGATTTTTGGTCTCCTGTTACAAGGTTAGAGACAATCAGATTATTACTTGCTATAGCAGCACAAAAAGGCTGAAAAATTTTCCACTTAGATGTCAAATTTGCGTTTTTGAATAGTGTCCTCAAGGAGGAGATATATGTGGAGCAACTAGATGGTTTCACAGTACAAGGTGAAGAGGATAAAGTCTACTTGCTAAAAAAGCTCTCTATGGCTTAAAACAGGAATCTAGAGCTTGGTACAGCAAGATCAATGATCATCTATTGAGTTTGGGATTTGAAAGAAGCTTATCAGAGGCCACTCTTTATGTTAAGCATAAGGGAAGTGATATTCTCATAGTTTCTGTTTATGTTGATGATATATTGGTGACAGGAAATAATGCACATCTAGTTGACAAGCTCAAAAAGGAAATGATGTAAGTGTTCGAGCTGACGAATCTTGGCCTTATGACATACTTTCTTGGAATGGAGGTGAAGCAAAACCAACATGAAGCCTTTATTTGTCAGAAGAAGTATGGAAGGGAGATTCTAAAGAAGTTTCAGATGGATGAGTGCAAAGCGATGAGCACACCAATGAATCCGAAAGCAAAGTTGTGCAAGGAAGATGGTACCGATCACGTTGATGAAGGATACTTTAGAAGTTTGATTGGTTGCTTAATGTATCTTACTACAACAAGACCACATATTCAATTTGTTGTAAGTCTGTTATCCAGATTCATGCATTGTGCTAGTGAAATACATTAAAAAGCAACAAAAAGAATATTAAGGTATATCAAACGTACTGATGATTATGATGTCAAGTTTGAAAAATGTCAAAACTTCAAGTTTTCTGGTTTTTCGGATAGTGATTGGGATGAAGACATGGATGACATGACGAGTACTTCAGGATACTGTTTTAGCTTTGGTTCAGGGATCTTTTCACGGCGTTCAAAGAAGCAAGATTTTGTGACACAGTCCACTGTAGAGGCAGAGTTTGTGGCTGCTGCAGCAACAGTAAATCAAGCATTATGGATGAGGAAAATATTGGGTGATTTGCATATGAAACAGCTTGAAGCCACTCCAGTATTTGTGGATAACCAAGTTACAAATTCAATTTCAAAAATACAGCTTTCCATGGGAAGACTAAGCATTTCAACATTAGGCTCTTCTTTGTGAGGGATGTGCAAAAAAAGGGAGAACTGACTCTCCTTCATTGCAAGTCTGACGATCAGTTGGCTGATCTATTCACAAAACCACTTCTAGTTGCCAAGCTCGAGCATCTAAGGCAGAAAGTTGGAGTTTGCAGTTCCTAAAGCAAGGAGGAATGTTGGATATTTACTTCAGGAATGCAACATGCTGATTGGTTCAAATTTGTTTTTTAGTAAATCTAGAGTTGTGCTCCTAGTTTCTAGGGAGTTGTTAGTTAAGTTCTTATTTCCTAGGATATTTTTAGTTTGTTTCTGATTTGTTAGGTTGTTATTCTATTGAGATACGGCTAGATTTCTGGCCCATGATTCCGTTTTCACTTCAGTTTCTGGCTATTTAAATTGTAAGGCTCATAATGGAAGAAAAATGTATTACATGCTTTACAACCCTATTCCAGAAATACACTTGCCTAAAACTAAGATCCTTGTTTAAGTCTTTATTCCTTCTAAAATCCAACAAGTTCTAACAGACCCATCCTCCTGCTTGTCAATAACCTGCAAGTCCTGGAAGAATGACCCCATTGGAGTAACAATCTGCCACCAGGTTTTATTTACTCCATCAATGCTTTTTATGACTTTTAGGTATGGCTGCCCAACATGGATTGCATCACAAGGTGCGGTGCCTTGCCATAAATATTGAAGGAACACTTCAGAAGTTCAGGTATATGTTCCATCCAAACTGCACAACTTCATGATCTAACCATTATTGCAAAACATGCAGTTAAATATCTAGTACTTGCAAGCATCGCAAAGAATAAAGAAAATATCTTACTCCTCCAAGATGATTAAGGGTCGGTTCATTTTTAGTATTTTGCACCCTTTACCTGCTTCAACCTGTTCAAATATGCCAACTGCTAGTCAAACATACTTCAATTTACTCTAATCTGCTCCAAATGACTCTAACCCATGCCACCTCACTCTGAATTGCTCAAACAAAAAGTAGTAAGTAAAAGTTTATTCGAGCTAGTGGGGGGCCTCGCTCAAGTTTGCTCGGTAAGCAACGCTGAACGCAAACACAAGCCGAGTTTTGACCAAGCCGAATTTGACTGAGCCGTGACATTACTTTGCAATAAACTTGATGTTCACTTTTATCAATGCTGGGTAGGAAGAGAGCGCCTATGATAGCAAAGTCCTTCCATGTACCTTATTGCATCCCCCAATACCATTATCCGCAACCGCCTGAAGGCGAACCTTGGATTTGTTCATACCTCTTGGCCTAAATTAAGTTTAGTTCACATCATTCTTATTATTATTTGTTGTGTGATGATTAGAAAATACTATTTGGTTGATTTGGCATATCTAAACACAGCAGATATTTGGCTTCGTACATGAAAACATGAGTTCACTACCATCTTGCAGATCTTCAAGATTACAGGTCACCTACTGGAGATAAAGAGACTTTTAATTTTCGCCATTCTTCATTCCGATCTTCCATTGAAGGAATTTTTGGAGTATTGAAGAACACCTAGAAGATCTTAAAGAACAGAATGTCACCTGTTGCATGCAAAACAACTTTATCTGAATGCATGAAAAAGATATACCAATTTTACCAAGGCCAGCAAACATTATAACAATACCTAACATTAGGTTGTATGATACATGAAACAAGCAAGCAATGAATGAATGTAGAGATGTAATAGTTGATATGATTTCAACATCGAGAAATAAAAATTAAAGTTCTAATATATGTTATTTTTTGTTATAAAGAAAGACATGTGATTATCATAGATTAACGTTTACTAATGTACCACATTGACATTCAACTATTTTGTTGCATTATTTCGTAGATTTGCCATGAACTAATGTTACAAAAATGTAAATTTCTACATCATAATCATCGATAATCATAAAATTTCTACATCATAATCATCGATAATCATAACATTCAAAGAATCGCTATAATAACGCTTCAAAATGCTCCAACCTGCTTCAACCTTCTCGAACTTGCTAACCGCCCATCAAACATGCTCTAAGGTACTCCAACTTACTTCAATCTATTCAAATCCGCTAACCATTCCTCCAAAACACTAAAAATGAACAGATCCTAAGTATACATCTCTCACGAACTCTTAACAGGCTCGACATCTTAGTTAAGAATGTTAAAACTCAACTCTATTGCTTTCAAGTTTCATTCTTAACTTCACCCACAGGGCCACAACTGATCCACTCATCCACATTTGCTAATTCACAAAAGATGGAAACGAAAGTGGTGTCTAGGTTTTCAAAACAAAACATGTAAAAAAGAGGTACAAATTGTGGTCGTCATTAAGCGACAAATCACAACCCTGTTCTACTTTTTGTGAAGAAGAGCATGTAGTTGCATAATGATAGTCCTGACACTTTCTTGTCATAAGAGTCGACAGGGAGCATCAGATGACCACCTAATGCAGGGGAGAAAAACAATCTGACCATAGTATATCAATTAATTTCTTTGCTTGTCTGGAAGAAATTAGTTAACACAGTAGACAACTCAAAGGTTGCTACTGCAGATAACACCAGAGACATAGCTACATACGTGAGTAAATTAGCATGAGTTCGTTCCTAACATAGCAAAAGTTCATATTTTATATAAAATCAAGATACCAAATGGAGTGTCGAAGCTGTGTTGGCCTATGTGGCTAGCACTCCACCTGCCACCCCCACTTCTCGGGTTCGATCCTAGGGGGGCAATTCTGCATTGTGCAGAATTGGGTGTAGGAGTGGGCTTGTGTTCCTGGACTCTTATCCAGGCTTTGACATCCCCTTCCCTAGCCCGTCAAGACCTGTTAGATACTTTGAAAAAGGGGCCTACTGAGTTAGGCCCGCTTACCAAAAAAACAGATACCAAATGGAGTGAGTTACCAACTCCTTCACAAGGTTACTTACCTAGACCATTCCTTATTGACATCCCAACTACATATGTACATGAGTCACACACTAGATCATATTGAAGTGAAGCGTTCCCAGAGTTATCATAGAACCGAAGACCTGAAATCCTCCATAACTAGCTGAAGATCTAGCTCTTGATTAAATACCAGAAGCACGACTGAAAGTGCCCCCTATAAATCATGTGTCTAAGCAATGGGGGAGCCAGGGTTCAAATCCTGGGGTGTCGAATTATACTATATATCAAGACTAATGTTCTCTAAATTGCAATCTAATTTTTTGATATATTTTCTTTCGTATTTTTTCATGCCACAGCATAACCAAAATGTTGCACTAAACTTACAAGAGATCCCAAATTCACCAAATTTTATCTTCAAGCTCTTAAGTTTGATTTCCAAATTCACAAATTTATCAAAATTAATTACCGTTGGACTATTCTCAAAGTGGAATTAGTATAATTGTTAGACACAAATTTGACAAGAATCACTAAATTAGAGAAAATAGTTTGCAAGGAATTGATTATAAATTAAAAAATGAATATTCTTGCCCTTGATTTTGCCTCTGGAAATAAAGTCATTTATACTATTTTCTTTCTAGAATGATGTCAACATAAAATGAATTTTTTTAATTTCCCCTTATTTTCACTGGCATATCAAACTAGAAGCAAACTCCAAATCTTCCACTTATAAGAGGGGAGGAATTAATTAAATATTACATATCAAAATTAATGGTAAAATTATAATGTATCTTGATTAAGGGAAGACCTACACAAAAAATTGCATTTACAAAGACTCGAACAAGTCACCCACTTGCAACATAGGCCAAATTGAAACACCTTACACCAAGTGAGCACTGCACGCTTCTCATTATATTCACAAACAAAACATATATATACACAGACTGCATCTTAATTAAAAGAAAATAAGTAACTACAATTACACACTTTCGAACATACAACATACACCACTAAGAAGGAATATGCAGGCACTCTAACCACTTGCGCCTTCCACGCTTCATACTTTATACATAGACATAGACGAAATAATATATATAACTGTTTCTTTGTCCCCTAGAAATTTCAACATCTTAAATTTTTTTTTTTTAAAAATCGAGTTTTTAATTGACATTCCTTATACCCACATACCTCCATGTGTCTTAGCTGCAAGTAACATGCATATAAAACTTCAGAAGTTAGAACAGAGACAGAGACAGTAAAAGACACATATGACCCTAATGGAGTATGATGCAGCAATAACCTCGCGCAAACAATAAGGCAAACCATCCGAGATTTGAACCGAAGTCTTAAACCCTGCTCCCTCCTCTCTCTCCGTCTCTCTCTCGCTGTGTCTCTGTTCCTTCTTCCTCTCCATACTTCAAAATGACAACGGCTGCAAACCCCTTTTCCAAAACCCTACCAATTTCAAACACATGCTCCGCTACTTCCCTCCATATTCCATCAATTTTCAACCTCAAATCTCTGTTTCTCTCCATTTCATGGAAACCCAACAAACTTCCACTCTCCCTCTCTCTCTCTTCCCCTCAGATTTCTTCTTTTTCTCTCCAAAAACCGACCCTTTCTTCAAGACTTATCTCCTGCGTCTCTCAGGCCTCAGGTTGGGGGCAAGAGGGTCCAAGTGCTGTCCTTGACGAGCAAGGCTCAGACCCAGATGGGACCAATTGGGGTGCCCAAGATTTTGGGGTTGGAGATAGTGAGGGTGAAGTTTCCGATGTTGGGCCAGAGGATGATGGAGAAGGGTTCCGTGAACCCCCGGGAAATGCTAAATTGTATGTGGGTAATTTGCCTTTTGATGTTGATGGTGAGAAACTGGCTCGGACTTTTGAGGGGGCTGGTATTGTTGAGGTTGCTGAGGTATGGATTTCTTCACCTCTTGGGGGATTTTAATTTGGCATTTCAAATTGTTTTCTTTTATGAATTGATGTTTCTTCTGGGTTGTTTTAGGTTATTTGCCGCAGGAACACGGGTTACAGTCAAATTTTCGGGTATGTGACTATGAGTACCATTGAAGAAGCTGAAAAGGCGATGGAAATGTTCAACAATTATGTAAGTCCCGGTAATATGTAGTTTGGTGCATGATTACTCTGTGTTTCCTTCATTTTGGGACGTGCTAGTGATGTTTTTCTAAGAAATGATGATTCGTAAGTAGTTGTAATGATCAATTGTAGATTTTATCTCGGAATGGAGCTTGTGTATGTTGTTTGGATGGCTATGTTTGTCATAATCTTGTGAAATTTCAGTGCCACTCCAGAGTCGTAATGAATTTCTGAGTAAGGTGAAGGATGGATGTTGCTGTCTAGTATTTCCAAGATAGTAAAAGAGAGTTTCCAGGGGACTGTGCGTGAATATGAAGTGTTTGTAGTGCAATTGCATTGCGCTTCATATTGTGAAGTGGCCATTGTGGGTTATTTGGACAGGTTCGGAGGATATGGAGGGCTGTTATCATGTTTTCTGGCTTCAATTGTGCACCCTTTGTACATATCCATGGAACTGCTGCTGCTGCAGCAATTTTTGGCATATTTGAGGAGTTGCGTGATTGAATAACGGAAATGGAGGTTAGCAAGTGTAGGAAGCTTTGTTTATCCAGTGATCCTATATTCTGCATGGCCATGTGATCTATAAGTTTTGCTTGCAATCTGCTGCAGAAGTAAATTGGGAATTGTATGGAGATGTGAAGCTAGTAAAACAGTCTGCATCAAAATATACTTGGTGCTGGATTTCCCTCTTACAAAAATATATCTATACTATCATGCAAGACTCTTAGTGATGTGTGATAATATATGAACTTTTTAGTGGCTCTTCTTTATTTATGCTTCTGAGTTGTATCAATTGATGTAAGAATGCTTCAAGTTTACTAGTTTTTGGGGGGGAAAAAAAAATCTATGGTTCTTGTATTTTGGGATGAAGGCCCTGTTCTTTTCAATGGGGAATGATGGGTGTGGGATGAGTGAGTGCGGGAAAGGGGGGGAAGGGGTGGATGAGAGTGGGCAGGAGTTGAAAGGAGTTGAATCAAGGAGTGTGGAAAAGGGGGGGAAGGAGTGGATGGGTGTGGGAAGGAGTGGGTTGGGTTCATTAAATCACGAAAAGAACAGGGCCGAAGTAGATAAGTTCAAATATATATATATATATATATATATATAAGATGAGGTTTTGGGTACGATGAGTAGGATGAGGTGATCAATAGTGATCAGTACCTATCATGTCAGTGATCGTTAACATTACCTTGGTGATCAACATATCTTGAACAAATTTTCAAAGGTTGCTTTAAAGGGATGTTGATCACTAAGGACTAACGATCACCGGAACAATAGTAATTGATCACTACTGATCACTTCATCCTACTCATCCTACCGGAGTCACCCCCATAAATCTCTCTCTCTCTCTCTCTCTCTCTCTCTCTATCTCTATATATATATATATATATATATATATATATATATATATATATATATATATATATATATATATATATATATATATATATATATATATATATGAGCTGGAAAACGGGTCAGGTTGGGTTGACCCATTTAATAAATGGGTTAATTTCGTGTCGGTGTTAAAAATAGCTTAGATTTGCCTTAAATTGAAAAAATAACATGTTTTCATTCCAAAGGGTCTAATCGTGTCGACTTCGGGTCGAAATTGGTTCGGTTCGGATTGGGTTCGGGTTTCTCTAAGTAACTTCAGATCAGGTTCGTGTTGTATTATTGTGTCAGGTCTGACATTCCCAGCTCTAATATATATATATATACACACACGCACGCACACACACACACACGCACGCACACACACACACACATATATATACACACACGCATGGGCGGATCTTTGTTGGGGTTAGGGATGTCCATGGACACCCCTAATCCCAAAATGTTTTTAAGGAGGTTAAAGAATTTTTAATGAGCTATTTTAAATGGGGTTTAATTTAGTATATATGGACACCCCTAAAATAAGCCCTAAAAGTTATGCTTTATGGACATTATCTAATATATACCCAACTTACATGCTAATATTTTTTTTTTAAATACAAAAATTACAGTTATAAAGTTCAAATTTCATAGCAAAATTAAATAGAATTAAATACTCTCAAGCTCAAATTTCTCTCTCTCCCTCTTCTTCTCAGGCAAAACTACATTCAACTTTCCCAAATTTCTTTCCATGTCTCTCTCCCTCTCTCTTATGTGGATTTTAGACTTTTTAATTTAATCTAATATTAGTCTCTTTGATTTTCTTTTATTGTTATTATTGAATTTTTTTTACTGTTCAGTTGCAATATGTTCTTGGTGCTGAAATTTCTTTAACTTAGCACTAATTACTTATTCGAACTTGATGCTGATTTTTTCCCCTTTCCTTTTGGTGTAATTAGATAGTGGAGATTGCTTATTTGTAATTTTATTTCATGTTTGACATATTCACTTTTTTTTTTTTTTTGTTTTATTAATTGGTGTTGATGAAGTGTGCCCTGTAATGAACGGTTTTCATAAATAATATGTAATACTAGTATTCTACAATTTTAACACCATTTGTGTGTCAACTATGAAATATGAAGACGGCAGAGAATAAACATAATAGTAGAGTACCAAAGTTATTTTTTTAAAAAAGTAAAGAAGCGAGGCATATTATTTTTGCATATCAAGTTCCACTAGTGTGGAAATATGATATGGAAGGTTGAAAAAAAAAATCGAGACCAAATGTCTCTACAAAATGGACTACTATAGTGTGTATTATATGACTTTTTTTTAAGAAGTGTATGTTAGTGATGACGTTAATATATGAACACTCCTATTCTAAATGTCTAGATCCGCCACTGCGCGCACGCGCACACACTCACATATATATATATTCTCAGACACACACACACACACACACACACACACACACACACACACACATACAGAAGTCAATTTACAAATTTACTGGGGTTCATTTCTTGGACAGGAATTAAATGGAAGGATGCTGATTGTTGAAAAAGCAGTCCCAAGGGGATCGAGGCCACCTCCAGAATTACGACCTCGGAGTAGAATCTATGTTGGTAACCTTTCATGGGATGTGGACAGTGATCGTCTTAATGAAGTTTTCAGTGAACATGGGAAAGTTCTAAGCGCCTATGTGGTTTTAGATGGGGAGACTGGTCGTTCACGTGGGTTTGGCTTTGTCAATATGGCTTCTGAAGCAGAGATGAATGATGCAATTTCTGCCCTTGATGGCCAGGTACTCTGAGGTGCTTTCTCCCTTTTCTTCTTTGAACATAGATAATCCTGGCAATTTTGGCCCAGTTGATGAAGTGCATTGTACGGTAGAAAGATTGAGTCTAGGGGTGTAGTTGAGCTGAGCCGAGCACAAGCTTGGGCGCTCGAGCCTGGCTTGATTACAGATGAGCCAGGCTTGGGCGTTGCTAGGAGCCTGCCAACCTTTAGGGGCTTACGCTCGGGCTTGTTCTCGGTTGCGCATTGCTTGGCTCGGGCTTGACTTGGTTTTCTTTTTTTCGCCTTGAAAGATACCATATTCAACATTGAACAAATCAAATTAAAATTTTCCGAGCATTCTAGAAACAAGAAGGGGAAGGAGGAGGGAGGGCAGGGGAGAGAGAAATATTACGAAGCGAATGTGCAAATCTGAATTCGAAGTTTAGATATGAGGAAGATGAACGTTCACCAATGATTTGCCTTCAGTCATGCTAATAATTAGAGGGTTTATGTCCAAGCAAGCAAAAATGCAAACTTCTTTTGTCGATAAAAAAATTACAAAAAGAAACTGGGGCTCGACTCAGCAAGATCAAAGAGTTGGCTTGAGCTGGGCTTGAACTCTATTTGACTTGAGCCCGAGCGAGCTTTGACCGAGTGAGCTGCCTTGCGTCATGTACTGCCCAAATGCATCTGTGTTACTTTGACTTGACTAGAAATGCCTATTCGGTGTATGTGTCAAGGTGTCAAATGCAGTCTTCTTGTGAGAATTGTGCATTTTTGGTGTAAAATGAATAGCTTCTGTGACCATGTCAAAATATCAGTGATTGACATGAGCAGTTGAGCTAAAAGATAAGGTACAAGTAAACATAGGGCTGGAGTCCTTACTCCTTGGCATATTGTGGCTATGTTAACTTGGACTCTTCATTTTGCCTAAATTATCTGTGTCGGACACTTGACACTAGTAGATGGGTATGGGCTCTTGACCCTTGATTTTAGACCAAAAAGGTAAAAAATTTCTCAAAAAATTGCAGAGTCCAACACAACAACCATGTCGGACACTCGATGGTTTGACAAGGGCATGGCTGAATCCAAGTAAAATAGCATTGTGGGGCTGTATATATCTTGCTGCATGTTCTTGTTCTGTGTAGCTCCTACTAAATGTTTTTGGTTGTCACAGACCTTGGACGGAAGGGAATTATGGGTGTATGTTGCCAATGAACGACGAAGACGTAGCTCTTGAAGAAGACAAGTCTGCTGGTGATAGTAGTTGTTTTTCGTTTCCTTGTTCCCTCTTCTTTTTGGTGAAAGACTCGTAGCTCAGAATTTATCTCAAATCAGCATTTCCAATGAATGCTGTGATTCTTTAGTTCATGCAATAGCGGCATTTGTGATCATGACACAGCAAAAGTATATACATGAGTTCTGCTGAAAAGTTCTAGAGGTTTGTTTTGCTTTCCTCTGTGTGCAAGAATTCGTCCCCTATTTTTAGGCATTTGCCCTTCAGTGAATGAAAATGGAGCAGTAATTCAATGCGT
This sequence comes from Carnegiea gigantea, assembly GCA_029747015.1. Taxonomy (NCBI): domain Eukaryota; kingdom Viridiplantae; phylum Streptophyta; class Magnoliopsida; order Caryophyllales; family Cactaceae; genus Carnegiea; species Carnegiea gigantea. Next base: position 281,037 of record JAKOGI010000895.1, on the reverse strand, counting down.
AAGTCAGCTGTCCCTCTCCAATCTAGGTTTGGAAATTGGAGTTTAAGGCAGATGTCTTAATGAAAACCAAGGGTTTGTGATCTGCTTCTGAGCGTCCCCACTAGAATAACTAGTCTGCATTCGCGTTTTGAGCTGCTCGATCAATGCTTTTGGGATTTCAGGCGCTGCTGCCCCAACATGGATTGCATCGTAAGGCGCGGCGTTTGACCATCCCAGCCTTCAATCTGCTCCAATTGAGCTTCTATTAGTTAGATGCAATATTTAAGGACGACTTTTGAAGTTTTGAACATTTCCATCGTGGGGGATCCTACTGCCAACTGGAATCTACAGCGCACCCTCTTTGAGCAGTTGCACTTTTCTCAATATTTTGGATTGACCAAGAGTCTAGTTCGGGGATATGTTCTATCCCAACCGCAGTACCTGTAAACACGCAGAGAATAAATAAAATATCTTACTCTAAGATAATTGAGTCTACAGCTCCCAATAGCCTCCCATGAACTCATGAGAGGCTTGGTATCTCAGTTCATATTTTATGCAAAACCCAGATACGAAATGGAGAGAGTTACCGGCTGCTTCACAAGATCAGTTACCTAGAGCATTCCTTATTCACATCCCCATCGCATATATACATCAGTCACACACTAGATCATATCGAACTGAAGCATTCTTGGAGGAATCTTAGAATAGAAGACCTAAAATTCCTCATAACTAGCTGAAGATCTAGCTCTGACTAAGGTCGTATTTGGGAACAACATTTTGAGTAGCATTCACTATTTTGACAAAGTTAATGCACTAATGAGGCAGGTTTTAGTCTTTGATAACCTAGTGTTTGTATTAGCATTTCAAGTAGCATTTAGTATTTCAAACAGCGTTTCTAAAAAAATAGCATTTAGCATTATAAGTAGTATTTAGCAGTTTATTATTAGCTTGTAGCATTCAAAAGTAACGTTTCATATTTTTCTGCCAAAAAAATACCCCTTGAAAATTTTATATTGATAAATTATTTTGTTTTGGTTTAATATTTGGAAATTATCTATATCTTTTTATGTACATTAATAAGCTAATCCAACTGCTGAATTTATTAAACATATTTGCTTCAAGTGCTCATTTAAACAACAAGCCGTTGATAGCTAAATTTAAATCATTTTCCGCTACCTAAATAACTAGTTACTATCAAACCACTATCCGCCATATAGACATCTAATTTTGTTGAATATGGCCTAAATGCCGAAGGCATGAGTGACACTGTCCGCTACATATTTTGTGATTGAGCTGCAAGTAGCGTGGCCATAGAACTTTCGAAGTCAGGACAGAGTCATAGTCCGTAAAATGTAGATACGACCCCAGCGGACTACGAAGCATCAATACCCGGTGGACTATGAAGCATCAATACACCCCAACCTTACACAAGCAATGACACAAACGACCCGGGATTCAGGTGGACTACAGAAGCAACCTGATAAGGCAAACACGATTGCAAGGACCAAGAGGACTGACTTGCCAAATTTGTGACATATGCCATTCTTGAGAAATCCTCGGGACTAGGTGCACAGTTTGGCAGGCACACATTGCCTAAAATGAAATTATAAGTAGTACTTCTTTTAATTTGAAGCTGATTTCGGGAGCTATTTTCCAAACAATCTTGTGGCATAGGTGTAAGGGTCCTAAAGCATCTTGTAAGTTTTTGTGAGAAGCCTTTGAGATGAAGCTTGGAAGTAATGCATATTAATGCTTTGAAAGGTGCTTCTTGTGCTCTATGTGTAAACTTGAGTTCCTCAGATATGGGATTTTATGCCTGATTATGTGACAGCATAAGAAGTAGTCTATTAGAAAGGAAAACATGGCATTGATCATCCAATGGTTGTGGGAGCTAGGCCACAATATGTGCTAGGAACTCTTGGGAAGTGAGTTTAGGAGGGCTTAAGTAATCAGTAGTGAACACTTTTTTTAAATTGTTGTCATTGAAAACTTGTTGCATTTGATGGTCGGTTAAATCATTATATGTTTGAGCTATTCATGGTTAAATCATTCAAGCAGTGGATGATTAACTAGATGTTGAGGATAAGGATGGGGATGGGGATGATACACGGACTATAGCGTAGCCAGGTTTTGAACCACAGCGTGGCTAGGTTTTGAATCAACGGGTGTCGGGATTAGTGCTAGCTAATGGTCCTTATTAGATGGTGATTGAGTACTTTCTTTGCCACTTTCGTGAGTTAATGACGTGTTTTGTGATACTGAGTTTGAACCAACTGTTCAATTAATTATCTTGTCCGGATAATTTCTCCATTTCAAATTGAAAAACAATCACAATAACAACAACAACTACTCTCAGTGTGGGTCCCGCTTTCGCGGGATCTGGGGAGATCCAAATGCAGGCAACTTTACCTCTACCGGCAATCCCGCCCGTAGAAAGGTTGATTCTAAGGGACCCAATAAAATCAGATTCTGTGAAAATATTTTATAGAAGAAGGATTTTGTGAAAACATTCTATGGAGAAAAACTAAGGATAAGTCGCGGGGAATGAATTAAGAAATACGGAAAAATATGAAAAAAAATCAGGTGGCAGTAACTATATAACCATAAGTGCAACAAGGCAGAGGAAGATACTGTACCTTAACAAACAGGGATAGGCAAACAATGTTTCTTCCCAGACGCATGGACTACCTGCATGCAAACATGACATACAAAAAAAAAAAAAAAAAAAAAAAAAAAAAAAAAAACAAAAACAACCACTCTACTGCAACCGAGTGACCGACTACGATGCTAACTCTCTGTGAACTAAGATCTTAATCCTATCCTGCCCTAATCTCCTATTCTGAACCATGTCCTTCGTTAACCCTACAGCTTTCAAGTCCTCTCTAATTACCTCGTCCAAACTCTTTTTTGATCATCCCTTCCCTCTTTTACCTCTTGGGATGTTAATTTCCTCACATCTCCTCACTGGAGCATCCGCACTCCTTCTTTTCACATGGCCAAACCATTTGGATCTTATTTCTCTTAACTTATCTTCGATGGGGATCACTTTAACTAAGTCTCTTGTCACTCCATTACTAATTCTATCCATTCTTGTATAACCACACATCTATCTAATCATCCTCATCTCTGCTACCATTAACCTTTGAACCTGAGTCTTTTTTATAGGCCAATACTCTGATGCATATAACACAGTAGGTCTAACTACCATATGATAAACTTTACCTTTTAGTCCTACAAGCATTCTCTTATCGCACAGCACATCTGAAGCATACTTCTATTTTTGCCAACCCACTTTTATACGATGGCTAATATTTTCGTCAATGTCTCCTTCACGATGAATGATCGAACTTAGATATTTAAACTTCTCGACCTTTAGTATCTGCATCCCTTCAATGGTGACTTCTCCTCTCGCATCTTCCATTCCACTAAAACAGCAATGAAGGTATTCAGTCTTCGATCTACTAATTCTAAAGCCTCTAGACTCCAGTGTATGTCTCCATCACTCCAATTTTCCATTAACTCCCTTTCTGGTCTCATCAATAAGAACAATGTCATCTGTGAATAACATACACCAGGGTAACTCATCTTGAATCCCTTTTGTAAGTTTATCCATGACTAGAGTGAAAAGAAAAGGGCTTAAAGAGGAACCCTGATGCAAGTCCATACCAACGTAGAAATCATTGGTAACCCCTCCTGGCGTCTTAATACTCGTCCTACCTCCCTCATATATATCCTTAATAAGTAGAATCTACACTGGAGATACTCCTTTCTTTTATAAGCATCTCCATAACACCTCACGTGGGATTCTATCATATGCTTTTTCTAGGTCAATGAACACCATATAGAGATCTACCTTTCTATCTCCGTACAATCCCATGAGCCTTCTAAGGCGGTAAATTGCCTCTGTGGTCGACCTGCCAGGCATAAAATCAAATTGGTTCTCTGTTATCGAGAAATCCTTCCGCAACCTTTTCTCAATCACCCTCTCCCACAACTTCATAGTGTGACTCAGTAACTTTATACTCTTATAGTTATTACAATCTTGAATACCACCTTTGTTCTTGTACAATGAAATGACTGTACTAAACCTCCATTCTCTTGTCATCTTAGCAGTCCTAAAAATAACATTGAAAAGTTCTGCTAGCCATTTTAATCCCTCTTCACCCAAACACTTCCACCGGTATCTGATCTGGTCCTTCTACCTTCCCATTTGTCATCTTCCTTAGGGTTTCTTTAATCTCGTCCTTGCTGATAGATTTACTAAAACGAGGATTAAGTTGACTCTCACTACTCTCTCTACTCCTAGTTCGAAAATCCATCATCATTTCACCATTTAGGAGTTTAGAAAAGTACATGTGCCATCTCTGCTTGATTTCTGCATCCTCACATAGCACCGTACCATTTTCATCTTTAATGCACCTTACGACACCTAAATCTCTTGTTCTTCTTTCCCTAACCCTCGCTAGTTTAAAGACTTCCTTCTCACTGTCCTTTGACTCCAGCTTTTGATATAACCTATCATAAGTCATGCTCTTTGCTACAGCAACAGCATTCTTGGCTATCTTTTTTACTGCCTTATATTTAACTCTACTAATCTCTTTCTCTTCATCCGTTCCGCTATTTGTGAAAGTAGCGTTTGCTTCTTTTTTCTCCTTGACTTTCTCTTTTACCTCCACGTTCCACCACTAGGCTCCCTTCATTTTGTTGCCACATCTTCTAGATGTACCAAGGATATCCTTAGCCGACCTTCGAATACATTTTGCCATTGTCTCCCACATTGTATCTGCATGCTCTGCCTTCTTCCGAACTCCTTCTTCGGAAATCCTCTCTGCTAACTTCATAGCGTTCTCCCTAGTAAGATTCCACCACTTAACTCTAGCTTCCTCAGCACTCCTCCTCTTCTATTTTGAGCATTTGAGCTCCACATCAAACACTAACAATCTATGTTGAGTTCCTAAATACTCACTTGGTATCACCTTATAATCCTTACATAATCTTCTACTATCTATCCTAATCAGGAAGTAATCAATTTGAGTTCTTATGGGACCGCTCCTAAAGGTCACCAAGTGGTGCTCCTTCTTCTTAAAAAAGGAGTTTGCCACCAACAAATCATAGGCGACCACAAAGTCCGGGATGGAAACCCCTCCATTGTTTCTCTCCCCATAACCGAAACCTCCGTGAGCCGTATCATACCCGTCTGTTTCGACTCCAATACAGCCATTAAAGTCTCCTCATACGAAAAGTTTCTCGCTCTGAGATACGTCTTGAATTACCATATCCAAATCCTCCCAAAATTACTTCTTAATATCGTCCGACAAACCTATTTGAGGTGCATAAATACTAACCACATTAAGGATTTTCGAACCCACCACTACCTTAATGGCCATAATTCGATCACTTTTACGCCTCATTTCAACAACAAAGTCGATCAACTCCTTATAAACCAAAATACCAACTTCATTCCTCGCCTTACTTGAACCCGAGTACCACAACTTATACCCATCAACTTCTCTAACTTTAGCCCCCAACCACTTAATCTCTTGCACGCATGCTATGCTGATCCTAATTCTATGCAAAGACTTAACGAATTCTATAGACTTACTAGTAAGTGACCCAATATTCCAAGACGCTAGGTGCACTTTCCGAAACCCTACACCCCTCCTACCCCTATTTTCCTCCGGAGGACAAGCTGAAGCGACTATATTGCTCGTCACTGGCTTAAGCTACCAATACTAACCCCAGCGACACTAATAGATACTACTGTTAATATAAAATGAGTTTGCACTCAACAGTAATGAGGGATTAAACCATCAAAACACACCAAAATAAAAGGAGTAAATAATATACTACGCAAGAATAAAACAATGCCCGATTATTCCAATAAATAAACTCAAAAATAGAAATAGCAAGTATGCCCAGTTCTCCTCGCCAAATCTAAACAAATTACTCCGATGGTCAAGCTTTCAAGAATCAACGGTCAACAATCAAGGGGCAATTAACAATAATTAACCTATACCTTATAATAAAGTAGAGAAAAGCAATTGCTTAATGAGCGGCTTATTCTAATTCCTAATAATCCAATGCTATAAAAAGTCTCCAAAAGCTTTGACCTTTTCCCAAGTTAACAAAAAGGAATAATTAAGTCCAAAAGGAAAGTCACAACAATGTAAGTCAAAATAGCAAGGGTCCCTGACTATAAGAATGAAAGAAAATAACCAGGGAATAAAAGAAATGCATGCACAGTATCTTTCAAACGCAACTTGGTCCAGTTAAAACAAAGTCAACAAAGTAAAAATAAATTGGTAAAACCTAAAAATAATCCACAAATTGGGGAAGAAGGACAATACCCCTGCAGGCCTGTGCCAGACCTGCTACCTGCAAAAAATGTCCTACGCACCAGGCCTCAACGGTACAATTTTGAAGGTGCTCGCCTCTTCTGCCTCTCACCCACGACTCAGCGACTCAACTTGTGGGGTGGACGGTGGCCGTGTGCTGACAGAGACGACCGGGTTTGAGTGGAGGAGTGATGAAGCGGCTTCCCCACAACCCAATCTCTGATATGGATTCAAGCCTCAAATTTAAAAACAATCCACTTCTAATTTAGGTTTTTGATTTTTAGTACCCATATCAACAAACGAAGGAAAATATTTCCTTTTAAAAATCAAAATTATAGGAACTCAAAATTAATTCACCGACCAATTTCTTAGATTCCTTTGCGCATAACTACATAAGAATTCAAAATTAATGAACTAATTAATTTCTTAGGCTGGTTTTAGAAATCAAAGGTATAACAATTCAAAATTAATTAGCTGACAAATTTCCCCCAACAGGTGATAGTTAACTAAATTACCCCACGTCCCCAATCAAGAGCCCAAATGTGTTAATTGATGAGAGTAGATTATTAAATCCATCAATTATTCAACACGAACTTGACTAAAATGATTAAATCAAACATAATAATATGTAAGAACATTATTGTAAACTGAAGTTAGAAATTTACCTCAAATTTGATTTTAATTAAGGGGAAAAAATAAATGGCCAAAAAATAGATATTGGCTTTAATTAAGAAGGGAAAAAAATTAAATGGCAAAAAAGTTACAGAAGAAAAAGGGCAGCACTCAGTAGTGATGGGGATTCGAACACGCATTATATTCATGAGCCAGCAAAGGAGGTAGGATAAACAAAGTCATTAACAATTTTTTAGAAAAATAAGTTCTGACAATATTATTGGACCAATGAATTGAATATTGTTGATAGTAAATATGAGATAGAATACTTATTGTTGGGAATTGAATATTGTTGATAATAAATATGAGATAGAATACTTATTGTTGGAAATTGAATTTGGATAAAATATAGGTCGAATGTTAACTAGGGCGTGCGGATTAATAAAGTCGGTGTGTTTGAATTTGGATAAAATATAGGTCGAATGTCTTTTGGATTCAGGTAAAATATAGGTGGACATATTTTGATTTTGTAGGTTTTAGGTTAATCCAATGGGTTTTTTGAGCACCTTTTCTGTGAGTTATATTTCTTTTTATAACATAAAAAACTTGACATATTTACTACTTAAGCGCAAGTATTTGATGAAAAGGCATAGTAATTGTAATTTCCTAAAAGAACGTTGAAGATATTCGGAGTTTCGGGCCATTCATTATTATATATAAACATTATATACGGGTGAGTAAAGAATCAAGTCCCCTAAGGGGCTAGGTGGGTCGGCACGTACATGTCAATAGTAGGTGAGTCTTTCATGGATGAACCTGTCTAAAGTATGCTAACGGGTTGGAGTGATTCCGCCCATTAGTAATCCATTGAGTGATATGATTTTGTAAACTAACATTCCATTACCAAATCAAGCACACTTTATTAATGCCCCAACCCTAACATGAACACGGCTAACTCCTTTCCACCACTAGCACCATAATTCAAGATTATTTGGAACAGAAAGCAACAAAAGGAGATTAAAGAAGTGCAAGGTATTTTTTTATTATAACATCAAAAATTTAGTTTATTATAAAGTAATTTGTTTAAAATATGATTAGATATATTTATTTCACTAAACATATAATAAAATGACCTATAGATTTTTAAATATTTGTCTTATTCTAAATTAATTTTCTTAAGGGTAGATAATTATTTCACGCCATTTCATGTAAATTTTAAAATTGTCTCATTTATAAGTTGCGTATGATATTTTATGAGAATAAAATTGGAAAGAAAAAGTATTATCGTTTAATTTGTGATGGATGCGATAATTATATAATCTCTCTCTAAATGACCTAATATAATGAATAACTATTCTGCTAAAAGAATAACTTAAAGAAAAGTAAAAAAAAAAAAAAACACCTCATCCTCAATTTGAACAGGTGGGCTCTACAGGTCAAAAAATTGTATTCAAAACACACAATTTTCAGATAGATTCAAATCAAATTTTAAATCAGGCCAATTTTTACCTAGTCTGATTGCTCAGACCTGTAAAAAGAGTTGCCCCCCTTCCCCTCTCAATAAAAGGAAAATGGAGCGGTAACTCAATGCACCTCCGCTGTCTTTCACTTATCTAGGTTAGTATAATCGAGTTCATTAATGCGGACCTGATGAAGTTTAGGCAGGAAAGTCTGCCTTTGCACAAAGATGAGGATTGAGGGCACATGAAATGAGCATCTCAAACGTAACGTATCCAAATTAAAAACAAGCTAAAGGCCAAAGCATTTTTTCTTTGGTTTTGTTGTTTTTTTTTTTTTTGGGGGGGGGGGGTGTATTTCATATTTACATGAAGTTCGCATCAAGAAAGAACGAATGTACCGAAGTTGCAATGACACGACATACAACTATTAATCGAATAAAGCACGATTAGCCATGCAACTGCTCCTCCCGACTGGTCAATGGAACATATCTCACAGAAGTTTCACTTCTGACACTGACGGACCCATCCTCCCCCTTGTCGATCACCTGCAAGTCCTGGAAGAATGTCCCCACTGGAATAACTAATCTGCCGCCAGGCTTCAGCTGCTCGATCAATGCCTTCGGGATTTCAGGTGCTGCTGCCCCAACATGGATTGCATCATAAGGTGCAGCGTCTGGCCATCCTAACCTTCCATCTACAGCCATTGAGCTTCTATTAATTAGACGAAATATTGAACAATTCAAAAGTTTTGAACATTTCCATGATGGGCTTGTTTATGTCTTTGTTTTTCCTTTTTCTGGTTTTTTTTTTTTTTGGGGGGGGGGGGGGAGGAAAGGGATCTTACCGCCAACATGAATCGACAACGCACCCTCTTTTAGTAGTGGAGCAGCTGCACTTTTCTCAATATTTTTGATTGACCAAGAGGCTAGTTCAGGTATATGTTCTATCCCAACTGCACAACCTTGTGATCCAACCATTATTGCAAAACATGCAGTCAAATACCCAGTACCTGCAAGCATTGCAGAGATTAAGAAAATATCTCTCCTCCAAGACAATTGAGCATACAGCTCTCATAAACTCATAACAGGCTTGGCGTCTTAGTTAAGAATGCTAAAACTCTATTTTATTCGCTTTCAAGTTTCATTTCCTACCTCCACCCCCAGCAACTATTCCATACCTGCTCATCCATAAAAGCCTACTAGAGCAAGATCTAGGTTTCCAAAACAGAATCTGAAAGAGGGACACATATTGTCGTCATCATTATGCGACCAATCATAAACCCTGTTCTACTTCTGTGAAGGAGAGCATGTAGTTGCGTAATGAAAACCTTCTCCTTTTCTTGTCGTAAGAGCCGGTGGGCAGCATGAGATGATAACTTAACCTAGGCGGAAAAAAAGGGTTAAAAAAAAAAGCTAGACCATAATATGGCAACTAATTTCTCCACTTGTTTTACACAATATGCAACTCAAAGGCTGCTCTGCTCAAGATCACAATAGGGACAGAGTTAAATACAAAACCAAGTCAGCGTGTATTCATTCCGAACACAGTGAAAGTTCATATTTTCATACAAAACCAAGATACCAAATGGAGTGGATTACCAGCTACTTCACAAGTTCAGTTACCTAGATCTTTCCTTATGGACATCCCCACTGCACATGTACATGATTGACATAGACACTAACTAGATTATATCACAGTGAAGCATTCCTGGAGTCATCTTAGAATACCAGATCTGAAATTCTCCATAACCAGCTGAAGCTTTAGTCATGATGAAATACCATAAGCATGAGTGAAAGTGCCTACTATAAATTATGTCTCTAAGCGGCAAGCAGCATGTCTATAGAACTTCAAAATCTTATAAATAAAGGAAAATGTCATCACTCTTCTCTTCAAATACTCCTATAAGTAAGAGCATAAGTCGAAGGGACACAATCGAACAGAGGGAAAGATCACAAGAACGTTACCTGAACCGACATCTAAAGCATGCATGCCAGGCTGCAGATAATCCTTCAACAGCTCAAGGCATGTGGCGTGCATGTGAGGAGCTGAAATGGTGGCATTAAAGCCTATTGGCATGGGGCTATCTACATAAGCAGCAGTCCCCTCAGGTACAAACAGGCCCCTATCTATGGTTTGCATGACCTCTGCCACCTTCTCAGAATGGATTACTCCATAGCGTTGCAGTTGTTCCACCATTTTCTTGTTCCTATTCTGGTCACCTCTGGAAGAGTCTTTCTTCTGTTAATAATCAAACCATCATATTGTAAATGCTATACTGCTTGACCCAAACCAAGCACATCAGCACATGTCACAAACAACAAGAGAGTGAGTTGAGAGATATTTTCCAAGTGGGAATCCACATTTTGGCCTTTGAAATTGTTAAAAGACAAGGGTATTCTAAAAGAACAACATTTTTCACCAACCATGTAAATGCCCTTGAGAAAAACAGGCAATTCATTGTATTTGTCGAGTAGGGTCTGATATTTTCAACTTATTTGTTCACTTAATCTTTTCTGTTAAGCAGTGCCAGTTTCTGATGAACTAGACTTATATCAAGTTGATTCAGTTCCTTCTAGTTTCTTCAAGCTCCTTCTTGCATCTTCCAATTTTCTTTCAGTTAAGTATTTTCTAGTTCAAAGAACAGAAGGTAGAGCTGAGCACTCGACATGGGTACTTAAGCAGCACAATATAGAATCTATGGAACATAGAGTACTTAGCAACCAACAAACAGCAATGTCTTCTGATAATAGCCCCAAAAGCAAACAAAGTGAGAATAATTGAGAAACAGCTCAAAGAAGTGGCCACACATCAACCTACCAACCTACCCACCAAATGGGAACATTTCTAATTCTAACCAAACGACAAATTCCGGGTTCAACCCCCCTCTCCCCTAATTCTTCTTCGGGGTATTTGGAGGTTAGAAGTTCCAACATTCATCGTCCAACAGTCAAACTATGATGATCAGACCCAAATGGGAAATAGGGAAAACCCAGAAACTAATTATAAAATTAACCATTTCTATCATCAATTACTCGTAAAACACACTGACATAGGCGCAAACAAGAACGATCTTGAGAAAAACATCTGTATGTGATCAAAACCCCACCGAAAATCAATCAAATATCGCAACAATTTGAGAGAGAGAGAGAGAGAGAGAGAGAGAGAACCTCCATGCTTGAGAACAGACGGTTGCCCGTGGAGAGAGAGAAGGAATTGGGGTGCAGGAGAGAGAAAAAGGAGTAGGGGACGTGCGGTGGGCGGAGAGACTGAGGGGGTTGTAGCAGGTGGGATTGGGGAAAGAAGATGAAGGAAGAATAACGGAAGATAATCAGGTGCTTACGAGGTGCACGGTAGCGCCATCCATACGCTAACAGCGACAACCGCATCTCTCCCTCTCTCTGTTCTCCTTTTTCCCCCAAACGCACCCCTGAAAAAAAAACAAATTCATAGTGAGCGTTGTGAGCCATGAGCCCCTCTCATGAATGCTCACACTCAAGCATAGCCCAAATCCAATGTCATAAGGATCAATTTGCCAAAAATTTTATTCGATTTGATAATCTGATTTATCTCATTAAAAAAAGGGCCATAGGTAATCAAATTCTTCAATTTTAATTTAACATTAAAATCTATGTACTGAGCAAAATATTCCTTTGAATTTTACAAATGGTTCGATTTATCCATGCCACTTATTTGAGGTTTTTTTTGGAGGCGTAAGTTTACAAATACACAACACCTACGGAGAATCAAATATTGGTATCTCTTGAAAAAACCAAGCATACTATTACTAAACTATCCCTACGGGTTTCACTTATCGTAAATAAACTAAGGTAAAAAAATAGGTGCTTCATTCAAACTCATGCCTTATGGGTTAGTGCCTTAATGGTATTTTATGTAAGTAATCTTAAATAGAAGGAAAAAAATACGAACTAAATATTAAAGTCTACAAAGGTGTTGCTTTATTCTCATGTATACCTAGATTTAAAAAAGTATAAGCTAAACAACCCTTATAAATTTCGAACGAGATACAAGGATGGAGAAATGAGAATGAAAATCTTTATCTACGAGCAGTTAGACTTCACATTTTTACATTTAATAAAAGGTAAACTGAATTCTAATGGACTATCTGGCAGTCATTAGATTTAAACTTGTATCTATTTTCTCAAATCTACCTTCAAAGCTATCATAATGTTCATGCAAACCCACAAAAACCTCATGTAATTTTAATGATAAATGGGTACTTGTTGGGTAAAGTTGCATGCTAGAAAAAGCAGATCGCATGATATCGTGTGGTGAAAACATCAAGGCACAAAATCAGAATGAATGAACAGACAGTGAGCAAATGCTCATTCTATCAACATGAATCTTCCCTTTAAATTCTTGTCCACATTGATGCAAACAACAATCTTCTTCAGATTTCATCACAACCCATTCGAGAAAATTCAACAAACTTTCACCCCTCACAACTATTCATTGATTTCTTTCCCCAAAGAACAATGCAACTCATCATAGGCATAGCCACTACCTCTGATGAGTTCTCCATTGAGGTGTGCCCCCAAGAACCTGTCCTTGACATCAAACAGAAGATCCGAGACTTCTTAGGGATCCCAGTATCCTCACAAACCCTTTCTGTTCTTGGTCTTGAGCTAATCGATGGACTAGACATGGAGGATTACCCCATCATCGATGAGGGCACAAGGATCGACCTCACCCTCAACTTGATGCACACTAGGATCCCTGTCACCATCAAGTTTTCATCCAAGCGCGTTAACCTAGAAGTGGACACAACAGAAACTGTAAGAAGCCTAAAGGAAAAAATCCACATAATTGATGGCACACCCATCAACAGAATGTGTTTGTACATCTCAGGGATCGAGATGGAAGATGAGTTTCGGCTTTTGGTTGAGTATGGGGTTTGTGAAAACTCTGATATCATGGTTTTCCTGAAGAGCATGAGCAGAATCAAGACCGACCCTCCATCAAGGAGGCTAAGCCTAGTGGTGCAGACCTCAACAAGCTTGCTAAATGGTGCAAGCATACCATTGGAGATGAAGGACTCAACCACAGTCAGTGAAGTGAGGGAGTTGCTGTTGAGTAGAAGGATACTTCCTATGGATGACTACATCTTCATCCATAAACAGAGGATTATGCGCGATAATTGTAGTCTTCGTTGGCATGGGGTCGAAAATGGGGATTATTTGTACGTATTTAAAGGAAGTGTGAGCAGAGGTAGGTTTTAGTCTTTTAGAGTAGTCGTATGATTCACGAACAATGTTGAAGAAGTATTACTCCCCAAGTTTTGTTTCAGTTTTGGGGTCCAAGCCTGTTATGCATTATATGCACTATGCAGTAATTGACCTGGTGCTCAATTTGGATCACTCAAGAACATTAGGCTTAGAGCCTTTATTCAATGAGTAATTTCAATAGGAATTGATCAATGGTTGTAGTAAAAATGAGTGCTTTGTAACTGTGCTATGTATGCAACACTCTTCAAATAGCAATAATGACATTTCTCCAAGAAAAGCATGCTGTAATCAGGTTATATTGCATCTCTTTTTTTCGAGGGGGGGGGGGGAAGCATGATTGGAGACTAAGTGTCCTGTTAAAGCACATACTACTACATTGATGCAATAGCCTATAAGGAAAAGATTGGGCATCTGATTTTTTTTTTTCACTTTGATTGCTTTTGCTTTTCCCAGCTAAAATGTCAGCAAATCATCATAACGATACCATTCTGCACAAATCAAACTCAGTTATCCAATATCCAAGTATTCCCATGTGAGGAAAATAACAAAAGAAGGGGAGATATCCATTTACAGTTCTTAAAGGAATAAAGGGCATTCATTCTAATCAAAGTTGCCTTGATTCTGAAGTTAATTATAGGATACATGTGAATGCAGTTTTAAAAATACATATATAGGCAAAGTTTGGCTAGAGTTAAATTTAACTTAGATAGATTGAAAAAACATGAAATTTAATTAAAACAAAATTTTCTTCTGAAGCATTAAGTCATTGATCTATTTAGTGTCGGACAAATCAGAGGATGCTAAATTCGGGCTAAATCGGATTCCCACAATAGAGAAATGAGATTTGGCCAAAAATGGACTATAATCCAATCGGACTGCATTACTTCAACGCCTTGAACGCATTTTACAGTAAATCAAAAAATCAAGGTACAGCTGCATATAATGAGGATGCTTAATTACATCCCAACTGTACTCTCATGTTGTGGGGCTTCGTGAAAAAGATGTATCAGAAACTTCTTAAAAAGAAGTTGAACATTTCTCAGTTTGGTGGTTTTGGGGATACCAAATTTTGCTAAATTCATGCATTTACAGTCAATTTAAAGGTAATAGCTTTTTAAGCCTTAATTTTATTTTACCCCATCAAATTCGAGACATGTAATTGATCAACAATTTCTGCACCAAGAAATTGATCAAACGTAAAGTTTTACCCTGCTGAAAAATCTCATGATCTGAGCTTCTTTTTGTCAGTAATTGTGCACATATCAAAGGATAATTAGGATGATCCAGATACTTTAATTTCTGAGTTAAAATGTAATTAATATTTTCTGGATTTATCTTTATTGGTAATAATTTTTATGAATATTGTACACCACGTCCCTTAACGCTGTAAGTCTATATATCTGCCTTATGCCTGGCTACAACAGGCATCTTTTATAGGGCTACTGCTGTTTGGGTTCCATGGATGCAGATGTCTGTAAGAACTGTGACACTGAAGTCAGTCCTAAGCAGGGGATAAAACAGCAAATGTGGGCTGATGCACAATAGCGTCATATTAAGTTTTTGTAGGACAGTCCCATACAAGAGAAACCAAATTGTAACCGGTAAAACTTTTGACTAATTTTATGTCAAGTATAGCCATCCCCTTGGATTGGGAGAAGTTGGTAGCAATTCTCTTTGATTATTAAAAAAAAAAAAAAAACGTTATGCAGGACAAGTATACTTCCCTGAAAATCAAATTTTGCTTGAGACTCAACAAATTCAAGATGAAAACAGCCTGCTCAAGTTCGAGCTCAGATTGACTTGTCTGTGCCTCTAATTACAATATACACAAGAAAGGTATGCATTTTACATAAAACGCATAAATTTCAGTACCATGTTGAAATATCAAGTGTTCAACTGCCCTTCTTTGCTCAATGCTAGTTAACTATCTTAGTACAACTTGACCAACTCCTGTTCATCTATTAGAACGAGGCAGTTGCTCTACATATATCCTTATCCTAAAACTCATAATCGATCTCAATTCCCAAGTTGAAATATCAGATGTCTAGGCTCCCTTATTTTTTCGCTCAATGCTAATCAACAATCTTAGAACAACTTCTTCACTAACTCCTCTGCATCTCTTAGAACTAAGTGGTCACTGAAAAAGAGATTTTAAGGGACCACACCAAAGCTACATATATCCTTATCTTAAAATACTGCATGAATGGCTTTAGGCTTTGGCTTCCTGACAAGTAAGGAACTTGATTCCAAGATCACACCTTTTTTCAGTTTCTCTTCACTATATATAACCTTGAGCAAACAGCATTATAGAGCCAGCCGAGCCAAGGTCTAAGTCCCCTCACATACTGTAGCAGTTCATACACATTGTCTAAGAGCTAGAGTGAACTAGAAACATGGCTAGTGCACCAGCATTACCACCAGCTAGGTTCAGAGGTGACCGTCGGATGTTCTCAGCATCCGATGACGGCACCATGCTGAAGCAGATCCAGGGAACCCACGCCCCTGACGGCCGTGATGTGGATGTCAGGCCCATCCTTGACATTGTTGAGGAAGTCTTTCGACGTGCTGCCACCAGCCTTGATAGTGCTATGTCTGTATGTTATGTTTCTTCTGATTGTATGTTTTAGTAGGAATGCTGGGTTCGAGCTTTTAGCACTTTGAGATTTATTGTCTTAAAATATGCAGGGTGGACAACAGGGTCATGATTCCTTTGAGGACAAGACCGCTGGAGCTGTCCTTGAAGCAAGTGGGATGCTTGAAGCTCTAGCTTATATCATACAAAAGGTCTCCTGTGAGGTAATATCCTATGTTTGATTTAATTTTGAATTTGATTTTGAAATCTTTGTTTTGATCTACAAATCCCCAGTGTATAAAAATGTTGTTGTAGCTGGGTTTAAAGAAGTCACAGCTGAGTAAGCTTAGTAGACATGTCAAAAACTAACCTGTATCCAGTTACTAAAACTAAATGGTCGGAAAACAAACTCAACATAAGGATACTTGATTTTGACTCAATTGTAAAGTAAACCAAAAGGATCTAGCCCTCAAAAATTAACTTGTCCTGAACAAACAGGCTTGCTCCCAACAGCAGCCATCAGAGGGACTCCCTCCAAAAGAAGGGAAAAGTTAAGCTGTTTTCTCAATGAAATTGTACAGCAATCAGGAAATAATCTAGTGAGATTGCGGCTGAAACAATTCAGATACAAAGAAAGACGAAACATATCTCAGGATTCAGGAAAATACCAAGACAGTAAGAAATCTATTGACACGTACTGTACATTGGCAGATACAATGCAAGTGTTCTGGAGGAGGAGATGCACATGCGACAACCATGTCACTTCTCCACATGCTCTCGAACTACTCATGGGATGCAAAGGTGGTCATAGCCCTGGCAGCCCTGGCGATAGCCTATGGAGAGTTCTGGCTGGTGCTCCAGCTCTATGCCAGTCACCCTCTGGCTAAGTCAGTGGCTGTGCTAAAGCAGCTACCTGACCTGATTGAGCACTCAAATGCTCTGAAGTCGCGGTTTGATGCTTTAAACAGCCTGATCAAGGCAATGTTGGATGTCACCAAGAGCATTGTGGAGTTCAAACAGCTGCCTCACCAGTACATCTCACCCGAGCACCCACCTTTGTCGGTTGCTATGACTCATATTCCAACTGCTGCTTACTGGACTATTAGGAGTGTTGTCGCTTCTGCTTCTCAGATTACTAGCCTCATTGGCATGAGCTATGAGTCAGTCCGACCATTTTTCTCCGTAGAATCTGTTTAAGATTTATTTTCTTCTAGTTGATGACTTTTCTTTGTGGGATTTTGGAATATGATGTGCATGTAGGTATCTCACATCCGCCACAGAGGCGTGGGAGCTATCGAGCCTGGCTCATAAGGAGAGGAACATCCATGAACACCTTATGCAACAACTTGCTCTCTGCTATCAGCATATAGGTCAGGCCTTAAAATGATTTTCCTTCTCACTGTTGTTCTCATAAGTTCAATAATTAATATGAAAACAATAATTTTGTTAAATTTAATGCAATATAAGAGTATCATATATACAAATCATAAGTTGCTTAATTTTGCTCAACATGAAAATACAGATGAAAAGAAACAACTGGAGGCATATCACAATCTTGTCCGGCTCTTCGAACTGCCCCAACTTGACAATGTCAGGATACTCAGGCATCTGATTTACATGAAGGATGACCTACTGCCCCTTGTCGACGGCACTACCAAATCAAAGGTTAACTCTCATACCCTTTTCCTCCTATATCGATTTTAGCCCATCTTCCAACCCAAAAAAAATCAACCTTTACAGAATTTTAACTGCAAGAATTGAACAGGTTCATGTGGAAGTGCTCAAGAGAAAAACAGTGCTTCTATTGATATCAGACCTCGATATCTCCCATGAAGAGCTTGTGATCCTTGACAAAATCTACAGACAATCAAGAGGAAGGCCAGAATTCCAATATGAAATTATTTGGCTCCCAATAGTGGACAAGTCTGCCCCTTGGACTGAAGTGGAGCAACAGCGATTTGAGCAGCTCCAATCGATGATGCCTTGGTATACTTTGCAACACCCTAAGTTGCTCGAGCCAGCGGTCATTAGGTATATCAAGGAAGTATGGCATTTTGTAAAGAAGATGACCCTTGTTGTGCTAGACCCTCAGGGCAAAGTGGCTTGCCCGAATGCCCTTCATATGATCTTGATTTGGGGCAATATGGCTTTCCCTTTTACTGCTATGAAGGAGGAAGCTCTTTGGAGGGATGAGACCTGGAGGCTTGAGTTATTGGTTGATGAAATTGATCACAACATACTAGAATGGGTATTCCTCAGCTTTATTTGTTATATTTTCAACTTTTTCTTTTTCTCTCTTCATTTGCTTCTTTAGCATATATGTTCATGCAGCAGAAGTATCTTCGTGTCATACTCGTTCAATGTGTTTTCCCCAAAAATAACATGTTTTGGTCTAAAATGAAGGATCTAGTGTTGGCAACCATATAAGCGCATCAAGTACTCGGCATAGACAGTTGAGGTACGAGGAAGAGCTAAACTCGTAAGACTAAGAGCATTTCTTCAACGGGTAAACATGAAGTTAAGCTCCAACTAATGGAACGCTTATGGGAAATACTGACCAACATACAAATGAATTTTAATAAATTATGTTGAAGGCTGAGCCTATCCCCATTTTTCTCATCATAGAGGAGGGAAAGTATGAGTTCTTTTACTATAATCATCCTCATTTCTTTTGTTCATGAGATATCAGAAGGATAACAGGACCATATCCGATGTTGCAGTCCAATGTTGGCAGGGGATTATTTTGGAGCAATTACTAATGATCCAATATCATCAAGATTTGCAAAGAACGACACCATGCGAGTGGTGCGTCCTATTCAGCGTAAACGACCACATATAATCCCCCCGTTATGTTGGACAGCAACATGTAATATGATCCTGTTATCCTTCTCCTGTCTCAAAAACAGAAGGAATGAGAAGTGGCGGATTACTGTAATAAGAAAACTCACAATTTTCCTTCTCTACGATGAGAAAAAATGAGGAGAAGGCTCAGTCTTCAGCATAATTTGTTTAAATTCATTTGTGTGTTGGCTCAGTGTTGTGCATAAACATGGATGATATCGTCCATCTCTCCATTTTCCTTCTCACCAAGGCTAAATTCGCCCAATTTTTCAGTACATAAATATAAGTTCATGAAGTAGGAATCTCTAGGTTTGAAATTCGCCGAATATTTTAAAAAAAATTCATACAGTTTTTAGTCTAAAGTGAAGGAGCAAGGTGTTGGCACTTGGCAGTTATGTCAGAGTGTCCAGTAACCTGTACCCAACAGAGATAGCTAAGGTACAATGAAGAGCTCAAGAAACATTTTTTTTTAAGTTTAAACTAGTGTGCATAATGAACTTTTCTCAGATGGCACACAAAAAAACCATATGCTTGCATGGAGGAGAGGACATAGAGTGGATCCGGAGATTCACACACAACGCAAAAGAAGTGGCAGCAGCAGCAGGGATCGAGCTAGAGCTGGTCTACGTTGGTAAAAGCAAAGCAAAGGAACGAACCAGAAAAATCGTAGCAATCATAGAAAGGGAAGGCTTAAGCCACTACTGGACGGACCTGACATCCTACTGGTACTTCTGGACCAGGCTCGAGTGCATGCTCTACTCGAAGATGCAGCAAGGAAAAGGTGTAGACAATGACCGCATAATGCAAGAAGTGATGACAATACTGAGCTTCGATGGGAGTGATCAAGGGTGGGCGACAATGTGGTTCGGATCAATCGAGGTGGCAAGAGCTAAAGGGGATCTAATACAAGAGAGTTTCACAAGGTATGAGGAGTGGGAAGAGACAGCTAGGGTGAAGGGCTTTGTGATCGCGTTGAGGGAGTTTCTCCAACAGCTTCATACACCACATCATTGTAATAGGCTCATTCTTCCTGGGATCGAAGGAGGAATTCCTGAACGCGTGATCTGTGCTGAGTGCAGTAGGCCTATGGAGAAGTACTTCATGTATCGCTGCTGCACCGATTGACTGATATAGTCGCGTGGTTTTTATTTCTGTGATTTGGAGGTTATTGTTGATCAATTTTCATCAGTATTTGCTTGTTTACTTCTGTGTTGGTCTCATTTGTATGTGTGTTTGAGTTGTAGTCTGTACTTTTGGATTAATGTCATTCTTCTAGTTGTAATTAAAAAAAAGGGTTCGTTCTTTACTGATTGAATCCTTTTCCTTAAGCTGTGACTGATTTGATTGACTCAGACTGTAATGAAGCTTCTAAATGAGAACAAATGAATCGACATTTGCATACAGTACAAGTTAGATATGTATCTAAACACCTAACAAATATGAGAAGCATTAACTTTAGAAGATGAAGCAACAACAGCCCCCATAGCTCAGTGGTAGAGCGTCAGTCTTGTAAACTGAAGGTCTGTAGTTCGATCCTGCATGGGGGCATTTTTTTAAATTCTTTTTTCTGTCATTGGCTACTCAAATGAGCCACATTATATTGGTCTTTCTTTTTTCTGTCATTCAACTCGTCGATAAAAACCCCAAAATACTTTACGAAAGTTCTTTACCGACGTCAAGACTGAAGAACTAGATATAACTAATCAAAACATAGTTCATGCTTACTCATCCCAAGCCCAATAAGACTGATTGATGAACTAATTGCAACCTTGAGATCTTATCTTATAGAAAATGGCAAAATTATCATATGAAATAAACTTTCTCTATTACAAATTGTTACATGCGTTCGAGGAAGTACATGCTTCCAGCATCAAAATATATATATATATATATATATATATTTTCAACCCTATATATGTCATATGTTGGGCTATATATAAGTACATATTTCACTTACATAACTCTTGAAAAGCCTATGCCCTAGGATGTATAATATGGGAATTTTATGTCATATATTGGGTCGTATGTGTGTTAGATTATTTTATTATCTTATCCCACAATAAATTTTAGGTGAGACAATCACAAACTTCTTAGACAAAAAATTGAATAAAAACAAAGGAAGAAAATAAAAGTATCCTTTAATTACACCATTCATTTTCTTGGGTGCCATAAAATTTTTTAAATATTTAATAGAACATATGTGACAAGATCGATTCAAACATGAAATCTGATATACTCAAAGCTTGATTTTCACCACTAGCAAATTAACATTTCTTAATGTCTCTTTCAAAAAAAAAATAGATCTTATCTAAAATCCATGTTCCCCCCCCCCCCCCCCCTCAAAACAAGAAAAACAAAAAAAACCTTCAGGGTTAAAAGAGTTTCATAAAGAAAGAAAGAAAAAGTTCCATGGAACCATAGAGAGAAAGCATAGGGAGTCTTTTGTCTTGGATTTTTTTCTAGTCTTGGATCCTCCATTTTACCGGAGTCGAATTACTATTGTCCCAATAAGAGATATAACTCTCCCATCATATATTTTCTTTATTCACAAAACTCAAACCCGTGACCTTACTTAAGGAAAACAAGTATCAAATCACTAAAATTAACTTATGTTCTAGATTATGATATGAGGACACAACTTAATTACTACCCAACAATCAACATTTCCGTTCTCAGATAGTGCGTGGCTTATGGCAAAAAAAATTAAGAATTATTGACACAGTCTCAAAATATGTCTACGTTACAAAGACTGTAAAGCATTTTAAGTTAGTTTGTAATGATCATTAGGGTTTATGTTCTTTAATTATTTTAATTTTCTGTCAGAACTTTATATGTTCATGTAATATATAATAGGCTTTGCGTATCAACAGTTATTCTTTCTCCATACTTAGGTCTGACAATCAAATGGTAGCCACTGAGAAGAGTCAGACTATATAAATACATATCCTGTCAGTTATTATTATCAGTTTGCGAATTATAAAAAGAAATTGCAGTGAGATTCAGATTTCATTTTTTTCCCAAAAAACTTTTGTATATATGCCCTGCATGATACTTTCAAATGCTGACGTTTCTGAAAGACGCATGTCCATATATACTTATTTCCTCATTTGTTTTTTTTTTTTTAAATTTTTTGTAGCAAGTAAGAAATTGTTGACCCAATTAATGTGTAAGGTTTTGATGATAATAATCCAAATGTACTAACTAATATGATGTGCTTGAGTTGTGTGTTGAGACAGGATCCGGAAAATACTTGGAGTGGTTTGAATGAGCGTGGAGCATCAAAGTCGATACATGTGCAAGGAGTCCGGCTGATAATAAGATTCTTAAGTTTTGTATGTGTTTTATTCTTTTAGATACTTGTTAATATGCTAATTAGAAGGTTCTTGACTTAGCGTTTACTTTGAATGGTTTTTAAGTACTTCAGAACACTACCTCAGAACTATTTTGAGAAGTCAAATCTGCAGTGTTTTGACGTCAAAGACAAAAGCGAGTTTCAAGGTTTTAAAATGATTTGACTGTCGAATTTCATAAAATAATTAGGAATAATTTTTCTGATGTAAGTTGAGTCTAAAAAGGTTTTTTTCTTTAAAGATAATGATGAATTAAAGATTTTATCCTATTTTTAAGCGAAGAATATTTATCAAGTGGAGAGATTTTAGGGGCTTGAGAGATTTTATCCTATTTTTAAGAGAAGAATATTAAGTGGAAAGATTTTACGGGCTTGACTGTTAGGGTTGTTGAGTGGAAGTGATCTTCTCTTTTTTCCTATTCTTGCGCCACAAGTACTGAGTGCGATAATTGTTCTTCTTTCCCACTCGCATACATTCCTCTATTTAAGTTGCCTTTTTCCCTCAAGATTTTCTAAGGTTTTTCAAGGTTTTCCAAGGATTAAAGATTATTTTTGTGAGTCAGAATTTTCTGTGAGAAAAAATCTTCAAAGAGAGTGCTAAATTGAGTCTTCAATATTGACATAATAGGAATTGTATTGTACCTTACATTTAACTTATTTAGAAGCATTCAAGTAAGGTGTTGCTATCTCTTTTCCATCAGTGAAATAAGAGATTGTTCAAGTCTTTGGAGACGTTAGACGTGGTGTTTGTAACTAGGGTCTCGGGGTAGACTAAGTTACGTGGTGTCTGTAACGAAGGTCTTGAGGTAGACCAAGTTACGTGTGTGACTAAGTCACGTGTGGTGTTACAGTCGTAACGTGTTCAGCTCGTTTAGTAAAAGTATTGCTGAAATCCTACCGTGATAGGTCATAGTTTTTACATCTCCGTTGAGCCAAAGGTAGTCTTCCACGTAAAAACACTGTGTCTCCTTTATTATTTCTGCAATTCTTTTGTTTCTGCTTCACTCCAAACACGCATTTCAAACAGTTTCAAACGAGTGTTCTAAAATAATCGAAAAAATTAGAAGACAAAATTCACCCCCCTCTTGTGTCCTTGTACGATTAAATCCAACAGAACTAAATGAAAAAGTTTGAATCCAAAAACTCATTTTTCCATAATCAATCTATCTGTTTAGTGGATCGAAGGTAAAATTATATACATATAAATTATTTCAAAATACAAAATCCAAAAGAAGAAGTTATGTTAATCGTATGCCGAGAATATGTTAGCTCGCTTGGTATTCTTGCTGCATATGGTTCCGCATGTCTTGGGTTCAAATTAGGGCACTTGCTTTTTCTCTGCTTTGAGAGAGCAGGCACAGTAGGGTGCCTAGACTACTAGTCTTCCCCCCCCGCCTCATAATTGCGTGGACCTTCCCCAGATCCGTTTGACCATTGAATTTGTCCTGATATAGGGTCTAATGGGTAGATTCTCACTTACTTTTGTTAAAAAATGAAAGTTTTGTTAATTATACATATATTGATTTAGGACAGCCCGGAGAAAATTGCACTAGTTGAAATTCCTGAGAAAAGTTGGAACAAACAAGTGATGCAATGAATCAATGTAAGAGAAGCAGCTAGGTTATAATTAAAGCTTGACTTTCTACTTAAATTGCATGCATGTGCTACCAATCAAACAGTCGCCGTGCGATGGCATTCCATTATCAGTGAAGTTGACATCTCCAACCACACCAATGGAGTAATTTATCACTGGTTTAGTCACATATCATATATACGTACTGGTAAAGTATTTAAACACGAAATATTCTATGAACCATAAGAAAACGTACATGTATTTAACCGTCAGTTGCAAGTAATTAAGTTCTCATCAGTTAACCACAAAAAAAAGAGGAAAAAAAGATTTCGGGTCAAATTAGGGTGATCTATGTTTCTTAGCTACACAAAGAAGAAATAATTGAATACTACCCTTTACCGGGAGTAGTTAGGGGTCCAAATTCGATCAATTCAAAGTTCACCCACCCTAGACGACACCGGGGGGGGGGCGTTATTATTTCGTGTTATATGCTTGTTATATATCTTCTTAAGACGAGTAGGAGAGTTGATTTGGTTCTAGAATGAAAATGTTGGTACAAATCAATTATATTGCATGTAAGAGATCATGTTTTCCAATTTTTAAAAATTTTATGATTTTGGTTACTCCGAATGAGGGGCCTAAATTATTATTATCACACTAATTTATTAATTTGGAAACATTATTTGGCAGCAGATAGTGAATAAATGAAGTCGATTAAATCAACTAAACCAATGTTCGTCACCTTAAACGCATGATTATTTTAAGTATAATTATTCATGAACGCCGCACGCAAGCAATTACGCAATCGACGATTCATAGAAAATCACCACTACTAAAAGAAAATGAAGTTGTAGGTGAAGTAGATATGAATCATACATTGAATTAAAGGTGAGATGTTCAATTAGTACTTTTGTTATTGAATAATTATAATTAAAAACTAAATAATTAATTAATTAGTTAAATAATTAATAGGTCATTAGTGTAAGCCACATGCTCCCACAAAGATGGAGAGTAAAATTAAAGTGATTTGATTCCCTTTTTTTTGTTTGTGGGCCCACAATGTCGTCGTTGGTGTCTGGGGGACTGATTAGATGAGTAGTTAAGCAGCTTTTTAAAGTCTAATTATTTGTCTTGTTTTTGGCTACACCCTTTATAGAAGAGAATCTCCCTAGACTATAGTCAATCACTAATTTGATCCCCTCATAATGACGTTAAGTGGCTCAAAAATTAAAAATTAATTGTTTCGATGAAAAAGTAAGCAAAGTATTGAAAATTAAATGAACGACTTGAAATTGCCGCAAATCTACTCAAATTAACCCTAAATCATATCCGTGCGTATGTTTTCTTATAGACTAGAAAAATTTGTACAGTAACATAAGTTAAGCTATTCAGAAAACTAAAACAAATCATAAAAACAAAGAAAAATTGTATAGTTTATCAAATGAATGGAACCATTATACAGTTTTGTTCGACGTGAATATCTAGTCTTGTGATACTCATGTGTAACAATGCATAAAGTGTTTTATCAAATGAATTTTACACCTACGATCATATTCATAAATAGTATCAATCAATCGAAAGATACATTAATTATCAATATTTGTGGTGGCTTGTGGACAGAACAAGAAACTTGCATGCATCTACAATGAGTCAGTTTAAGTATGGTAAAGTGCAAATTAAACAACTTCACACAATGAGTCGTCAATCTTCTCATCGAAAGTTATTTTAATTTTTACCTGGTTAAGTCCCTGACTTGAAGTTTCATCTTCTGTTTTCCATCTAACCTCCTCAATACATGCAGTTTTTCAATTTGTTAGAGTATAAATCAATTCTTGGACCTTCAGTCATCAACTTAAATTCTTAGTTGCAAATGGTTATTGAACATGATATCAGAACCTTTTTGAGCAAGAGGGTCTCAAGTTCAAATCTCAATAGTTTTCATATTGTTTTATTACACAAGTTAACGGGAGTCTTTGCAGTATCCCCGCTTCAAAACTTCACGTGAGGGGACTTGTTAGAGTACAAAACTAATTCTTAGACCTTCGACTATATGTCAGTTTAAACTTTTAATTTAAAATGGTTTTTGAACACAATTGAAGTTATAACTTGAATAAAACTATAAAAGTAACCTACTTATTGAAGAAAAACAGCAAACAACGTGAAATAAACACAATTCTTAATCAACGTAATTGACCCTCTTGTTGAAACGATTACCAATACAGCATGAAACCAAAGTTAATTAATTGACCATAATATGGTTTCTCCACACAATTAAGACGATCGAGGCCAACTGCTTGAGCACTTAAGAGAGTTTAAGTGGGTTGCACAGTTTACAAATCATAAAATGGAACAGAGCACGCACGCAATCGATCTGCTCGCATGAAAAGATCAAAAGTGCGTATATTAAACAAGTTGAAGTTGAGATTTGAGATCCCCTTTATTGGAAAGTCTACGTCCAGGAATGTCTCTTAAAATCAATTACTTATAATTATTTGATCACATGCAACCACTTTACTCTTGTTAGCCTTTTTGTTGGTCAACTTGATTTAATCATACTTCTCAAGCATGCATTTCCTGAGTTCCTAATTGCCCTTTACGCGCTTCTTTTTCTTGTAGCATGTCTTCTCACATGGATATTATCCTTTCGGTTTGATGTATAAATGGATGTTATAAAGACCCATCTTTACCTACATCGTGCAATAATCAATAAACTTAATCGCTTAAAAAGAGTTTAATACTATATATATATATATATATATATATATATATATATATATATATATATATATATATATATATATATATATAATATATATTTAAGAATCAACACAACTAAAAAATTTAAACGGATACTGGAAAGCTCAAGAATAGATTTTGTAATCTAACAAACACCCTTTTTTTTTTTTTTCAAATTCTTGCATGAGATGGTCTCAAGCTGATTTATCCTAGGACCTTCTACGTGACAAGCTATAATTCTTTTAAATTTAAGCTACGGTTAAAATGCGTGTTAGGCGACGCTACTCAGTTAACCTAGGAACTAAACCTGCAAGACAAAGAGCACATAGGGAGAAACGGATAAGATTTGAAGAAAATGGGGATACCACAACTGTACGTACCATATCCACTGTTGTTGTAGATAATGAGGTGTGATATTCAACAGAGGAACATGCAACTACACATGCCGTATCCCACAGCCTTATCATTAGTTCACTAGGTTTGGTATATGTTGAAATTTTATGTATCAATATTTCTAGAAATAATTGCACATTATTATACATTTATTTATCGTACTGAATTTTATATATATATATATATATATATATATATATATATATATATATATATATCATTGTTTATTGTACAAGATTGACAATCAGTGCATAACTGCATGTTCTACGTTACATTAGTGACTAATTGACTACATGTATCTCTCAAAGCAAAACTCTATTCATAGGTGATTAGGTATATGCATGTTCTAGCTACACAGGCTTAGTGGTGGAAATTAGCGGCGCGAAAATGAAAGACGTCGCTTATAATTTTGTTGCCCAGCGTCGTAGAACCAAACATAGTACTGTTGCTCATGTTAATCACAAGCATCCTGTTGTTTCTACCACGACATAGCACGTAGAATATCTATCTATCTATCTATCTATCTATATGTATAAGTTCTGATAATTATCTTTTATAAAGTGACAAATGTAATAAGTGTCATATCTTAATTTAAAAATTATATTATCATGTATTAGATTAAAAAATAAGTAATATGATTGAATAGTGGAAGGATGTTAATACTTATAAATTGTATAAAATTATATTTTATTTATAAATTTTTTACTGTTATTAAATTATGAATATGACATGTCTGGAGAGATATAATTGATCTGAGAATGGTATCATTTGTATTTATCGGGGTAATCAATGAATACTAAAATTTCATAATTGATAATTTTGTAACTACGAAAATTTGATGATTTTATATATTAGATTAAGCTAAGTCTTAAGTATGTACCATAATATATTTATCATGTTTTACTGTTGTATTAAATTGTGTTATATTACAATGTACCAAGCGTATATAACATATCTTGTAATGTAATTAATAACAATCTTTTTTTGTTTTTGGGACTAGTTACACAAAAATGCATAAAACATGCACAGATTGCCAAATCAAAATGTTTTATTCAAATCAATATCAAAAAAGTGTCTTACATAGGACTAGGGCTGTTCATTAAATGGTCCAGGACCGGACCGGACCGAAGATCGGACCGGACCGGCCTGGACCGGACCGGACCGGACCGAGGCCTTTTCGGTCTGATCAACGGTCCTTGCTTTTCCAGTTTTCGGTCTTCGGTCCGGTCCGGTCCTGGACCGGGTGGATCGGCTCGTGGACCGGACCGACCAAATTTGATTTTTTTTTTTTATTTCAAGCTAAACTGCTAAAGTTTCGAGGGCCTTCCAGAAACATTTCGAGGCTGGGTGTTCTGTTCTTGCCTTCATCGAGTCTGCCTCTGCTGCTTGCTTCGCCTAGTTCTCCTCCTCCTCCTCCTCCTTCTCATATGTTCCCTTCTCTTCTACTGCCCTTGTCGGTGCTCGGCGCTCGCTGGCCGGTGGTTTTGTTCTCGTCAGTCGTCTCCTTCTTCCTTGGCTCCTTGCTGCCTTCCTGGACAGTCGCGCTCATCTGCTGTTCTTCTACTTGTGAAGCCTGATCTTCTCTCGATCTTGGTTCGGTTGGTGGAGGTAAGCTTCAGCTTCATGCTTGGACTCGTTGATTGTTGTTAGTTAGGGTTTTAATTTACTTTTCTAGGGTTTTGCCGATTTTGTGAATTTGTTCCAGGGTTTTGTGAATTCGAATCTTGGCTAAAAATTACTCGAATCTTGGTTGTGCTCTATCGAATTCGTTGATTGTGCTTATATGCTGTCTTGGAATTTACTTTTCATGCTTGGCTATGCTCTTTGTTCTGTCCCTGTGCTCTATCGAATATGCGTGGCTGATGCCCGTTGTGGATTTTGGTGCTACACAATTGTTTTTGCTTGATGTCATGAAATGGGATTGTCAAAATGAAACTCTTTGTCAATAACAGTCGAATATGGGTTGATTTGGTTCAATAAGGAGGTTTGTGGCGCCATGTTGTCTGAGGACCGGTTTGAAGTCGGTCCGGTCCGGGTTCTGCCCGGTCCGGTCCGGTCCGGGTTCCAAGATTTGACAAATATTCGGTCCTCGGTCCAGCCGGTCCGGTCCGGTCCGGTCCGATCCTGGACCGATGAACACCCCTATATAGGACATCCACACAAATCGGATCATATGCTCACGCTTGTTTCCATGAGCTCGATTTTTCTAGTGCATTACTTAGCTGGCATGTGATAATAATTCCAAAATATGATAATTTAATAATGTATGTGGTACACATCCTTATGATGAAAACTGTGCATTAATATTGCAATCCAAATGCTATATTTCCCAAAACAATTGAATTGAAACATGAAAAATAGAAATTAACTCAATCATGTAATACTTCTTCCTTCCAATGCACTGATTGATGAGCCTTGACAAGTTCTGAAGCCATGACTCGCCAAATCTTTATCTCTCCATCTAGGCTCCCACTACACACCGAAACGACACCGTTGGGATCACCTTCCGACGCAACGACAGCCAAGGATCTCACCGGTCTGTGATGTCCTTCCATGACAGCCAAGCAACAGAACGATCCCCACCCTCCACTCTCCCCCCTTCCCCACATCCTGACCGTCTGATCAGCCGACCCGCTGACAAACAGATCATGACCGTCCAAACTTATCAAGCACAACACAGGTCCATCATGGCCTCCTACAACCCCACTCACCACCATCCGATCACTCCCCCTCTCTCTCTCCCACGCCACGATGATCCCATCACAGCCGCCCGATAACAACACATTCCCATCTTCACTCAACGTTAGAGCATTAACGGTTGATGAGTGTTTCCCCAGGGTGTCCACCATGGTGTGCCGCCCCACCCGATCATCTCTCTCCCAAACCCGGATCGACCCGTCCGCTGACCCGGTGTAGACTCTCCCCGTAGCGGAAACCGTGACGGCGTTAACGGCGTCGTCATGCGCTGTTACGGACTCAATGCATTTAAAATCCGACCCCCTCCAAATTTTCAGAGTTTTATCCCACGAAACAGAGTAAATAAACCCGTTATTAACCGCCAACCCTGAAACGGCGTCGTTATGCTGGATCCATAGCTTCCTTTTATGCCTTCTCACTTGGACGTAACTCTTAGGAGAGAGAAAACGACGCAGCCGGTCTTTGAGGGTGGGGAGAGTGTTCACCAACCGGTGTCGTTTCCACACCCTGATTCTGCTGTCTTGATGAGCGGTCAGGATTTTTCCATCATAGAAAGCAACGGACTTGATGAAGCCACCCGAAGACGACTCTGAGCCGTTGAATGCGCCCTTGACGGGTTTTAAGGTGGTGAGATCAAACACGGTGATGTCGTTGCCGGAGGCGGCGTAGAGGAGGCTGTTCCGCGTGGCTAAGCACGTAATGTGGTGGTGGTTTTGGGTTTTTAAGGTGGCCACACATCGGTAATGGTGGTGCGAGAAGCTGGGGATAATCGCTCTTTCCGAGACGTTGCTGTTGTTAGATTTTGATGATGATGTACTTCTGAAACTCCTCCACTCCTCTCTAGAGAATGAGGAGGAGGAGGAGGAGGAAGAACTGCTGCGACTGTCACAATGATAGTAATAATAATAATGCGCCATGGTGATATTTTTTGTTGGGGTTTTGGATTTCGGAGTTCCAAGCAGAATGAATGTTGCAGGGTATATATACAAGTTGTGAGTTCACGAACCACGTGGCAGAAGATTAGAGGATGGAGAAGTGGTCCTGATTTGTCCATATCTTTTTAATCGACACGTGGCGGGAATGGAAGGGCCCAACTGATTTTGTTGGTCCCAACATGTTGGCCAGTAACAAAAGATTGTGAAAATCGCATATTGTAAGAGCATACACAAGCTCTGAAGGTCGTAATAAGTCGTTTAATTGATCCAAGGGGAGAGTAATTAGAGTAGTTGCGAGTTTATGATACGAGGTTTGATTTGCTGAGAACAAGTTTCTTGGATTGATTATAGTTTGTATTGCTTAATTCTATGGTCTCGAAGCCCTAACTCCACACCCGCCAGGGTCTCTTTGACCGGCCGACAGCGTTCGTATCTCTCTTTGTTGGTAGCTTTCTCTTCTTTTCAACGAAGCATTTTCACCATTTATCTCGATTTGTCGATATGGCTGTGTTTAATTTCAGTTGGCATTGATTAAGTTAAAATTCAAGTAAAGTTTAATTTCAATTGAATATCAATGCATTTATCGAGGCAAGTTATTTTGTATATAACTAATATAATGTAAAAATTAATTATTAATTTCAATATAACATTACCTTTATAGTTAGCATTTGACTACTTCTACTCTAAGTTGTCATTGTGACCAGTTAAATATATTGCATATTTACTTGTTAAGATGGCAAGCAAATCAAGAATTATTCCTCGAATAATCTAATTACTAGTAATTAAATGCTACATACAAACAAAGATATTAGGAGTGAGAAGCTTTGGCAAAAGTATGTTCATATTATGATTAACTAGTTGGAAGTCCAC
This sequence comes from Carnegiea gigantea, assembly GCA_029747015.1. Lineage (NCBI taxonomy): Eukaryota > Viridiplantae > Streptophyta > Magnoliopsida > Caryophyllales > Cactaceae > Carnegiea > Carnegiea gigantea. Next base: position 249,442 of record JAKOGI010000895.1, on the reverse strand, counting down.
GTAAGTGACAAGCTACATTTATGTATTTTAATTAATTAGTTCCATATTCACAATTAATATCATACTTTCTTACAAGGACCACATCTTGGTTTTGACTACTAGAAAAGCATACCAATAATTTGCAGTTTTGCAAAATTATTTATGTACTTTAATCCAAATTTAATGTGGTTATAATGCTAATTGATGCAACAAGAGCATGCTTAATTTGTTTGCACTCATAAATAATGCTTCCACATGAAAGCATGCAGTTGCGTGAACTGAATTTTTTGATATTTGTAGAGAGACAATGAGAAAAGGATCAATCAAAGGTTTAAAATAACACTAGTAGGGTGGTAGAGTTAATTAGTGTCTTAATTAATGACCATATCAACATTAATTAATGGGAAAAGGAGAAAGATCTCATTATTAAAAGGAAAAAGAAATATTTGTTTGCTGATGAACGAACGAATAATATGCGAGTAACGTTGTACCAACCACCACACACATATATAAGGGGTAGTTCTATGTCTATTATACCCTAATTGACATGCTAATTAATCGATGTAATTATGATGTCAGAAACCATCACAAACCACCATTATGAATTTCTTCGTTTTCTCTTTAATATTTTCCCTCATCTAACGGTCGTGAATAGTATGAGATTTTTCTCCCCTTCCATTCCTGATGTGTTTCTTCAAAGGAGGACTACTAGTTTTTGAATTATTGTAATTAATTACGTTATAATAATTGCATCTGAAAACTTAATTAACTTTCACTATGAACCTTATTCAGGCTTGTAGTTAATCTCATTCAGCGCCATTCGATTCGTTATGTTTTTGATCTAGCCGTGAGAATTATGAATCATTAATTCTCATATTGGATGTTTGGTTCATATCGTTTTGAAGCATTTCTAAAGAATGACTCAAATCAATTGGTATGAGTTTGAGTAAACCTCCTCCTCCTTTAGGTTTATAGAAACCCATACTTTCGAAATCAAATTTTCTAATTTCATGGGTTGAATGAAACGAATTCTCTTAAAAATCAAGAATTATTCTCTTACTTGTTAATATCATTCCTAATTTCATTTCATTTCAAGCTTTCAACATTCTGAACCCAACAATCCCTCATTATAAAGGAGAAAAAAAATAAAATAATTTTTTAAACGCCTCCATAGTTTTTAATATCCCCACTAATTTTTTTGACAAAAAACAGCTAAAAAAAGTTTGCTTATTAAGAGGTAAGATATTATATACATTTCATTTCAGTCGGCATGGATTTCTTTATAAAAAGAAAAATGAAGGACCATTTCTACGGATTCTCAGATATACATCATTCTCAAGTCTCAACAGATAAATGGAATAGTTTTTCTTTTTTTTTTTCTGGGTTGCGGTATAAATGGAATAGTTTATCGGATTATATTGGATTAGATTTATAGTTCCAAGGTTCGGCGGGGCGGGGAATGACAAAGAGGGAAAGCGATTTGATGATTCGCCCTGAATATTCAATCTGACGTGTGGCGTATCAATTAATTTTCTCAACATATGAGTTTAGGGCATTCTCAACCAGGGTTCTAAAAATTGAAACTTTGGTCTGCCACATCAGCATAAATTTCATATTTTTGAAACTTATATTTCATCACTTCTCCAACCCATGGAACTCCAATTTAAATAACCCAATAAAAAAATTCAATATGGACCCACTTCATAACACACAATCTGTTTTTTTAATCATATAAAAAATATTTATTACCTCAAAAAAAAAAGAAAAAACAAAAAAAAAATGTCAAAACAGTCTCGCGGGGAGACTCGGTGGGCCGGGGAGGCATGCGTGCCCCTCCCCGCGTGTCACAGGCTGGGAGACAGCCGTGTGACACGCGGCCCCACCCCCCTTCCTCGCGTTCTGGGGGCTGCGAATGCCCTTATGCGCAACATTGTCTTCGCAGTCATTGATTAATTGCCGATTACTGATATCAGCTGGGTAATTAGGGAGCAATGACCTCTGATAGGACCTCATAGTATTTATTACACGCCGTTAAGGACGGGGCATTCGGAATCAGTCCATTAAAGACTTGACTTGTATTTTTCGGCCCGAAAGCATACTAAAATTCATCTGGTCAGAAATTAAAAAAAAAAATAAATGCTGCACATAGGAAAAACGACATCGTGGCAGAATCAATTAAAACCCTTCAACCCAGAATGTTGTAAGGTGCGACGACACTCAGATGGTGAAAGGGAGAGCAGAGCAGGGGATAGAGCATGATACAAAGGAGAACAAAGAAGCAAATTCCTGAATAAATCAAGCAATTTGAGCAATTTCAAGCAATTTCAGATTAGTAGAACATAAGAATTTTGATTAAAACTACTCTTTCTTGAATTATCAAAAATATCAGTCCATATTCATGCTAGGGTTTAATGGGCTAGTGTATACGTGCAAAACAAGGTAATTGATTTCGATTTTTGTTCGAAATTATTGGAAAAATCGTTCTGTTTGTTTCATATCAAAGTGGGTAATGGGTATGAGATGCCAAGATCTTCTTCCTTATAATTAGGGGAGATTGGATGAAGGAGGAATTGGAAATAGGGGTTATTGACTTGCTTGATTTGCAGTTTGATTCAGTCATGCATGAGAGATTTTGGGTCCTCATTTGTATAGCATAACCAAGTTCCACTTGATTCCACAAAAACGTGCACAACTTAGGGTTTGCTAATTGCTTCTTCTGGCTTCTTTTGTTAATTTTTTTGGGGGGTTAACTCATGGCCAGGAACTTGATTTAGCAAATTCGTTGGTATCTATTAGCAATATGATTACAGCAAATTTGAAACGACCTGATGTATTTGCGATATGTTTATAACAACCTTCTTGATATGTTCGTAGTCATGGACCTTCGAATTCAATCTAGCTAACAATTTGCTAGTACTCTAATCAAATAAAATGTATGAAAGTTTTTTATGAGATTTTTTTTAATGTGCAGAATGGATGGTAATTCACTTGATTCAGAAATAAATGCAAATATCCTTTTTGACTCTACTAACCTCTGTTGCCCATGATAATGTGGGAGGGAGCAAGTATATTTGGGCTATTAGAGATGTCAATGACAATGAGTTATCCTCTGATGATGAGGAGGAGATTCAACAAGCTAGAGAGTTCATAAATGGGTTCAATGAAAAAGATATGTTATTTAATTAGGCGTTGCTTCAACTGTCACAAAATCTCAATGCAAATTGGGATCATGGTGATCACAGTGAAGGGAATGCCAGTAAATATGAAGATCGTTCAGATCCTGATGGTCCTATTAGCTCAAATGAAGAAGAAATTGATGAGGGGAGAAAGAAGAAAAGGGATAAGGGCATACGGTATAATCCTAAGACAAATTAAGCTTGAGGATACATTTTTCTTTGTGGAACAGGCATCTGTAGATCCCAAAGAATTTAAGTAAGCACTATCCAACTATAGCATATGTCATGCAAGAGACATATATTTCACGAAAAGCATGTATAGTAGAGTTGTGCTCGATGTAAAGCTGACAGGTGTTCATGGAAAATTTGGGCTTCTCAACTTGAAAAATATCGAAAATTTTCTGTTAAATCCTTTACCAGCGAACACTCTTGTGGTAGGTCAAATTATGTCCATAGGATGGACTCTAATTGGATTGGTGATTACTATCTTCCAAAGTTTAGAGTGTCACCTATTTGGAGAATTGTGCAGATGAAGAACACTATATAGTCTGAGTTTAGCAGACAAGTGGGTGATAAGAGATACATTAATGCTAGAGCAAAAGCATGGAGTAAGCTTTTTGGACAATACAAACAACAATATGAGATGCTACCACATTATGCTGTTGAGATTTTCAGGGCTAATTCAAATAACACAGTGAAGATAAAGTGTGACAACAATGTATTCCAAAGGTTTTAAATGTGCTTTGATTCTTTGAGAAGGGAATTTTTGGCAGGATGTAGGCCCTTCATTTCCTTAGATGGATGTTTCTTAAAGAGTCCATTTGGGAGGCAACTGTTAGCTACTGTTGGTAGAGATGGAAACAATCAAATGTATCCTATTGCCTGGGCTATGGTTGAATCCGAGCAAACTAGTAGTTGGTCATGGTTCTTACAGTTGCTTGCTGATGACTTGGGAACCATAGATGGGAGAGGCTTCACAGTCATGTCAGACCAACAAAAAGGGTTGCTTAATGCAATACAAAATATGTGGCCTACAGCTGAACAGAGATCTTACGTTAAACATGTTTATGCCAATATTTGCATATTCATGGTGCTGCTGAAATCAGGAAATGCTTTCCGGCTATTGCCAAGTCAAGCACAACCAATAGGTCTGAAAATCTATTGAGCAAATGAAGAAAATTTTTATTTTAGCAGCACAAGATTTGATAAAGAGACATCCTAAATGGTGGTGTAGAGCTTTTTTTGGTGTTGATAGCTCTTGTGATAGTGTTTACAACAATATGGTTGAAGTTTTCAATGCATATATTCTAGCTAGTGAGCATAAGCCTATCATTTCTATGCTAGAAGGTGTAAGGGAGGCATTTTAGGATAGGTTGTATCGAAAGAGAGATGAAATTAGTAAGAGGGATAACCCAATATACTGTAGGATACAATTGAAACTTGAAAAGTCCAAGTTGAATAGTAAGGGTTGGTTGGCAAGGTGGGATGGAGGGCATCCCCACGGAGTCAAATATGGATACAGTGGGGAAAATATGTCGTCAATTTGAAGGAGAAAACATGTGCCTGCAGAGAATGGTGACTGAGTGGTATTTCATGTCTTCATGCTGTGGCGGCAATATGGGCTAATGGTGAGCAACTTAAAAGTTATGTTACTTGTTGGTTTCACAAGCAACATTACCTAAAGGCGTATGATTTTGCATTAAAGCCACTAAATGGTCCAGAGGAGTGGCCTAAATCATCAAATCTCCCAATCTGTGCTCCTCCCGCTAAAACACCAATTGGTGGTAGGCCACCAAAGAAAAGAAGAAGAGAGATAGGTGAGACAACACAAAGCCGCCGCAAGCTGTCCAATAAGGGAAAACAGAAAAAATGTGAAATTTGTGGACAAAACCATGCCATAATAAAAGTAAACGTGTTGTTGTTGGCAATGGTAATTTTTCTCAAGGTCAAGGCAATAGAAATCAAGGAACACGGAAGATGGCAAGAAATGAATATCAACAAACTAATCATATGAGTCCCTCGAAATCTCATAAATATTTAATTTATATGAGTTTTTTTTCCCCTCTTGGTTGGATTAGCATGACAAACTACTTATGCAACTACTTCTGTAGTTGTTTTGTATATTGATCATCTGCCATGTTGATATGGTTGTTTATCTCCCAAGAATAAGATTAGCTTTGTATCGGCCTTGAATATGTTATGGTTATTATGTGTTATACGGAATTTAGTTCCATAATTTGTGTGCAGATGCTAGTACAAGACCAGATGCAAGCTCGTGGTAGTACAAGACCAGATGCATGTGAATCTAGAGAACATGGAAGTATGCATGCCTTTTTTTAATTTGTTATATTATTTAAAAGTTTTTTCACGCTTCAGTTTGTTTGAGCAGGGACACTATAATGACATCTACTTCGTCACTCAAGTGAGTGCTCGATCCCTCATATATGTTTGTCTAGACCATTTTTCTTCCATATCATCCTAATCTCCTAAGCTCAATCAAACTACCATTCAAGCTTACAGTTTTAGTGGTGATCATGTTTGATATATTCTCTACTTCTCTTGATTTATTTAATACTTCTGGATGAGCATTGTTGACCCCAATTGAAAATCTCAATACACAGTGGCATCTCATTCACAGTGGGGTTTGATTTTCCTAAGGTGGTCTACATTTTGGCTAGATAGCTTCTTATACCTCCAATCACAAGATGAACAAGATTTTGGTATTTTGAGTATCAATTGGCTTATTTAGGTGTGTTGATTAGTTTTTGGAATGATTTTTATGTGGTGGAGTTGAACATGTATTTAATTATTTATTACAGTAGAAAGTATTCTTATGGAGGAATGGATTTGATAAGTAATTGTAAGGTGATATATTGTAAATCTTTTGCAAGGTGGAATATATGTTGTAAATAATCATGTGATTGATTGGAGAATTTTAGTAGTGGGTGGTGTGCATTTATATGGAATTAAAGGGGATGAAATTTGTTTTGGACTCTTCCCCAAATGTTCTTAATCTTTTAAGACATGAATGTTTGAAGCCACTGCAGCTTAGAACTCCATTGAAATAGGGCCTGGCTATCGTTAATCTCATATCATCATTTATTGCAGATCATGGGTCTTTTTACCTTTTTTTGACAAATTATATATGATTTAGCAGTTTCGAATTGCAAGAAAAAATAGTGGAGTCCTTAATGGCATCTTGTAACATTTAGTGAGGTCCTTAACAGCTTCTAAAATACAACAGAGGTCCTCAGCGGCTTGTTAAAATGAAAATGAGGTCCTGTCAGGACCATTCTCTCTATAATTAGGGCTGTCGAAAAGTCAGATTGGGTCGAATTTGTGCTCGCATCGAATTTAAACGTGTTAAGAAATCCTCGACCTGAACCTAACTCATTTATTAAACGCTTTGAAACCTTGATATGTACCCGCTTATTTTTTAAATGGATTAACCTCAAATTTACCAATTCACCCATTTAATATATACAGGTCAGTTTAGGTTATTCGGTTACCTATTTACCAGCTTTATATTTTGAATATAATATGATTGCCAAGTATTATAAATCAATTTTTTGATTTTAATGTAGCATCATAATGCAACTATTGTTCATAATTAATATAAAATCACAATCACTAAATAAATACCAACTTTATTAAACCCCATATTTTCACAATTCCCCTCAAAAAATACATGGTAATTAAGTAAACTGATAAACTTATTTAATCTATTTAACTAAACGGATTAAATAGGTATTTTTTTGTATCAAAATTTTCAACCTGAACCTAACTCAATTAATTAAATGAGTTAAATGTGTCAATCTATTTAATTATATAGGTTGAAAATCTTTACCCAAACTCACTTAATTTTGCATACGATTCAAATTAATAATTATATCGGGTTAACTTTTTACAGTCCTAAATTAATACAATCGTATGCACTGGCGAAAAAATACAGCATTTGCAGCGAGCATTTATGTCTAAACAGAATCTGGGCAGGACCAGTCCTCCACCTATTCCCTTTTTTTTGTCATTTTCCGATGTTTTTATTTTTTAAAAAAATATTATTTAAGTAATTAAACAAAAAATTATATGTTATGTGATGGTTCATAATAAATATTTTATTGAATAACTCAAGTCAAATTTTCAACAGTTGGCGAAATAAAGAAATATAAGTTTCAAAAAATAATTTTTTTGCTGATATAGCGGAGTGAAATTTCAAAGTATGGAACTCAAGCTAAGAATACTCTTATTCCTTTCACATATACTGTCATTTTGAAATGTAAAATACTCAATTTTAAGCAATGTTTTTCCCAAAATAACTTAGTATCTTTTTTTATTATTTTATTTTTTGAGGGTCATTGACATTGTTTTCTTTGATTTAGAGTTACTTGCCTTCGAAATTTACTTTCACACCTTGCTTTTCACGCCTTTCCTCAACAATGAAAAGAAGTGTATGCCTACCATTTTGGCATCTGATTTCGCAAAATTATTTGTATAAATTATATCATCCTCTACATTAATATAAGTTAATCATGTAACCTACATTTGGTCAAAACTCTAAAATTCCTAGGGCAAGAGGGTCATTTTTCCTCCAACTAGGGTAAATCACAATTCATCACCATACTACCTCATTTACCATGTCTATGTATTATACATACCTACTAATGCGTCACGCCCTAACTGATCCTCACTTCCTCACATCATATCATCACATGATCATTGCAATCATACACACATCCTAAGGAACCTATTCTTTTTCTCGCTAAAGATCACACCTTTATCCATAAAGGTTGCATCTACAGAGTTCCTCTCTTTATCATCCATCGTACTCATCTCTATTAGATGCTGACTTGGCATCGAAGAAACATTCCCTGGAATCCACCCCCCGAGATATTGCGTTTGTGCAGGTCAAGATCCGCGCATGCATGTGAAAGAGCATCCAAGCCATCAACGGACTTGCATAGCTGTTGTGACGTAAACATGATCTTCCATATCATTACTCAATTTCTACAAAAACAACATTTAATCTTAATGTTGACAATTTTATTTTAAAGTTTATGAATTCAAATTACTATATATTGTAAGTTTCTTTTAGATTCCATAAACATTACCAACTTCAATCAATTTTAACAACAAAATATCTCTTCATCAGGAAAAATATCCAGCCCAACCCGATAAAAGCCAAACATGGCCTGATATCAACCTTTGTTTAATTGGACCCACCCCACTGAAGTGTGTACCCAGTGTCCAACCATTATCCACTAGAGCTTGTATTGGAGGAACCACAGGTCCACAACGTTGACGTCTAACGAAATTGTACTTCAGTAACGAAGGCTCTCTTCTTTTCGTTGGTAAATCTTAATTTTAACCCATTTTCATAAATTTTAATAAAAAAATACTAATTTCAATTCACTTCAATCTACTTCCAACTAATTTTAACACAAATCAACCTACTGTTTTAACCAACTTCTACCCATCATATAAAAAACATACCAACTTCAACCCACTTCAATCCAGTCAACAAAAAAATATTCACTTCAACTTACTTCAACCCACTTCAACCACCTTCACTCATTTACCAACCCTTATTTTTCAATGAAAAGAATATGCCCTATGTAGGCCCTTTCGGGCTCTTTACCGGACTTGGCCAATGTGATTTACCTAAGACAATCTAAATTGACTTAATTTTGTTTTAATTTGTTTTACTGGTAAACATTAAGGATCGTCCCACTCGGCTTCTATTCGGAGACCCAACGAGCTACACACATAGGCGGACGAGGGAGATAGGACAAGCCCTGCCAAGTACCAAGGCTCAAATATGAACATCCTGTTCTCCCACCCACACGAGCATCCACAGCAACTAATGCACCACGTATTCACTAGCATACTTTTCGTTGGTAAATATGGGTTGGTAAATTGATGAAGTTGGTAGAAATTGGTAGAAGTGAGTTGAAGTAGATTGAAGTAGTTTTTTTTTTTTTGGTTGAAGTAGGTTAAAGTACGTTGAAGTTAGTTGAAGTGAGTTTAAATTTTTTTTGTATGATGGATAAAAGTTGGTTAAAATAGTGGTAAGTGAATTAGAATTAGTCGAAGTTGATTGAAGTTAGTATTTTTATTGAAGTTCGTAAAGTGAGTTGAAGTAGGTTAATTTGGGTTAAAGTAGATTGAGATTGGTAAATTTGGATTTACCAATGAAAAGAACAGGGCCTCAGATTGTCATCTAAGTTAAAAGCTATTCACAATTGACTATAAATTTATGAGAATATCAAATTTTTTTTAATGGCAACTTCAAAGATCAATTGACAGCGAGAAAAAATGAAAATATAAGAAATCAACCCAATCCAAGCAGAATATTTGATCAATATGAGTGTAACCTTGTCTGAAAGCCCCATTACTAAGAGGCAGAGTTTGCGCTATGAATATAAGCAGGAGTCAATTTGCTCACTTGCAAAGCTTTTTGATAATAATATGATTTTGTTTGAGTCAACAACATAAGACGTTTTAGCCCTTCATACCTGAAAAGATAACCATTAGTTCTACCAACCTTAACCTTCCACAGATTTACCTTTCTTCACAGCAGCAGATAATACAGCAATTTGGCAAAGACGGCGTTGAGCAATTCAAAACTTCAAAGAAAAACTACATGAACTACACTGAAAGACCAAGTCCATCAAAACAGAACATTGCACGCAAGATCAGAACAATGGTATGCTGGTTTGCCAGGAGCTAGTGGGAAAGATAAGTCAGTAGCTTGTGCTTTGGCTCATTGAAATCCATTATAGAAAGAGCAGTATGTATAGTAGTACAATGATAAACATAATAACACAAGCTAAATGATTGGTTGTATATGCTCAAAGATAAAAGGCCACAATGCTTCAGTACATTTAAGTCTGTCAAATAAACTTACAGGGTTTGAGCAAGAATAAAGCCATAGCTCTGACATGGCAATAGATGAGAATCGCAACCATATGTCAAATGCCGGTTAAAGTTATAAAGTCCAGTAGTCTGCATAAATGCTAGTTGGTCATAAGCAGAATTTCAACAGCATACCTCGAGAACTCCTAAAGGGATGCCAAATATAAGATGCTGCTCTGAGCTCGATCAGAAATTCAGAGAACTCCCAAAAGGGGAGGGGGAAAAGGCCTCAAATGATACATTGATGCTTGAGCTTAGGTCAGACTTTAGATTCATTAGACAGGGAAGATTTTCAGTGAAATCATCTGAAATAAAAAGAATACATCACCTGGATAAAGGATGCATCAAGTTAAGGAGACAAGCACGGAACCAGCAAATACCACGTTCAGAACTTCTTCTCACTTTCACCAATCAAGGTTCGAATAACCCCCCCCCCCAAAAAAAAAAAGAAAGGAAAAAAGAAAGAAAAACAAACAATTTTCTAAGTGCCAATGTTCCTAACTTCCTATCAATTTGTTGGAGTTCCAAGTCAATGGCATTCTTAGTCATAAAAACTGAATGCTACAATTGCATGCATGTATTACTTACGAGGTAATCACTATATAATATTCACAACATTAGTTCACAAAAAATATCATTGAACTAATTGAAAGATAAAAGTTCCACACAGATCTGGACTGGGCCCGGGGGGGGGGGGGGGGGAGATAAGCCAGTAATGCCACAACCCCTCTTGGCTCCCTCCTTTCTTTTGGTCCTCTGAATACCGGCAGTTAATGCGGCAATACCTATGCCTCATCTGACAATAAAGAACTCAACTAATCAAGAAATAAGAACAGAATCTATAATCTCCTTACCTCCCACGTTTACATTTCATTTGCTGCTTTGATGTTTCCAACTTCCTCGCAGTCTACACTCTATAGGGCTTTCCCATGAAGATTTAAAACCATCCTCCCATCATTTTGTAGATCATGCGCATCATTTGCACCAGTCCATAAATGTCTTAATGCTGAAGAAGGTTTATACATTCCCTCAAGTAAACCTGCCATCCTGTTCATTCAAAGGTTTTCTTGTAGAATGCTTGAACCTTCGGGTGTGCCTTGACTGAGGAAGGGTTAAAGCCAGATAAATAAAGGCCATCCAAGTTCCTCACGCGGGAGAAAGCTACATAGCTCATTCCATAGCCAAAAGCTTTCGAGAGATCAGTATAAAGTCTATCTAGAGTCATGCCTTGAGATTTATGGATGCTAGTGGCCCAAGCCAGCACAAGGGGCAACTGCAAACGCTTGGCCTTAACCTTGTTTCCTTCACAGACCTCCCATTTCGAGGGGTTGATTGCCACCTCAGGTCCAGAATCAAATTTCACCCGCGGCAAAATCAAACTCCCATCACAACGGCATATCTTCTTAACCTTGCCCTTTCTGCCCTTTCTGACGTTAACAAAACCAGTAATTGTACCAGTGGCACCATTCACCAACTTTTCGTTCACATCCATGTTCATAGTTAGCATCACCCTTGCACCTTTACAAAGCTTTAGTCTAGTGAGGGCTGTTCCTTGATTTAGCTGACTCTTCCATGGTTCTGCTCCTTTATCAAAGGCTTCATAAACAACAATTTCTTCCCCCAAATCATGCAATCTTTTCTCATTTACTCCATCAACATCTACATTTCTTGGGAATAAACGCACCACTGTATTATCCAGTTCATCCTCGTTGGCAAGTAAACGCTGCTGAAGTAGCTTTTCATCTTCGGAATTTAACGCCCCTTTTCTAATGTCTTCAAGCATCCTAACATATTCAAGGTCAGACTGTCTGAAAACTGAATGAAGTGATGCTTTAAACTGAAAGGTCTGATCCCAACAGTCAGCTTCAAAAGCAAATTTCCTGCGATTTAACCTAGAAACCGGAGGTAACTGAAAAAAATCTCCACTAACCACAAGTTGTATACCACCCCAAATCAAATCAGTTCTAGATGCATCAAACTTACTACGCATGACACCTCGAGCAATATACTCAAGCTTATCAAACAATTCCCCATCTACCATACTAATTTCATCAATCACCAATGCTTTAGCATTCATCCACCTATTCAAAGCTCTTTTGTCAGAGCCACACACAACCCTAGACAGCAAAGTACCAGAATCAGCCTCAGCAAGGCCAACCCCAGCAAATGAATGGAGGGTTTGGCCACTAAGAGCACAGGCCGCTACGCCAGTTGACGCAGTGACAAAAACCCCTTGTTCGCCATGGATATTCCTAAGCACCTTGACTATCTCTTCTACCAGCTTGGTCTTGCCAGTGCCAGCAGACCCAGTAATGAAAACAGACTGGCAGCTTTTGACAGCTTCAATCACTTGCAATTGTTGGTCAGTCCATTTAACCTCGTTAACCCGACCAGAGGTTCTGGGTTTTCCAGCATTGCTAATTACAGGCCTGGTGGAATAACTTCTGAAAGATGATAGAAGGGCAGAGAAGGGTTTCATATTTTCAAAACAGACAAGGGTTCAAATGCAACTAGAGTACAAAAAAGAAGGCAAATCTACATCATATTGACCACAAATAGGGAAAATGGAATCAGAATCATAGGGTGCGCATCAGGTCAGGAGAGAGAAAAACGGAGCTTACCCAGAAATTGCAAGGGTAGGGTTTATGCCTCTCATCAGGGTTTTCATGTTTTTGAGTTTTCTGGGAGTGGCGGAGCAGTAGCAGGGAACTGCCGAGGCGGCAACGCAACTGAATTGAGCTGATTTGGTTTATATCTAATATAATTGTAATGAAGTCAAAAAAATGTATTTACAAATATATTTAAATGTGTAGACGCCCAATATGAGGTATTGTAAATCTATTTAACTATACTTAAAATTGAGTGATCACATAATATTTGGGCACTTAACAATCACTCATTAAATATAAGTATTTTTTCTTTTTTCTTTTTTAAAATATTGATTAAGGCATTAATTAAGATTTATTAGCAAAAGTAATTAAATCAAATTACTGTAGGCATTCAACTTATAGGTTTAATTTTATATTTGGGAAGTGCTTAAAATTACAAGTGCAGTTTTGTGTTTCGAGTTTTCTTTTTTTAAAAAAGATAAGAATTGGTATCTTCTTAGAACATGTACACATTCTATATTCATAATCTTGAAATTATAAATATAGAAAATGGTAAAATCATGGGTCGAGAATATTACGAATATTATTTTAAAAAATTATGATTTCAATTAACTATTTTATCATAGTTTCATTAATGTATATTTAGAAATATTTAGTTCGTCCAAAAAATGGTTTAAATTTTAGTTTGAATGTTAGTTTTTGAGAATGGGCAAAATAACTATTAGCTTTTTGATTCTTTTTAACGTTTTGAAGATATTGATTGATGACACTTTAATTTTTTTAATCAAACTTTTGTAATTATCAATATTTGTAACTGTGGTTTCTTCTTTTAACTTATTTTGCATGGATTAGTTCCAATATTTCAACTTTTCTCCCTGCATAAAAAGAAAGCCTTACGAAAATATGCTCTAAGAGTAATAGGCCAAGTTGGTGCTAACATCCAAAAATTACTTTTCATAATTTGTCAATGAAGGTTGTTTTCATAAAATATTTTTATTTCATATTTTATACTCATATTATTTTTCAAAGAAATTTATTACTCTTATTATATTTTGAGTGTTGGATAATTTATCGATTTAGTACTATTATCATGGGGATACATAAAAAATGACTAGATGGTTACGGAGGTACTGGAAAAGTTATTAAGACGACAAGTTTAGCTTTCTTTTTCTTAATGGGACTGAGATCTTTTTAAAACCTTACACAAATCTTCTATTCATAATCTTAATATTATAAAAATAAAATGATAAAATCATGGGTCAAGAATATATAAATACCATTTTTTAGAAATAGGATTGAAAATAACTATTTTATTATAGTTCATAATATATATTTATAAACATTTTAGATCGCCAAAGAAAAGGTTTAGTTTTGCTCATAATTCTAATATATTAATTAAGAATGTGCATAATGACTATGAACTCTTTGATTCTCCTTAGCATTTTGATAATATTAATTGATGATTTTGAATTTTTTAAATCAAACTTTTGTACATAATGGATATTTGTAATTGAGGCTTCTTCTTTTAACTTATCATGCATGCATGGATAAGAGATATTTTAATTTTTTCATGAATGATACCCTGATTAATCGCAATAACAAAGGAGATGTCATTTAGTAAATACGTAGTAATTTAAGAATAATTAGAATAAATGCAAGTAGTATTTCAAGGCTTAGTATAAATCAATGGGATTTGTACATTTGGATTCATTAAATATTTTAAATAATCAGTTACAAATAACTACAATTAAAATTACCTTTTTCGTAAATTAGATTGAACAACACGATGGGTTTAATTGTGTATACATTAGTTATTACCCCCCCAAAAAAAAAGGACTTCTAGACTATATTTATCAAAATATTAATTTATTTTGGAGAACATGAGCAAGAGTTTTGCCCAACAATATATTTATTATAAATATGTTGATTTATCACATGGAGATTTGTTCAACAAGAAAATTATAACAATCCATATGAAGTATGGGCATAATACGAGTGCATATTTATTTATGAACGATTTTTTTAATTAATATGTATAATATACAAATAGTTTACGAATGCGTTGATTGTCTGAAGTTGTTAGTATTAACATAAAATTAAGTGTTATATCGTGTTTCGCATGGTTAGTGCAAATTTTTTTAAATATCTAATTTATCCTCATAATAAGTTAAGTATTATATCTATTTGGTAGGTGTAATTTAAGAGTTCTTTTTTTTTGTACACCCAAAAAAAAAAAAATCCATTTGTTCAATGTAATTTTTCACATCACTTGAAATATAATAGCAATGTCGTCTAATGTTTACTAAAAATTCTACCATAATTTAAAAAAAAATTCAATTACTATAATTAATAAATCCGAACCGTCAATGTAAACAATGCTAATCTACGCCCTTGATATGGATTGCCTACAACCTGTGCGGTAGGTTATCTCTCGTCTCTCTTTGACATCCCTTCCTTTTTCTCTCTCCTCTCTGTCTTCTGCCCATTTTCCCCCCTCCCGAGGCACTCTCCTAGGTCGCCCACCATTGAACCATCATCGCCTCTAGTAGTAGCCACCATATAGCATAACATTATCGACCGAGCCACCCCCCACACTGTTTTCTGTCTCTGATTTTTCCATTTAAATACGTCCGTCAACCTTTACAGCTGTCGAGGCTCCTCCAATGCTGGCCTAGTTATCACCTCTGCAAATCACTAATAGAACTAACCACAAGGAACATGTGAAGAAATGAATTATTCCCATTCACTAAGAGGATTGTGATGGTGTTTTCTTCATTAGGTTTTGTAGAATATGATCTAGCATGTCTGTTCAATTCTCTTACTCCAATTATATGCCAATATCACATGCTGTTCCAATGAAACTTTGCTTTTCCTTGTCTATCTATATTTATGGTCAATGCTTTTGTTGTTGTTGTAGGCACTGAAAATTTATTTGTGCCGTACCAAAAATAAAATAAAATTAATTAATTGGGCCAACCCTTTTAATTAATTTAGTCAGACCCAAAGGCTCACAGATCAAGTCCAAAAGACTTACAAGTCAAGGTCAAGATGAAGCCTAAATGACTTCCAAATTCAGGCTCAGTCAAAATTCAAGTCAAAGCCCAAATCGAGACTCAAGACGACTACCAAATCAAGTTATGACCTAAAGCCTGAACAACGTTCAAGTCAAGGCGCGGTCAAAGTCAAAGTCAAAGTCAAAGTCAAAGGTCAAGACCTATATCGACTCACAACTCAAATGTCAAAACCACTCTCAAGTTAACGTCCAGTTAAAGTTCGAGATGACTTCCAAGTCAATGCTCGGTCCAAGCTCAGGAGACTCCCAAGTCAAAGTCAAAACAAATGAAAGTTAAAGCAGTCCAGAGTGAGGCCTGATTGAAAGGCCTAAAACCCAGGTCAAGGCCCAAAACCCAAGTCAAGGCCCATCTTGACTTTTAAGGGGAAGGGGGGAAGTTTTCCTATAAATAGCCCCCTATGCCCCTTGATTCAAAAGTTGGAAAATTTATCCTAAAAAGAGAAAGAATCAGAGGATCATTGTATTTATAGATATTGTACCGAATTCATTCAATTGAATCTATAAAAATTCAATCTTTGTAATTTTTGCGATTAGAAAATTTGGAATGCTCAGTGGGACAATCTCTACCTCTAATCTCTTTCTCTTAAAGATCAAAACTTTCAAGTTACAAGAATATCATCTTCAACAAAGACATGGCTACCAAAAACGTTGCCGCGCAAGCTTCGAGGAAGATGAACACAGGATCTTTCTCTCTTAGATCCTGTGAAGCGAGCACCACTTCTAGTAAGCGCGCTCATATAATGAAGACCAGGAGCATGGCAAAAGCTACTCCGCCGACCGTTGCTAGGCAGACTGCGCTACCCCCATCCAAACTCCAAGACTCGAAGACGCAACACAAGGCGTCATCTTGGATGGATGAAATTCAAAAACTTCGCCTTCAATCTCCAGTCTGCGAGGTTGAAGACTACTATATCAGTAACTCTTCTTCACCCTTACCAAAGGGGGCGCGCATGTCAGAGACTGAAACTGAATCCTCTGACACTGTCATCATAACTGTAATAATGTCAGGGCCTGCTAATCTTAAAGAACAGCTGGCAAGTATGAAGGCTACCTTGGATAGGCTCTCTAAAGATAGTGCAGAGAAGGATGCCCAAATCAAGCGCCAGAACGACCAAATTGTCGATCTGATGAAGAGGCTGGAAAAGAAGTTCTTTGAAGCTTCTCACAAAGGTTCGAGCGCTGAAGACTCTGATAAAGAGTCATACCACAGTGAAGAATCTGACAAAGACCGCAAAGCAAAGAAGGACTGCTCCTTAGGCTTAATGTCGGTTGAGCAGATTCAGAGCTTGATAACAAACGCATTCAAGGCTCAGCTGGCAGGAGGGTCTCATAAGAGCCACTTGTACACAAAGCCCTATATAAAGAGGATTGACGCGCTGCGCATGCCCTATGGCTATCAGCCTCCCAAGTTCAACTAGTTCAATGGCAAGGGCAACCCCAAACAGCATGTTGCGCACTTCAATAGGACGTGCAGTAATGCTGGCATAGAGGGAGACCGACTGGTGAAGCAGTTTGTCCGAACTCTAAAATGGATTGCGTTCGATTGGTACACAGACTTGGAGCCAAAGTCCATTGATAGCTGGTAACAAATGGAGCAGGAGTTCCTAAATCAGTTCTACAACACTCAGCGCGTCGTTAACATGACAGAGCTGACAAACACTAGACAATGAAAGAACGAACCAGTCCTTGACTACATTAATCGCTGGAGTTCCCTTAGTCTTGAGTGCAAGCACCGTCTGTCAGAAGTTTCAGCTGTTGAAATGTGTGCGCAGGGCATGGAGTAGGATTTACTATATGTCTTACAGATGAGTAAGCCGAAGACCTTACAGGAACTGGCAATGAAAGCTCATGATATGGAGATGACAATTGTAAGTCATCGTAGCAAGTCTTCTTCCTTACCTGACTCTAGAAAGGATAGGGGTGAATTCAAGAAAAATCCCAAGTCCTCAAAGTCCTCAAACAAAGAATCCATGGCTGTTTCAACCAGGAAACCGGTTCGAATCTCTGGAAAGCTCAAGTATGAAAACAAAAAAAGTGGGTTCTCCAAGGATACCAGGAATAAGCGTCCTACATTGAAGAAACTGCAGGAGAAAAAATATCCCTTCCCTAACTCAGACTTGTCAGGAATGCTCGACGATCTCCTTCAAAATAGGGTTATTGAGCTCCCAGAGTCAAAACTCCCTGAAGAAGCTGGAAGGGTTACCGATCCAAAATATTATCGGTATCATAGGGTGGTTAGTCACCCTTTTGAGAAATGCATTATGCTCAAGGAGCGTATTATGCAACTTGCCAGGAATGAGAAGATAATATTGGATTTGGATGACGCCGTCGAGGCAAATCATATATCCACCCAGCTGGAGTGTTCTCCATCGCCCTAGAAGTAAAAGCATACTCAACCTGATGGTAGAGTAAACACTAAATTGATTTCCTCCTTTGGGGAGAAATTAATCACAATTTAATTTGGAAGTTTGGAGCCTGT
This sequence comes from Carnegiea gigantea, assembly GCA_029747015.1. NCBI lineage: Eukaryota > Viridiplantae > Streptophyta > Magnoliopsida > Caryophyllales > Cactaceae > Carnegiea > Carnegiea gigantea. Next base: position 231,214 of record JAKOGI010000895.1, on the reverse strand, counting down.
GGTAGTTCCAATCGAATCCAAAGAACCTGTGATAGAGATTGATCTTCTTGTGAATGTCTCTGATAAAGCTGATGATGATGAAGACGGATGGACTTTTGTCACTCACTGAAGGCCAAGGATGCAAAGCCAAGCGTAATCGCCACCTCTCCGCTGCAGGAAGAGACAAGAAAGAAAGAAGAGCCCTCGTCATTCAAAACGAAAGAAGAAGTCCAAGAATATCAAAAGGCATGTAATTCTACCTATTGACCTCCTTGAGTAAAAGCCATTTGTCCCTGTCACACTTGAGGGGTTCTCCCCAACAGGCTTCTTAGAGAAGGTTACAATCAACAAGACCTCATATCCTGAGCTCGAAGAAGAGGAAGACGAAGGAAGTGACGGACAAGAGGAATCTCCTAGAGTAGTTGACAAGATCTTAACTATCCTGGAGGCTTTGCCAGCTTGCATGGGCTGGGGGCAAATCTTTTGTTTACCTGACGAGATGCGCCAACACGTTGTTGCTACCTTACAACACCCAGAACTTTATGCTGACAAAGTCTAGGATGTAGGAGGATCAGCAGAAAGCCCTATTTGGTGTGCCTCTTACAACACTGTTATCACTTTCACTAACGACGATTTATTATTGGGATCCAAGCCCTACAACCGTCCTTTGTTTGTGACTGTTTACATTAGGGAGCAGAAAGTCAGGCGCATTCTTGTAAATGGAGGGTCAGCCATTAACATCATGCCCAAGTCTATAATGAACGACTTAGGCATCATAGTGGAAGAACTGTTTAAGAGCCGAACAATGATTCAAGGCTTCAACCTTGAAGGCCAGCGTACAATCGACATGATTCACATTGAACTGATAATGGGAGATTTATCGACATCCTCCATCTTCCATGTAATCGACGCTAAGACTTCCTATAGGTTATTACTTGGGCGACCATGGCTTCATGAACATGGGATAGTGGCTTCCACTTTACACCAGTGCCTTAAGTACTACCGTGATAGAGAGAAGAAAATAAATGGAGATGTCAAGCCATTCACTAAAGCTGAGTCTCATTTTGCAGACATGAGGTTCTTCGAAGAAGGTACTACACCTAAGGAAACCATGTCGTTATCCATTTCTTCAACAGGCAAAGGTGTCGCAAAGAAGACCCCTCAAGTAACAAAAGATAATGCTCCTAAGCAATAGCTTGAGATAGAAGCAAGTAAGCAAGGCAGCACTACTTCTCGTGTTGAGCAAGTTGTTAAACCGATTGCAGCTTCAACAGGATCAATACCGCTAATTTTAAGGTACATACCTAAGTCTCACTATAAGGAGCGTGAATCGCCCTTTGGCGAGTGCACAGGCTATAGCATCGAGACTAAAGCTACTTAGGGTGATGCAGCTAGCATAACCTCCCTAAAAGGGAGTGTAACAGTTCCAACACTTAAGATGTGGTAGGATAAGGTGAGTCGGCCCCCTATTCCGAGGTTTGTCATCTCCTCTAAAGAAAGCGATGACTTGCCAAGTGTGCGGACTACAGAAGGATTTGATCCCAACACCTACAAGCTTATGGAAAAGGCTGGCTATGATTTTCAAAACCCAGCTACCTTAGGAAAGGTAGTCGAAGTCAAGCCTCATGGACTTACTGAAACCCAGAGAAAGATTCAGGAGCAGGGAGGTTCAGCAGGCGTCTCTAAAGTTGGACTGGGTTTCACGCCACTCCAGCCAGTCAGAATCTTTGGGCGACGAAAGGACAAGAAGGTGGCGATTCAACACATCTCAGCTGAAGAGGTAAATGAGAGTGCAGATGAAAGTGCTTCACCTAATCTAAAACCCTCTTTGTTTGATAGGCTGCAATCGCCCGCTCCGAGAAAACGTCCGTCAGTGTTCACCCGAATAGGGAAAGAGAAAGGCCACAAAATCTCTGTTTTCAACAGAATCAAAGATGTTCCCCATCCAAGGTGTACATTATTTGTCAGAATAAAAACCGGTGAAGAGTCTTCAAGCTCATGGCTTCAGCAGTAGAAAAGTTCTGCATTTAGCCACTTGGTAGTGATAAATGAAGTTCAGAGCTCTACTCCTTCTTGTATGAAGCACTTCTCCAGTCTGGATGTTAAGACGGACGGTTCATTAAGGGTAAAGAGATGTACTGTGATCTTCACATGTCAACAAAAGAACTCTAACTCTAGCAATGAGGCGGAGGGAGAAGAAGTTGTTTCTTCCGATCATATCACAACCTATGAATATGATGATTCAGACTTAGAGATAGAGCTGGCCGAAACTCTTGAGACTCTCGCAGATGGGGGGGCAGGCCGCAATTGATGAGTTGAAAGAGTTGAATCTTAGAACCAATGAAGAGCCTCATCCTATCTACGTAAGCTCATCACTTACACCTGAAGAGGAAAAGCAGTACCTCGAACTCCTGTCTGAGTACAACGATGTGTTTGCCTGGAGCTATAAGGAAATGCCCGAGTTGGACCCAAAGGTCGCGGTCCATCGCTTATCCATCAAAAGGGGCATTTTGCTTAAAAAACAATCTCAGCGACGTTTTCACCCAGAGTTGATACCAGAAATTGAAAGGGAGGTCAACAAACTCATAGAGGCAGGATTCATCCGTAAGGTCAAATACCTACATGGATCGCAAACATCATGCCCGTCAAGAAGAAAAATGGGCAACTTCGTATTTGTGTGGACTTCTGGGATCTCAACGACGATTGTCCAAAAGATGATTTACCGCTCCCGGTCATAGAACTAATGATTAACTCAACTACAGGGCATGAAGCATTGTCATTCGTGGATTGTACTGCAAGATACAATCAGATTTTGATGGCACTAGAAGATTAAGAGGCGATAGCTTTCCACACACCTAAAGGCATTGTTTGCTATAAGGTGATGCCCTTCGGACTTAAGAATGCAAGGGCAACTTACCAAAGGGCAATGCAAACAATTTTTGATGATATGCTCCATAAAAAAGTTAAGTGCTACGTCGATGATTTGGTGGTCAAGTCCAAAAAGAGGGTGGACCACGTACAAGATCTTCGTCTTATCTTTAAGCGATTACGGAGATGTCAATTGAAGATGAACCCACTCAGGTGCGCATTTGGTGTTACCTCTGAAAAATTCTTGGGTTTCATCGTGCACGGCCGAGGGATTGAGATCGACCAATCAAAGATCAAGGCAATCCAAGAGATGCCTAAGCCGAAGAATCTCAGGGAGCTTCGCGGACTTCAAGGTCGCTTGGCATACATCCAAAGACTCATCTCAATTCTTGCAGGACATTGCCACCCCTTTAGCCACCTTATGAAAAAGGGTGCACCGTTTTAATGGGACGACTCATGTCAAGTGGCTTTCAATAAAATAAAGGAGTATTTGTCCCATCCTCCGATTTTGCAGACACCCATCCCTGGCAAGCCTCTTCGACTGTACATTACAACTCAGGAAAAATCCTTGGGAGCATTATGTGTACAGGAGAATGAGGAAGGGAAAGAAGTCGCCCTGTACTACTTAAGTCATATGTTGGTTGGCGCTGAACTGAAGTACTCCTCCATTGAAAAGATGTGCTTGTCACTCATTGTTGAACTAACTGTATAAAGTTTTGATGATAACAAATCCAAGTGTAGCATACTTGCTTGAGTAATGTTGTTCCAAACAAGCTCTCCAAACAGGTCCTACACAGTTGTTTGTATTGATCCTACTTACCTGTTCTGTCTAATAAATGTTGAGAACAAGTTTTAAGAACAGGTTTCAAGCTTCAGTGACACAAAGATCAGCACACAACAAATCTCGACAACAGTTGACTAAGTCTTAAAGACCAAGTTCCTACATTCAACGATACAAGATCACCCGAGTAATCAAGGTAACCAAGGCGTTTGGAGTTGCACATCCATCCTCGACAAGATGACTAATTCTTACAACAAGAAGTCTCGATTTGATTTAGGTTTTATCTTTTAGATTCTTGTTAATATGCCAATCTTGAAAGTCTCAATCTAACACTTCTTGAAAAGGTTTTCGAGATTTGCTTCAGAACACCATTTCCAAACAACCCTGCAAACAGGGTGCCTAGGGTGTTCCTGAAACTGCAGCGGCCACATCTGTTTTACCTAAAAATTTCTTTTGGTTGGCTGGCTACTCTAAGAATCCTTTTATGAAATCCTAGGCTGATTAGTTAAGTCCTAAAAAGATTATTATTTATTATATATATGTAGCAGATTGCAAAACCATTTTTGCTAGAGATTTTTTCAAAATCCGAAAAATCTTTATTCCTTATTTTTAGGCCATGATTGATTCAAATTTTGAAACCAAGATTTTTATCTTTTTTGGGCTAAATTACACGGCTATATTAAGTGGCTAATCAGTTTTTATCCCGTGAGTATCAAATCCCTATATTTTAGGAGAATCTTATCTTCTTTGTTCCTAGCCGTTGGAAATCTGAAGAAATCTCCTAAGCTGCTAAAATCAGAAGATTTTTCTATCTTTTTTGAAGGAGTTAGCCGTTGGGTTTGCTTGCTTAAATAAGAAAATCTTTTCACTCCTTTCGGCAGAGATACACAAGGGAAAAATCGGTTTCTTTCACAAACACATTGAGATTTCTGGAGCTACATTTCAAAAGAAAAAAACCGTGACAAGATTGTGCAAAAATTGAGCTTTCAAAACTATTAGCATACTAGGACTTCATTGTACCTTACATCTGCTTAAGTCAGAAGCACCCCAATAAGGTATTTTGTATCCTTGATCTCAGATTAAAAGTGAGTGAGTGTGTCCTTAGTCGTGTGGACTTTGGACGTGTCCAATCTAGAGAGATTTGGACGTGGTGTAACCTGTCTTAGAGAAGAAGGTTACGTGGGTTACAAGTTGTAACAAGGAGTGTTACTTTTGTAACGTGTTCAGCCCGTTAGTGAAGTGGTTAAATCCTACACGAGGTAGGTCGTGGTTTTTCACACCTCAGTTGGGTTAGAGGTGTTTTCCACGTAAAAATCATGTGTGCTTTATTTTCGCTTTTATCTTCTTGATTTTCGCTTCTGAACCAATTGGGAACAGCCACTGCAAACAAGGCCCAAGATTGTTCGTCATTCAGAAACAGCCTTTGCAATCAGGGTCTAAGGCTGTTTGTCAGTAAATAGGCGAAAATCGGACACCACAATTCACCTTCCCTCTTGTGGTCGTGTACTCTTAGAATTCAACAAGTGGTATCAGAGTAGGTGCTCTTCTAAAAGGTTAACACCTTGAGAGATTCTGAAAATGAGTACACCACAAGGCATACTTGAGGGCCAATCCATCACTCGACCACCTTATTTCAATGGCCAACACTACAGTTGGTGGAAGAACAGGATGGAGAACTATATACAAGCTGAAGATTACAAGTTATGGATGCTCAACAAGAACAGGCCCCTTGCTCCCACGAAAGTTCTTGAAGATAGAAAAAAGGTTCCCAAAGATCCTATTGAATATGATGCTGAGGATTACAAGAAAATAGAAAAGAATGCCAAGGCCAAGAAACTTCTCTATTTTGGCCTAGGACCCGATGAATATACTCGCATCTCAGAATGTGAGTCAGCTCAAGAAATATGGAATGCTTTACAAGTAGCTCATGAAGGAACAAGTCAAGTCAAACAATCACGCATTGAGTTACTCATGAGACAATACGAGTTGTTTGATATGGATGATCGTGAGAATGTGATGATATGTATACCCGCTTCACTCACATAACAAACGAGTTAAAATCCCTGGGAAAATCCTTCACCACTGAAGAGTTGGTAAGGAAGATTCTAAGGATTTTGCCTCGATCATGGGAAGCCAAGGTAACAGCCATCCAAGAAGCCAAAGACATGAATAAGATCGCCCTAGACGAGTTGATTGGTAATCTCCAAACATACGAACTGAGAAAAAATTTTCAACAGAAAGAGGAGATGAAGAAAGATCGAGGACTTGCCTTAAAAGCACAAGAAGATGATGATTCTGATCTTGAGGAAGAAGAGATGGCTATGATGACTCGAAAGTTCAAGAAATTCTTCAAGAAAGTCAAAGAAAACAACAAAAGGAAGGATTTCAACAAAACCAGAAACACCCCCCGAGAACAGTTTACTGGGTGTTTCAAATGTGGCAAAACAGACCACATAGTGAAAAACTGTCCCTTACTTCGAGAAGAGCAAGAGCACGAACACCCCAGGAAACAAGGTAAAAAACAAGCTGCAAACAGTTCTGGGAAACGATTCTCGAAAGCAATGCTGGCTGCCTGGGGTGACTCCTCTGAAGATGAAGAAGAGTCTGAAACTGATGAAGGTGCTGTAGCTCTCATGGCACAAAGTGACACGGATTCAGATGATGAGTCAACAAACAGCCTTACTGATCTCAAGAACAAGGTACGTGGTCTCAATAAGGCAACTCTTGAAGAATTGTTGTATTCATTGATGGATACTTGTGCAGAATTGAAAAGAGATGTCCGAGACCTAGAACTAGAAAATGAGATCCTCAAGAGTGAAAAACTCGAGGTTGAAAAGAAAATATCCTTTTTACACCAAAACTTCAAGGAATCCTTGATCTTGAAAGAAGAGACTCACTCTGTTACCTTAGCCAAAGCAGAAAAGGAATCCTTAGAGTTGAAAGAAAAGGTTGAGTCCTTACTTGCTGAAAACAAGAACCTGTTAGCGAAAATAAAAAAATTGGAATCTGATCTCGCCACAAACAGGCTATGGAACAAGTCCTCAAAAGCGCTTGAATGGCTAAACACTCACCACAGTCAAAATAAAAAGGGACTAGGTTTTGCTCCTAAAAGGACCTCTTACCCAGTCAATAGAAAGTATGTTAGATTACCTGAAAATATTGTTTGCTTTCATTGTGGTAAAACCGGTCATTATCGATACACTTGTCCTTCAAGAAGGTATGCCATTGAAAGAAATGAAGGTTATGTAAAACAAATCTGGATTAGGAAAGATGAGATTTATCTGTCTAAAAGAATGGGACCCAAGTGGATCTGGGTTCCCAAAACTAACCCTTGATTTGTTTTGCAGGCTGAAGTGAGAGAGAACAACCCAGCAAACAACCCAGCAAACAGCCTAGGGAACAACCTTGAAAACAAGCAGCTGTGGTATGTTGATAGTGGGTGTTCGAGGCATATGACCGGTGAAAAATCCAACTTTCTCTCACTTACAGCTTCGGATGGTGGGAGTGTGGCGTTTGGAAACGGCAAGTCTGGGACAATTGTCGGTATAGGTAGGGTTGGTGAGTCCCATTCCCACTCAATTGATAATGTCTATCTAGTTGATGGCTTAAAGCATAATCTGCTTAGTGTGTCCCAACTGTGTGACAAGAACAACCTAGTAGTGTTCTCACCAACACGTTGCTTGGTTGTAAACTCAAACACAGGAGATGTCGTGTTAAGGGGGAAGCGTCACAAAAATGTTTACAAAGTATGTATTTCCACACTTCCCCAAAACAATCTGACTTGTTTGAGCGCTTTAAATGATGATATAATGCTCTGGCACAAGAGACTAGGTCATGCAAGTCTCACTCTTTTGAACAAACTTGTTTCCAAAGACCTAGTTGTTGGACTACCTTCCATCAAATTCAATGATGACAAGGTTTGTGAAGCTTGTGCAAAAGGCAAATAAGTCAGATCGTCTTTTAAATCAAAAAATTGTGTTAGCACTACCCGACCTCTCGAAATGTTACACATTGATCTATGTGGTCCTATGAGGATAGCAAGTAGAGGTGGGAAGAGGTATGTGCTGGTTGTAGTGGATGATTACTCTCGATTTACTTGGACCCTGTTCTTGGCATCCAAGGATGAAACTTTTGAGAATTTTATTGCCTTTCTCAAAAGGGTTGAAAGGAAAGTAGGACACTCTTTAGTTAGTTTAAGGTCTGATCATGGTACTGAATTTGAAAATGCAAGCTTTACAAACTATTGTAATGCACATGGTGTTGATCATAACTTCTCAGCCCCAAGAACACCCCAACAGAACGGGGTGGTTGAGCGCAAAAATCGCACCCTAGAAGACATGACTAGAACAATGCTTATTGCTAGTGGTCTTCCTAGGAACTTTTGGGCAGAAGCTTTGAACACATCATGCTACATTATAAATAGATACATGATTAGACCTATTTTGAACAAAACTCCCTATGAACTTTTCAAAGGTAGAAAGCCCAACATCATGCATTTAAGAACATTCGGTTGTAGGTATTTTGTGCATAACAATGGGAAGGATGCCTTAGGGAAGTTTGATCCTAGGAGTGATGAGGCAATATTTCTCGGTTATTCCTCACATAGTAAGGCATACAAAGTGTTTAACAAAAGAACCTTGTGTGTTGAGGAAAGTGTGCATGTGCTTTTTGATGAATCTAACTCGTTGAGCAAGAATGATGCACAGGAGGAAGGATTTGAATTAGGTCTTGTTCGAAAAGAAGTGTTGCACCAAGATGAACAAGGTAAGAACACCGTGGAGAAAACGGGTCCTGAAGCTGTTCCTTAGAACGGCAGGCAAGGTGAGGACCAAGCAGGGGGAAGCAACGTTGAACCCTGTTTGGGACAACACCAGTCCAGTTCCTCAGGAACAGGCCTGCAAACAGGTGCAGGAACAAGCTCAGGAGCTGTTTCTGAACCTGATTCTTCAAGTATCCAAGCCAGAGTAGAAAGTGTGTCTGTGGATCCCCTAACTCCACGACCTTGGAAGCATCATCGTTCACACTCCCTTGATCAAATCTTGTCTGATATAAATACTGGGGTGCAAACGAGATCTAAGCTTAAGAATTTTTGTGCTTTCTATGCATTTCTCTCTAACATTGAGTCAAAGAATATCAATGAAGCTCTTGCAGATGCAGATTGGGTCACAGCAATGCAAGAAGAGCTTCACCAATTTGAAAGGAACAAGGTATGACACCTTGTACCCCAGCCTGCAGATAGAACAATCATTGGAACCAAGTGGGTGTTTCGGAACAAGCTGGACGAGTCCAGAACAGTCACTAGGAACAAGGCACGGCTGGTGGTTCAAGGCTATAATCAGGAAGAAGGGATCGATTATGAAGAAACCTTCGCACCTGTTGCTAGGATTGAGGCTATTCGTATCCTAATAGCCTTTGCAGCTCATATGGAGATCAAGCTATATCAAATGGATGTCAAAAGTGCATTCCTAAATGGATACCTTAAAGAAGAGGTGTATGTCAAACAACCCCCTGGTTTTGAAAACAGTGAATTTCCAAACCATGTTTTTCAACTTGACAAAGCTCTTTATGGTCTAAAACAAGCTCCTAGAGCTTGGTATGAACGATTGTCAAGCTTTTTACTTGAAAATGATTTTAGAAGAGGCAAGGTAGATAATACCTTGTTTCTAAAATCTAAGGGGGAACATCTGTTGATTGTCCAAGTATATGTTGATGACATCATATTTGGGGCAACTCATCATGATTTATGCAATGAATTTTCAAAAATGATGAGGAGTGAGTTTGAAATGAGCAGGATGGGTGAGCTTAACTTCTTCTTAGGCTTACAGATCAAGCAAACTTCAAACGACACCATGATCCATCAACAAAAGTATATTAAGGAACTACTTAAGCGTTTTGAAATGGAGTCGGCCAAGCCCATTAATACTTCCATTTCGCCTTCTACCAGGTTGGTAATGGATGATGGGAGTCCCTCAGTTGAGGAGAAACTCTATAGGGGCATGATAGGGTCACTCTTATACCTTACCGCTAGTAGGCCCGACATTGTTTTCAGTGTTGGTTTATGTGCCCGTTTTCAGTCTAATCCTAAAGAAACTCACCTTAAGGCTGTTAAACGGATACTAAGGTATTTAAAACATACACCTGATTTAGCTCTATGGTATCCTAGAGGTTGCAATTTTGATCTTGTTGGATATGCTGATGCTGACTATGCAGGCTTCCTGGTTGATAGAAAAAGCACCACAGGTATGGCTCATTTCCTTGGACCTTGTTTGGTATCTTGGGCAACCAAGAAACAACATTCAGTTGCCATGTCCACAGCAGAAGCTGAATATGTTGCAGCTGCTTCATGTTGTGCTCAATTACTGTGGATAAGACAACAACTCAAAGACTTTTGTGTTGACACTGGATGCATACCTATTTTTTGTGATAACACAAGTGCAATTAATATTGCCAAAAATCCATGTCAATATAAAAGAACTAAACATATTGACATACATCATCATTTCTTAAGAGACAATGTTGAAAAAGGGTTGATCTCAATGAATTTTTGTGCCACAGAAAACCAAATTGCTGATATATTCACCAAGGCGCTAAGTAGAGATCAATTTGAGAAAAATAGACTTGAACTAGGTTTGATTGAAACAACCTAAGTACCCTATTCTCTCCCCCTGTTTGTAACTTCCATAGGTTGAAGGTACAATGTGGTTAATAAAAATTGTTTGCAATCAATTCTGTGCTATTTTAGTATATGTGCATTATTTGCAGCAGCTGGCATTCGTTTAAATTTAACATGATTGCCTTTATTATCTTGTTACCGTTGAATCTCCTCCAAGATCAAGCAGCAAGAACAGGAACGCTCCTTGATTGTTAGTATGTGAAACAAGTTGTGTCTAGCCTTTAAATTTTCCTCCTTCTCGAGGCATGTGCGGGCAGCTAGTAATGATCTACCCGTTGTAACGGGTAAATCTTTAAAGATTTGGCATGCTCTCTCTCTTTAAATCTCCAAATCTTTGCCTCTCTCTCTCATCATACCTCTCTCTCTCTCTCTCTCTCGAATACCCAGCAATTTCCTTTCACTCAAACCCTAATCTCTCTCCAATTCTTGCTCAAATGGCTTCCTTCAACGGCTCTGGAAGTTCTGGTTCAAAATCTCAGGGTAGCAGGACACCCGCACCAGCCTCATGAACAGGTCCTGCCCCTGTTGCCTTCTCGCCGTTTTTAATGGCGATTCTAAAAGGTAAACCTTCCACTCCTCCTCGCCCAATCAGCTTCAAACCTTTTAGATTTTTGAACAGTGTCGACCTGAAATCAGTGGGCTTGGGTTTGAAAGATATTCCCTACCATTTTGGTTGGGAATTGGTGGTGTTTGAGGGATCGACTGTTTGTCCCCTCACTGAAAAGAACTTTGCTTCAACTGGGGAAATTGGTGACAATCTTGGGTCCCAAGATGAAGCCTTTGAGTCCCCTCTCCAAATCAGCTAAACTCGAGACTGCTTCTTCTGTTCCTCCCCCCAAAAGCGCCAAAAAGTCTACTGCCTCTCCTGTTTCTACCAAGATTACGCATTTGCTTAAGCGCAATGTAGTTAGGGAGAAGATAGTGAGAGTTCAATTTTTCGAGGAACAGGGGTTGGGGGTGTTCCTATAGAAGCTGCGTGCCCAGAACTGGCTGGACCTCTTCACGAACACCTAACTGGGGTGTTCTGTACCAGAATTGGCTGAGTTCTATGCTAATTGTGCTGTCACCGAAGGGATGGTGATAAGTAAAATTGGTGATACATAGCTGCAATTTGATGCACAAACTTTGGGTATGATTTTGGGTGTTCCCTCACTTGGCTTTGATGTGTATGTGAGGGAGGATAAGTCTGTCCTAGGGACAGCCAGGCTGCTGGAGCTTTCACAGCGGTTGAGTCAAAACCAGGGCCTGCAAACACCCACATCCGTAAAGAAGAGTGAGATGACCTCTCTGCACCAACTGCTCATTATGTTTGTCATAAAGAACATCATCCCAAGAGGTCAAGGTAGAAACCAGGCTGATGCTCTTGATCAGTGCCTGGTGGATCTTTTGGATAGGGAGGAACCCATCAACCTTCCTGTTCTTATGATCCGCCATATTGGGCGTATTGCAAACACCACCCGGGCACATGATCTTGGGTATGGTTTTCTACTGACGAGGTTTTTGAGCACTTTGGGATAGAGCTCAAAAGGAGGGTGGCTGCTCAAGTGATTGATGAGATAGGGAGTGACACCCTCATGGGGTGTGGATATACTCTGGCTGAGGGCTCGGTCTCCAAACAGGGGAGCCAAACACCCAGACCTCCTGTTTTTGGGAGGTCATCAGTCAAAGTTGAGGCTGTTTTAGAGGATAACTCCCGCCTCAAGGATGAGCTCACAGCCGTCAAGGCTGCCCTGGAAGAAGAGAAGGCGCTATCTGCCAAGCGTCATGAAGATCTCCTTGCCCTTCTCTCCTCCCTCGCTACCAAACTCCCTCCTCCGCAGCCATAATCAACCCTTGTAACCTGTTCTCATCGGATGTTTCCTAGAGTTCTCTTCCCCGTCTCTTTCTGTGTTTCCTTTTTTTTGTATTGCACCTTCCGGACTTTCAATGACATATCTGGTTCTGTTATATCTTGCTTATCTCTTGCTATGTCTTATGTGATTCACTTGCAAACACCATGTTCTGACTGTTGTTTGTACCTTTTTAATGATGCCAAAAGGGGGAAGATAAGTGGACCTAGGTTGAGTTGAACGGTTGAGTCGGTTGAGTTAGTCTTTATACTTACATATGTTTTTTGACTGACCTAGCACCTGTGTGGATATATATCAGCACTCAAGGCACTTACGAAAATAAAATCTTTTTCTTGTCAATATGGTCACTTGGTTTGTCATCATCAAAAAGGGGGAAATTGTTGAACTAACTGTATAAAGTTTTGATGATAACAAATCCAAGTGTAGCATACTTGCTTGAGTAATGTTGTTCCAAACAAGCTCTCCAAATAGGTCCTACACAGTTGTTTGTATTGATCCTACTTACCTGTTCTGTCTACTAAATGTTGAGAACAAGTTTTAAGAACAGGTTCCAAGCTTCAGTGACACAAAGATCAGCACACAACAAATCTCGACAACAGCTGACTAAGTCTTAAAGACCAAGTTCCTACATTCAGCGATACAAGATCACCCGAGTAATCAAGGTGACCAAGGTGTTTGGAGTTGCACATCCATCCTCGACAAGATGACTAATTCTTACAACAAGAAGTCTCGATTTGATTTAGGTTTTATCTTTTAGATTCTTGTTAATATGCCAATCTTGAAAGTCTCAATCTAACACTTCTTGAAACGGTTTTCGAGATTTGCTTCAGAACACCATTTCCAAACAACCCTGCAAACAGGGTGCCTAGGGTGTTCCTGAAACTGCAGCGGCCACATCCGTTTTACCTAAAAATTTCTTTTGGTTGGCTGGCTGCTCTAAGAATCCTTTTATGAAATCCTAGGCTGATTAGTTAAGTCCTAAAAAGATTATTATTTATTATATATATGTAGCAGATTGCAAAACCATTTTTGCTAGAGATTTTTTTCAAAATCCGAAAAATCTTTATTCCTTATTTTTAGGCCATGATTGATTCAAATTTTGAAACCAAGATTTTTATCCTTTTTTGGGCTAAATTACACGGCTATATTAAGTGGCTAATCAGTTTTTATCCCGTGAGTATCAAATCCCTATATTTTAGGAGAATCTTATCTTCTTTGTTCCTAGCCGTTGAAAATCTGAAGAAATCTTCTAAGCTGCTAAAATCAGAAGATTTTTCTATCTTTTTTGAAGGAGTTAGCCGTTGGGTTTGCTTACTTAAATAAGAAAATCTTTTCACTCCTTTCGGCAGAGATACACAAGGGAAAATCGATTTCTTTCACAAACACATTGAGATTTCTGGAGCTACATTTCAAAAGGAAAAAACTGTGACAAGATTGTGCAAAAATTGAGCTTTCAAAACTATTGGCATACTAGGACTTCATTGTACCTTACATCTGCTTTAGTCAGAAGCACCCCAGTAAGGTATTTTGTATCTTTGATCTCAGATCAAAAGTGAGTGAGTGTGTCCTTAGTCGTGTGGACTTTGGACGTGTCCAATCTAGAGAGATTTGGACGTGGTGTAACCTGTCTTAGAGAAGAAGGTTACGTGGGTTACAAGTTGTAACAAGGAGTGTTACTTTTGTAACGTGTTCAGCCCGTTAGTGAAGTGGTTAAATCCTACACGAGGTAGGTCGTGGTTTTTCACACCTCAGTTGGGCTAGAGGTATTTTCCACGTAAAAATCGTGTGTGCTTTATTTCCGCTTTTATCTACTTGATTTTCGCTTCTGAACCAATTGGGAACAGCCACTGCAAACAAGGCCCAAGACTGTTCGTCATTCAGAAACAGTCTCTGCAATCAGGGTCTAAGGCTGTTTGTCAGTAAATAGGCGAAAATTGGACACCACAATTCACCCCCCTCTTGTGGTCATGTACTCTTAGAATTCAACACTCATCTTTTTCATCCATAAATTCAAGCATTACATATAGGCCTATATAGTGCAAGTGATCTCCAAAGTTGATCCCATCAAGTACATCTTGTCTAGGCTAATCTTAAATGGGCGACTGGTAAAGTAGGCGGTCATCTTAAAACAGTATGACCTTGTCTATGTACCCGAAAGAGCGGTTACGGGATAAGTGTTGGCAGATTTACTAGCAGATCATCCCATTTCTGATGATTGGGAGCTAAATGATAATTTGTCAGGAGGAGACGTGTTCTACATCGATATCCCCCCTTCCTGGGAAATGTATTTCGCTGGTGCAACTAGGCGAAATGGCGCTAGTGCAGGAATGGTCTTCGTCTCCCCTGAAAAACACATTCTCTCGTATTCATTTGTGCTTGCTCAGTTGTACTCTAACAATGTGGCGGAATACTAAGCGCTTAGCTTAGGTCTTGAAATAGCTATTGAGATGGGGATTACCGACCTCAACATATATGGTGACTCACAGTTGGTCATTAATCAACTACTTGATGAGTACGAGGTTAAGAAAGAGAACCTTGTCCCGTATCACAGGCAAGCATTACGCCTGCTAAACAAGTTGGACATGGTTAAGTTAGAGCACGTGCCAAGGAGTGCCAATAAGATGGCTGACGCATTGGCAAGCCTTGCAACCACTTTGGCATTGGGGACAGAAGAAGGAATGATGATTCCAGTATGTAGCTGCTGGGTTGTTCCGCCCAATGATGAAGACTCAGAGGAAGATGTCAACATGATCTGTGTTCTTAAAATAGATACAGAAGACTGGTGCCAACATATTTGAGTACTTAGAGCACGGAAAACTTCCTAGTGACCTAAGGCATAAGACGGAAATATAGCGGAGAACTCCGAGCTTCCTTTACTACAACGGAACGCTCTATCGACACTCTTTTCTTAGCCTTTGGTTACAATGCTTGGACTTGAAAGAAGCAAAGCAAGCGATGGCGGAAGCTCATTCAGGCATGCGTGGAGCGCACCAACCGGGGCCTAGGCTACACGATCGTATTAAAAGGATGGGTTACTACTGGCCCACTATGGTGCAAGATTGCATAGATTATGCAAAGATGTATGATGCTTGCCAGTTCCATGCCAACTACATACATCAATGTCCAGAGCCTCTTCACCAACGGTTGCATCCTAGCCCTTTGAGGTGTGGGGCCTTGATGTTGTTGGGCCAATCACGCCTAAATCGTCGGCTGGCCACTCCTACATATTGGCTGCCACTGATTACTTCTCTAAATGGGTGGAAGCAATTCCACTAAGGGAGGTTAAAAAAGAAAATGTGGTCGACTTCATAAGGACGCACATTATCTATCGATATGGTGTGCCGAGGTACATTATCACTGATAATGGTAAGCCCTGTGTTAACAGCCTGTTGACCAGCCTATGTGAGAAGTTTATGTTTGCCCAGCATAAGTCTTCTATGTACCATGCCCCTGCAAACAGCCTGGTAGAAGCCTTTAATAAAACACTTTGCAACTTACTCAAAAATGTTGTCGCAAAGTCTAAAAGATATTGGCATGACAGACTAGGGGAGGCTCTTTGGGTATACCGAACCACATATAAGATGCAGACACAGTCGACCCCCTTTGCTCTGGTGTATAGAGTTGAAGTCGTACTACTATTAGAGCTCTACATCCCGTCACTGCGCATCGCCATACAGAAAGGTTTGACGAGAGACGATAACCACAAGCTTCACTTAGTTGAGCCGGAGGCCCTTGATGAGAAGAGACTTCAAGCACAACAGAAGCTAGAATGCTACCAAGCTTGTCTAGCAAGAGTGTTCAATAAAAAGGTTCATCCACACTCATTCCAAATTGGGAATCAGGTGCTTGCACTGAAAAGGCCAATCATCATGACCCATAAGACAGGAAGCAAATTCGCTCCAAAATGGGAAGGACCTTATGTTGTCTGTGAGGTCTATTCAGATGGCGCCTACAAGATAGTAGATGGGCAAAGGGTTCTAGTAGGACCCATAAATGGCAAATTCTTGAAGTGCGATTATCCTTAAGACAGGATGTTGTAAAGCTTCTAAGTAAGAGCCTAAACTGCCCGTTCTTTCAAGTTAAATTCCATTGTAACACTCCTAGCCCGCAAGAGTATAAACTTTGAACGACAAAAAAGAAACTCAAACAAAAAAATTCGTTGTAATACTCCTGGCCCCGCAAGAGTATAAATAGTGCATGAAAAAACAAATATATACAAAATTTATTTTGTTGAACTACGTGATGATTTGATCTTATTGGGAATTACAATATTTCCATAAGTACGTAGGTAGCTTGGTAAATAAAATACCAAGTTCAGTCAAACATAATAAAAGAGAGACAGCAGGGTGGCAATCAAATTTCATATAAAGGAAGACACAAAGTCCATTACAAGTGTTTGTTACCAAAAAACAAAAAGACCAAAACAAGATGAGCGATACATCAATCGGTGCCCATCAAGTGTCGGGGTTGAGCAAGGATTGCAGTGCTAGCATGACCTGCTCATGCCTCTCCAACTCCTTGGCATCATCTGGGGAAAGAGTGGATACCATCTTAAGGTCGGCCAGAGCTTTGGATCTCACATCAACTTCCTGCTCAACAGCCTCCAATAGTGAAGATTGGACCTGGACGTCACCCTTAACTGGCGCTCCTCTTCCCGGGCAAGGCAAAGCACATCCTCCAAATCAACAATCCTCTGCGCCACCCCCTGAGTTTCTCTGTCGCAGCACCAAGATCTGCATACGCAATGGCAAGGCGTGAGCGTGCAAGATCGACATGCTCGGTGCACAGCAACTTCTCCTTTGCCACATCATCTGGGTGGAGCATTAGGAAGCTGCTTTCTTTAATGATAAAAAGGGTGACACAGAGCTCCCATAAATCCTCCTCGATCTTCTTCAAAGGGGTCAGGTCTCCACAAAGCCGCTCAATCCCCTTGTAGATCATTGGGGCACCTTGAAGTTTTCCCTCTACTTCATCAAATTTTGCATTCTTCAAACTGGTCAAGTAGTCGGATCCCATCACTCGAATGACGGCGGTGAAGATACTTTGAGAGTCGGGTCCGGGATAAAAAGCAGTAGTGGAGGGAGCAGCTGTACAAGAAAGTCTCCCTTTCAAACCCCCAGGAGTACCAACATCAGCGTCAGCAGACATAACCCCCTAGTGGCTACCTCAAGAGAGTTAGGTCCATCAACTGAATGATGACTCTGAGTAACTGATATGCACAAGGCCTTTGTTCCCCTGGAAGCTGAACTCCCAACCTTGTGAGGGGATGCTTGCCTCCTCACAATCTCAATATCCTTGCCAATGTCCGGGGTTGCCTTAGGGGCAGAAGATTTAGCAGCACGACTAATATCCTCCAGTAACTGCTCGTCGATAATAGATGTAGCCTCCTGTGCTAGGTCAAGCTCCCCAATCCGAATAAAAAAAGGAAGAGGGGTGAAACAAGATAAGTATAGAATCATTCCGTACTGATCAAAATCAAAGCAACAAAGCAAAAGAAAATGACAGCAAAAGGCGAAGGAAGGGTGCATACATCCTCAAGATTGGCTGGCTCACCTGAGCAGCTTTGGACGTCATCAAAAAAGTCATCCCCAAGGTTGACTCTGGCATCCCTGGGGGTCACGGCCTCGCATCTCTTGCGCCCCCTATGTGTGATGTTCGCCTCAGAGTCTGGCTCGCTGTCATTTTTCGGTGCTAGACCTCGCTTTCTGTCAGCGAGGTGAACTCTCGGGGACTCATGAGCTTCATCACCAGACTCCAGGCCCTCAGCATCTAAATTGGCCATAAGATCCTTTCCTTTCTTCCCCTTGACCTTCTTCGATAAGCCAGCCTCTGCATCCTTGTCTTGCCTAGATGAACTTCCTTCCGTACTCTTCTGCAACATGGAAGCATTGGATCGAAGGTCACTAATAGTCACCTTGGGCCACCAAATTTTGTAAGCTGAGGAAATATGTTGACTCAATGCCAAGGTGCAATAAGGAAGAACGCCATGAGACGCGGTCCCCAAGAAGAGGAGTCGTTTCCAATATAGAAAGGCATTCTCATATGACACCTCTCAGGTGCGAGGATCTTCAAGAAGTACTCTGAGGATCCCTTAGCAGAAGTCAAATTGCCTGCCGAACCGATGCAGGCTATAGGGTTCGACATAGAAGATCGCGCCCTGATGAATAGGAAGGAAACCATCTCGAATAGAGATCAGGCAGCCTGACTTATCCACATCCAAATTCCCATCGTCGATAAGGGTCTCTGATCGATTTCTTCCCAGCATTAGACAACTCATGTTAGATACTCTGCCCTCATGTATAAGCTCGTCAGCATCCCTAAGGTCGCTGCGTGTCATATGTGCCCCGGAATAGTGCACCATCAAAGAGCCCGGAGGCGGAGGTTGCAAGACATGGTAAGTTTTGAAATAATGGGCGAGCCATCCATGGAGATAGTGGTAGGAAAAGAATGATCGTGAATGGGTAGGCTTCACAGCCGTAGTAATCCCATTAAGGCCATGATAAATGCTGGCTAGCACAGGGACTGCTAGACTGAAAATAGTACTAGACGACATCAGGCTGGCAGCCTCAAAAGTACCCGGGGGAATGAACTTCTCCCCGGTCTCGGGAAGCGTAAAAACGCACAGTCAACATGATAGGTATGCAGCAAGATAGGTGCTTTCCCTCCTCTCTTTGGGAACCCGCAAGCTTCTAAAGACTTCTAACTCATCACGACTCCAACAAGGATCTCGGGGCTGAATCTAACTACTTGGATTTTGCGTCCTTGTTGGAGTCGAGCTACGAGGGTGACACTGCATTGGCGGGTTATGGATGAGCTTCTTCTTGCACCAGAAATCAATCAAAGCCTTAGCATTGACGCCTTTCTCATAGGCAGGCATCTTTTCCAAGCATATAAAAGCAGCAAACAGAAATTTACACGAAGATGACATAGTCCTCAAATTCTGCTTGTCCGGTGCTGAAAGGGGGCAAGGGATGGTCTCATCATAGATCTTGTCATTGATTGGGAGTTCGCCAGGCCTGTGCAAATCCCATAATGAGATAGACATTTCTCCGGATATCATATGAAGAGTGTTGGTGGCAAGACACCAACTCTCACAAAAGGTACGCACAACATGCATGTCGAGGCTATAGGAGTAGAGTGAGGCATACACCGCCTCGTATAAAGCGCATCTCTATAGGCATGCCTCAAAACAAGAGAGCACATGCTCTGTCCATTCCCAGTATAAGGGAATGTAGCTGAAGTCGCCATAGAGAAGCATGTTCGGGCCCCATTTGGACTGCCTGGATATAATACGGCCCCCGAGCGTAGGGAATTCAGTGAGAATGCTGGACTTGTCATGATATGTGCTCTGCAAGAAGTACCTGATTGAACCATCTTCCGCGCCTTTTTCCACTCGAATGGAGAACTTGGAAGGAAAGGACAATGGCTCTGTAACGGGCGCCTGATTGGCTCTTGACCTCCTCAAAGAACGGTAGATTCAGAAGCAGCTCCCTGACTGGGGATTGTCATCTTCCTTATCCACGACAAAATGGAGAAGCCTGCCATCACGCTGAAACTCTTTAAGATGCACCATTATAAATCACTTGAAAATAGAAGAAAACACAAAGTTTCTTTTTTAGGAAAGAAATCAGTAAACAAAACGACGTCCAGACAGAATAAATACTAAAGAAGAGAGAAGTGTGAAGCAAAATCAATCAAAACATTGGTTGTCTACTGCCCAGCTGCTCCTCGCTGCTCATACCACTTTCATGCGTACCGGTATTCGTTCAAGGCCTAAGGCCAAGCGGCGAACAATGTCGCAAGTGGTTCTTCAAGTCTTCATACCACTTTCATGCGTATCGGTATCCATTCAAGGCCCAAGGCCAAGCGGCGAACCGTGTCGCAAGTGGTTATTCAAGTCTTCATACCACTTTCATGCGTATCGGTATCCATTCAAGGCCTAAGGCCAAGGGGCGAACTGTACCGCAAGTGGTTCTTCAAGTCTTTATACCACTTTCATGCGTATCGATATCCGTTTAAGGCCCAAGGTCAAGCGGCAAATCGTGTCGCAAGCGGTTCTTCAAGTTTTCATACCACTTTCATGCGTATCGGTATCCGTTCTAAGCCCAAGGCCTAGCCGCGTACCGTTTTGCAAGTAGTTCTTCAAATGGCTCCTCAACCTGCACAAGCAATAATACAAGCGCAACAAAAAAAGAGGGTCTCTGCATTTAGGGAAAAAAAAGCACAAGCAACGAAAGAAATGCGACCACAAATGAACGCGACGTTACAACACCACAAATAAGCATGAGGGAACTCTCCATTTTCATGAATGACCTAGGCCAATTCCACCCAAAAAAAACCAAAAATAAAAACTACAAGGTACGGTACTTTCACAATGGAAGTCAAGCTCGAAAAGGGAGCACACCTATGTTAGTTTCATCTCCATTATCAAGACCTCAAATCAAGTCAGACCCAAAATTCCCTAAAAACTTTTTCAAAATTATTAAAACCCCATGACTCGATAAGCATAAAGAAAACTCCTTTTTTTTTTTTAACATGTAGCTTGGTTAAAAAAACAAAGGAGCAAAGTTCTGTAGTCCTTAGTCAAGCTACTCAATTCACCCAAAAAAAAAAGAAAAAGAAAGAAAGGACTTGACTTTCATACGTCACCATCACAAGAAAGCACTAAACAGCAATAAGAGTACCAATAGGGAAGCAAATACGTTAAGGAGCAAATTTGGCACCAAGTCCTCCATTTCACACACAGAAGTCGAGCAGAGAGGGGGAAAAAAAAAAAGCGAAGCTTTGGTGTTCCTCGATCTCGCTTTCTTCCACTCATACCCAGATAACATACCTAGATTATGGTGTTATTTACTCCTTTCCTCGTTCATTTTCATACCATCAAACCAACAAAAAACCCAAAAAAAAAAAAGAAACCCAAGCATGAGGCATACCCAATCCAAAGTTCCATACCCATTAAAAATCAAAACCAATTTTGTGAATCAAGTTGAAAAAAACAGATAACCAAAGTGCCATACCCAATACCATCAACCAACCCACCAAGCGCCATCTCAATCCCTTTTCTGTCTCCTCAACCCAGGTTCCAACCTCCTGAAAATGGAACAAACTGGCGCAGGCTCTGCTAATATACCTACTCCTTTTCTCAGCAAGTTCATCAAGCAAGCTGGCCAATCATCACAACCCTAACCGTTGCTTCATTCAAGGTCACGCATGAAAACCCAGCTCATAAAAAAATTGATTAGCAAAGGGCAAATTTTTTTATACCTACATCAACTAGGTCTCATAAAAACAGAGCAAGTATGCTCTTTTACAAAAAAAGAAGAAAGCATGCCACTTTGGTCAAATAAAGGATAAAAGGAGATGAAACAAGATTTGGAAAAGTGAATACCTTTACCTAAGATGAAGAACAGCGTGCAAAGACCAGAGCTTTGGGGGACAATCCTTCCCGCAAGCAGTAATGGGGCAGGGCTTCTGAGCCCTGTTGCAGGGCAGATGAGAAAGAAAGGGGAGAGGAGTGAGAAAGTGGTTGTCTTGGGTGGTCAGGAGGGCCGGAAATGGTGGCACAAAATCAAGCTTCTCAAAGGTCTTCACCAGGAACAACAGCAGCAGTATGGAAGAGGGCCGGTGCAGAGGGCTGCTGAGCGTTGGTGGCTGCTCGAAGAAATGAAGACGAAGGGTGAATAGTGCCCAAAGCACGTGAGCTTCGCGTAACTTTAAATGAAAGGAAGAAGTTGTGGTCGGTTTAGGAGCAAAAGGGTGGGAAACTGAATCACGGCCCAGCCCCAAAAAAAAAGAAAGAAAAAAGGCCTAGCCTAGCGGAAAGAAAAGAGGGAAGAGAAGCTGGAAAGTCACGTGCCTACCGCATGCGGTTTAAGTGAAACAAACCAGACCAGGCCCGCCTGGGAATAAAAGGAACAAATGGGCCCTGCCCAAAAGAAGGAAAGGAAAAGAAAGGTGGTCATGTGCAAGGCATGAGGATTTTAAGTGAAAAGAAAGCGGGCTCTGGGTTGGGGAAATGAAGGTCGGGCTTCATAAAAAGGAAACGGGCAGGCCCACCGAAAAAACAAGCAAACACGAGAGATGGACCAGGTGCTTTCATCTGATCCAATGCTATACCCAATTCTTTGAAAAAAAAATTATTATTATTTTCCTTTGCTCAAACCTTCAAAAGAAAATCAACATAGCACATTGAAATTTCTGCAAGGCATTTGTCATGAACGAATGATGGATTGTAAAAAAAATATCGAGACATCGACCACGCTTAAACGACAAGTCTCGTAGGTGACCTAGGCTCGAGGGGACAATTTGTAGGCACTGAAAATTTGTTTGTGCCGTACCAAAAATAAAATAAAATTTATTAACTGAGACAACCCTTTTAATTAATTTAGTCATGCTCAAAGACTCACAGATCAAGTCTAAAAGACTCACAAGTCAAGCTCAAGATGAAGCCCAAATGACTTCCAAGTCTAGACTCAGTCAAAATTCAAGTCAAAGTCCAAGTCGAGCCTCAAGACGATTATCAAGTCAAGTCACGACTTGAAGCTCGAACGATGTTCAAGTCAAGGCACGGTCAAAGTCAAAGTCAAAGTCAAGGTCAAAGGTCAAGACCTACATCGACTCACAAGTCAAACATCAAAACGACTCTGAAGTCAACATCCAGTCAAAGCTCAAGGTGACTTTCAAGTCAATGCTCAGTCCAAACTCGGGAGACTCCCAAGTCATAGTCAAAGTCAAAGTCAAATAAAAGTCAAAGCAGTCCAAGGTGAGACCTGATTGAAAAGCCCAAAACCCAGGTCAAAGCCCAAAACCCAGGTCAAAACTTATCTTGACTTTGGAGGGGTAGGGAAGAAGTTTTCCTATAAATAGCCCTCTACCCCCCTTGATTCAAAGGTTGCAAAATCCATCCTAAAAAGAGAAAGAATCATAGGATCATTGTATTCATAGAGATTGTACCCAATTCATTCAATTGAATCTATAAAAATTTAATCTTTGTGATTTTTGCGATTACAGTTGTGTAAGCTAATTGTAGGCTGATTATCTATCCATTTGTTGGATATGTATCAATTTGTTTCATGTAGGCAATATTTCTTCATCAGATTTGTTGTAGACTATAGCATAACACACAAAAACCATTATTATTACAACTCTTTCACACATACGATTCTCTGTTTTTCTCTATTTTTTAATGATTTAACATGGTTATCTTCCTTTGAATCGTTTTGAGCACATTTCGAATAACTATGTAAATGTAATACACAAAAACCATTATTACTATTACTCCCTCTCAAATTATGGAAAAAACTCGATTTTGAAATGGCAGTGAGTGTCTTGGTACTTGGCATTGGCGAGGGGGGTACATGCAAATCTGAAAAATCTCTGCTTCCCCTCGCCCTTCCGATTATCCCAAATCTTATGGTTCTTACATGATTTTGAAATTATGTTAGGATCTTGGATTAGTTTTTCAATTATTTTTCCCACTAGTTATATCCCGACTTAGTCTTTCCAGCAAAGGATCGAGCAGATTTAGACAGAGAGTTAGAGGGCATAGAGGAAACATTTTTCCAGTTATAAGTTGCAGAATGTTGGGAGTACTTGACCTTCTTTAAATTCTCCACTAGCACAAACAACTACATCAAATTCTTCATCGAATTGGTGGCATGAGAGTTCAAATTCCAATGTCCACCGAGTTGCATCTTGAGATGATAATGGAAAATTGCAAATTCCTTGAGGTTAATCCAAGAATTTATCTTGGTAGGCAGAAATAGAGGGTTCGATTTAAAAATAATAATTCTCAAGCATTTGAAAGCTTCACACCCAAAAGAAGCATTTGAAATCTTGTGAGTTTGGCAGGCAGCAAATTCAGAGGTGAAGAGAGAGAAAAAGAATAGAGAGAAATGGTGGTGACTGGTGAGGGACAGGGAGCGTCGACGCAGAGAGAAATTGAAATAAATAAATAAATGAAACTGCTAGTTACTTTAAGCTCCTGTAGCAGGTTGCTATGAACGGCGAAGATGATTTGGCAAAAATCAAGGGCTATTAACAAATTCAATTACAGTTGTTGAAAATTTTCTCAATTATGGTAGAATCTTCAAATGTTTACGTTTGCTAACTTGTAATAAGCCAATCATATGATTCATGCAAGTGATATCTAGAAGTATTTATACTTGCTCGATACATGCAGAAAAGAATTAGCAAACTCTTATTCATTGCATTGATACAAAGAACGCAAAGATTCATGAATGTTCAAATAGAGATCAACCATACTACAAATTAGTTCATAGCATACAATTACTTGATTTACGTCAAGAGTATACACATAAAATCACACAGAAAACAACTTTAAAAAAGAACAATCCTAAGATGACAAATGTCCCCAAAACAACTAATGTATTTGATTTTCATATATTATATTAGATTTCATGTATTGTTAGATACAATGGATTGTTATTAGTTTAATTTTGAAAATAGTCATAATTAGAACTATGAGAATGTATACTAATATAAATTAGAGTTGGAAGTTGTTAATTTAGAGGAATATGAGGGAGATAAGATAAAATTTACAAATTGGGTCGTTAGCTACATCAATTAAGTTAGAGTTGAAAGTAGTTAGTAAAATAATTCATTTTGAAAATATTTTTCGAAAAAACTATGTGTCAACTTATTAGGACAATAATTACATAATTTTAAAAAAACTGATGAGAAATATATTTAGTTAAAAAATTATTTCTTCAAAATCATTTTTATTTTACAATTACAATCACAAACATATTTATATTATTAGTAAAGAAGTTCAATTATTGGAAAACAATTAGGTGATATGAATCTAATCACAATCTAATCCATAAGTACATTTTACAAGTGTTAAATTGTGCTAAATTATACTAAATTGTATTGAATAATACTGAATTATACTAAAATATATTGAATGCTAATGATAAGTATTTTTCATAGGTTAAAAAAGAACATGTCCTAAGACTGTAAGTAGAAAAATATGCATGTCTTTATTTGGCAATCATCTTTTAAAGGATTGAAGCAACTTTTAGTTGTTTTATTAGTTGTTTGTATTTTTTAATTATATTAGATATTTCTTTAAAAAAATTTGTAACAGGGTTTTTGATAAGATTTTATTTGTTCCCATAACTATATTTCATTATCTATTTGAACACCATAATCTTTATTCATTATATATTTATTTTCTTCTCAATATAAATGGCTAATTTTTTGGGAATAAAATCACATTTACACTCTAACACAATTGATATTCATTATTATCATGATATTATTTTTGTCCATTATTTTCTCAATTTCTTTTTTAGTGAGAATTGGAATTTGTGACATTAGCTACCCCTAAGAAAGAATGGATAAACTATTGACGTAAATATTAAAATAAGAAGTATTACAGTATCTCATTTGTCCCAAAAAGCAGGAAAAAATGGAAATGTGAGTCTAAAATTTTTAAAAAAGGAATAAACAAGAAGGACAAAACCATAAATAAACATTCAAACTAGCTACAAATTGAAGAATGAAGGAGGACATAAGCTATAGCCACAATGTCTACATTGCGCCCATTTGTTATCTCATTGCTAACTATGAAGTGTGTGTCCCAAAATCCTTTGCTGGTTTATAGAAATTATTTTATTTTCATATTTTGACTTGAAGATATATTTTCCATTTTGGAACATTGGTCCTTGGAATGCAAGGTAAGATTTTATGGCTAAGATCTTCTTATGTTGGTGCTTGGAACCCAATGCATGATCCTACGGTTGAGTTCTTGTTAGTATTGTCTGAGCTTCCTTATAAATACTAGATTATTCCATCTAAATTGGTGTGGCCAACTCTGGTGCCTCTTTGCATGTTTAGATCCCTTCATGGGTAGCATATTCCAATATTCTAATTTTGGTTGAGAGAGTTTTGTATATAAGAGTGTGTGTGTGTGTGTGTGTGTGTGTGTGTGTTGCTATCTCTCTTTGTGCGATCCCTTGTGTTGAGATCATTCGTTGTACTCTCTCTTATCTTGTGGATCATTGTGCTTGTCATTGCCCATCATTTTTTCCCGATTTAGGTTTTCCACATTAAAGCTTGTCTTTTATTTAGCGTTTGATCATGTTTTATTTTCCTCAATTGGTTTGTACTGAAGTTTTAAGCTATGAGGATGTCAAGTCCACCTCGTTGTCCAAAGAAAAAATTGACTTTAAAGTGCATTCTGATGAGAAATTTGAAGGCTTGTTTGTTAGGCGTGATATTGGGAAAAAGAATTCTAAGTCTAAGTTTGAGGGAACTTGTTATTATTGTTATAAACTAGGGCATTAAAATTTTAACTGTCATACATTAAAATATAAGAAGGAGAAAGATGAAAAGTCTTCGATTTTTGGTGAAGCCACCTTTATTAAAATAGAGTCAGATGGTGATATTTTGCTTGCAATTTTTCATGGAAAAGGGAGTTCTTCTAAGTTGATATTATATTATGGATGTACTCATCACATATCACCTCATGAGGACCTGTTTGCTACATATGATCATGTTGATTCTAATGTTGTCAATATGGGCAATGATGCCTAATGTAAGGTTACTAGAATCCGTACTATTCAGATCAAGACTCATGATGGTGTTTTCAGGACCTTAACAAATATTTGGCATGTTCCTAATTTGAATCATAATCTAATATCTTTAGATGCCCTTGAAGCCAAAGGATTTGGGTATATGACTGAAGATGGACTTATAAAGGTGTCTAAAGGTGCTCGAGTCTTGTTGAAGGGTTTAAGGCATGGAGATCTATGTTCTATAGGGTTCTGTTCTAACATGGTGTTTAGGCTCTACACTTGCTTTGGTTATCCTTTCCAATGATGATTTTGCGCATACGTTTCATGTATGGCTAGATCACTTGAGAAAGAAAGGTCTGGTCAACTGGGTTCCTTTAGCTAAGTTCAAGGGGGTACTTGGACTTAGTAGGTGATCGTAGATCTTGATTGCCCTCAGGGGCTCTGCCCTTGAGGGCTATCCCATTCGGGGTTTGGAGGTGGTAACAAGTATTGTTAATGGATTTTGATTCAAGGTAGAGTTTGTTGAGTGTGTGTGTTCCAAATTCTTTTGCCGGTTTATAGAAATTATTTTATTTTCATATTTTGGGTAGAAGATAAATTTTTCTTTTTCGAAAGTTGGTGCTGGGAATGCAAAGTAAAATCCTATGGCTGAGATCTTCTTATGTTGATACTTGGAGCCTTATGCATGATCCTACGGTTGATATCTTATTAGGATTGTCTAAGCTTCCCCATAAATACTAGGTTATTCAATCTAATTTGGGTTGGCCAGCTGTGATGCACCTTTACACGTTTTGAGCCCTTCATGGGCAATATATTCCATTATTCTTACTTTAGTGGAGAGAGTTTTGCACAAGAGAGCTTGTGTGTGAGTTGCTATCTTTCTATGTGTGATATCTTGTGTTGAGATCATTCGCTGTACTCTCTTTTATAGAGTAGATTTGTTGCGGTCGCCGTCACTTATGGTTTTTCCCAATTTAATTTTTCCACGTTAAATCTTGTCTTATATTTTAGTGTTGATTTTGTTTTGTTATCTTGATTGGTTGGCAACGTATTTCGTTGTCGCTAATTATTTGCTCAATTTTATCACTAACACTAACTAGCATATCTACCTCCATGAAGAAACATATTTTGTAAAGAATGCAAAGCAAATCTTGGAAGAAAAATAAGGACCAACTTTAATATTTATTCATTCATGAATTTGATTTGATTGAAGTTTCTGAGCAGTTATGTGCTTTTGCAAATAACCGATGAGACTTCTGATAATAGGCTTAGAAGAATAGGATGAGCTATCCAATAGCACTAGAGTGTATGTTTTCGAAGTAGGTTCCCAGAAAATCTAGTGGTACACAGCTTTACCCCTAACAAGCAAGTAGATCGGCCATCCAAGTTCCAAAGCTTGTCTTATTTCCCAGACGGTTTGGACAAGCTCCCTACAAGTGGCATCAGCATGATGGGATAGACGTAGCCAGTTTTTGCGGGTGCTCGATTAGTGAGGCAAGCTACACAGCTTACCACTTGGGATACTTTGGTGATGTTTCCAGGTTGAAGCAACATAGATTTTAACAAATATGTAAATTACAATGAATTCCTCATAAAATTCAGCATGATATTGGCAAAACTTGCTCTTATTTAGTGTGATTAGAGGACTTCTTTTCAACTAATAGTGCTGCGTCTTTCAGCTTTATAGAATAAGTTGCATGCTCTTTTTGTGTGCATTTTGATTTGATTAACGTAACTACAGTTTCAGTGGCTTATTCATCCTTCATTCAAGAAACAGTGCTAGAGGGAGAGGATAATTTATTACATTCTAGATAATAGTGTAAGATTGAGGGAGAGGGTAAATAAAACTCAGTTTTAAGCAGCATTTTTCCAAAATTAAAATAAATTAGTATCTTTTTTTATTATTTTACTTTTTGAGGGTAATTGGCATTGTTTTCTTTGCTTTAGAGTTACTTGCCTTCGGAATTTACTTTCACCCCTTGCTTGCTACGCTTTTTCCCTACAATAAAAAAAAGTGCATGCTTACCTTTTTGGCATCTGATTTGGCAAAATTATTTATAAAAATTAGATCATCCTCTGCATTAACATAAGTTAATCATATAACCTACATTTGGTCAAAACTCTAAAACTGCAGGGACAAGAGGGTCATTTTTCCTCCATCTAGGGTGAATCACAGTTCATTACCATGCTGCTCTCATTTAGGGTCTGTTCTTTTCGTGGGTAAATTGAGATGGGTAAAAGGGTGAAGTGGATTGAAGTAGGTTGAGGTAAGTTGAAGTAGGTTGAAATGGGTTGAAGTGGATTGAATTTTTTTTATGTGATAAATTGAACTTGGTTAAAATAGTAGAAGTGGATTGAAGTAGGTTGAAGTGGATTGAAGTAGATTGAAGTAGGTTAAAGTGGGTTGAAGTTAGTTGAGATTGGTATTTTAGAATTGATCCACGAAAAAAACAGGCCCTTACTATGTCTAATGTATTATACATACCTACTAATGCATCAAGCCCTAAGTGATCCTCAACTCCTCACATGATATCATCACATGATCATTGCAATCATACACACATCCCAAGGAACCTATTCTTTTTCTCTCTAAAGATTACGCCATTATCTATAAAGATTGCATCCTTAGAGTTTCTATCTTTATCATCCATCGTACATTCGTACTCATCTCTATCAGATTCTGACTTGGGCATCGAAGAAACACTCCCCGGAACACCCCCCGAGATATTGTCTTTGGGCAGGTCAAGATCCGCACATGCATGTGAAGAGCATCCAAGTCATCAATGGACTTGCACAGCTATTGTGACGTAAACATGATCTTCCATATCACCACTCCTTAATTTCTACGAAAACAACATTTAATCTTAATGTTGACAATTTTACTTTAAAGCTTATGAATTCAAATTACTATATATTATAAGTTTCTTTTAAATTTCAACAACATTACTTGTTAAAGTATTTCAAACCAAAAGAAAATGATAGTAGGTCATTTATGTTGTCCTTTATGTACAGACCTAAGATTACCACATAACTGTTGTTAATTAGCTAATATAGGCAAATTAAGTCAATCTATTAATAAATTTGTCAAGGTCATTTTGAATTAATTGTCAGGTTGGCTTTTGGAAGTGAATTGATGAATCAACTTTAAATTTTGAGTCTTTTAATTAACTCCATTTAGCTTTAGACCCAATTCTAAATTGGAATGAAGACCAGACAAGAATTCTCACATACCACTCATTACTATTTATAAATTACTGTTTGTGTGATTGACAAAGTTTAGCACACAAATTAAGTATGATAAGCAATTTGAAAATATATTGTCACGTAAAAATTATCCATGCGGGCCCGATGAAAGGCAAGCATGGCCTGATATCGACCTTTGTTTAATTGAACCCACCCAACTGAAGTGTGTACTCACTATCCAACCATCATCCATTAGGGCTTCTATTGGAGGAGCCAGAGGTCCACAACGTTGACGACTGACCAAATAGTAATTCAATTACTCCAAGGCAGGTTCTTTTCGCAGGTAAATTAAGGTGGATAAAAGGGTGAAGTACGTTAAGGTAGATTAAAGTAAGTTGAAGTAGATTGAAATAAGCTGAAGTGGGTTGAATTTTTTTATGTGATAAATTGAACTTGGTTAAAATAGTAGAAGTGAGCTCAAGTGGGTCGAAGTAGGTTGAAGTGGACTGAAGTGGGTTGAAGTAGGTTGAGGTTGGAATTTTAGAATTGACCCACAAAAAGAACAGGGCCTAAGTAGGCCGTTTTAGGGACTCAACCTTTTTAAAAAAAAAGGTACACCCTTTCAAGCTGTTTAATGGACTCCCCCCATGTGATTTACCTAAGAGAGCCTAAATTGACTCATTTTTTTTGTTTTACAGAAATATTAAAGACATGTTCGTTATGAGTAGTTGCTAGCAAATGTTTGAGTTCGGATCGAATAAATTAGACAATATCAAAATTCGCATTCGAAATAGATGATCGATACCTGATTTTTTTTGAAGTCAAATAAAACTCAATTTGGGTCAAAATCGGGTTCGGACAATAGAAATGTGAAAAATATTATATCCGAATTTAAAATTCGGATAAAAAATTCATAATCATACCCGGTTTTTTCGAATCGGATAAATTTAGGTATTCAGGGTGGACAAATTTTTGCCAGCACTAGTTATGAGCATATTAGATAGGTGCTTAGATTGGAGCACGTGGGAGCAAGTTGAAGCATCTTTGGCCAGCAAAAGCTGGTTTACGCAGGTTGAAGTATGTTTGAGCAGGTTAGAACAGATTTGACCACTAGTTAGCATATTGGAGCAATTTGGAAGCAGATTTATGAGTGAGTTGAAGTAGATTTGAGCAAGTTGAAGCATATTTGACTGCCAGTTAACAAATTTGAACAGGTTAGAGTATATTGAAATAGGTAGCAAATTAAACATGCTCATAACAACGAGGCCCTAAGAACCGTCTAGTACGCTTCTATTCAAAGACCCAACGAGCTGCACACAAAGAGATACGACAAGCCCCACCAAGGCTCAAGCACAAAGATCCAGTTCTTCCACCCACATGAGCATCCACAGCCATTAATGCACCATGTATTCACTAAGATCGTCATCTAAGCTAGAAGCTCTTCCCAATTGACTATAAATTTATAAGAATATCCATCATATTTTTATGGCAACTTCAAAGATCAATTGACAGTGCTAACATGTGAAATTATATGAAATCAACCCAATCCAAATAGAATACTGGATCAATATGAATACAACCTCGTCTGAAAGCCCGATTGCTAAGAGGCAGAGTTTGCACTGTGAATATAAGTAGGTGTCAATTTGCTCACTTGCAAAGCTCTTTCGATAATAATATGATTTTGTTTGAGTCAACAACATAGATGGTTTAGCTCCTCATATCTGAAAAGACAACCATTAGTTCTAACCACCTTAACCTTCTACAGATTTACCTTTCTTCACAGCGGCAGATAGTATAGCAACTTGGAAAAGACGGCATTGAGCAATTCAAAACTTTAAAGAAAAAACTACATGAACTGCGCTGAAAGACCAAGACCATCAAAACGGAACATTGCACGTAGGATCAGAACAATGGCATGCTGGTTTGGCAGTGGCTACTGGGAAAGATAAGTCATTAGCTTGTGCTTTTGCTCATTGAAGTCCATTATAGAAAGAGCAGTATGTATAGTAGTACAATGATGAACATAATAAAAAAAGCTAAATGATTGGCTGAATGTGCTCAAAGATAAAAAGCCACAATGCTTCAGTACATTTAAGTCTGTCAAACTTACAGGGGTTTGAGCAAAAAGAATAAAGCCATAGCTCTGACATGACAATAGATATGTGAAATGCTGGTTAAACTTAACATGATAAAGTCCAGTAGTCTGCATAAATCCTAGTTGGTCATAAGCAGAATTTCAACAGCAGACCTCGAGAACTCCTAAAAGGATGCCAAATATAAGATGCTGTCCTCAGCTTGATCAGAAATTCAGAGACGTCCAAAAGGGGACGGGAAAAAAGGTCTCAAATGATACATTTATGCTTCAGCTTAGTTCAGACTTTAGATTCATAAGCCAGGGAAGATTTTAGTGAAATCATCTGCAATAAAAAGGATTCATCACCTGGATAAAGGATGTATCAAGTTAAGGAGACAAGCACAGAACCAGCAAATACCCGTTCAGAACTTCTCTTTGCTGCTTCTTACTTTCACCAATCAAGGTTCGAACAAGGCCCCCCCCCCCCCAAAAAAAAAAAAGAAAAAAAAGAAAGAAAAACAAACAATTTTCTAAGTGCCAATGTTACTATCATTATGTTGGAATTCCAAGTCAATGGCATTCTCAGTCATACGAACTGAATGCTACAATTGCGTGCCTGTATTACTTACGAGGTAATCACTATATAATATTCACAATATTAGTTCCCCAAAAAATATCATCATGCCAATTGACAGATAAGAGTTCCATATAGATCTGGACCCCCCGGGGGGGGGGGCGATAAGCCAGTAACGCCACAACCCCTCTGGGCTCACTCCTTTCTTTTGGTCCTCTAAATACAGGCAGTTAATGCGGCAATAGCTATACCTCATCTGACAATCAAAGAACTCAACTAATCAAGAAATCAGAATAGAATCTATAATCTCCTTACCTCCTACGTTTACATTTCATTTGCTGCTTTGATGTTCCCAACTTCCTCACAGTCTAAACTCTATAGGGCTTTCCGTTGAAGATTTAAAACCAGCCTCCCATCGTTTTGTAGATCATGTGCATCATTTGCACCAGTCCATAAACGTCTTAATGCTGAAGAAGGTTTATACATTCCCTCAACTAACCCACCATCCTGTTCATTCAAAGGTTTTCTTGTAGAATGCTTGAACCTTCGGGTGTGCCTTGACTGATGAAGGGTTAAAGCCAGATAAATAAAGACCATCCAAGTTCCTCACGCGGGAGAAAGCAACATAGCTCATTCCATAGCCAAAAGCTTTCGAGAGATCAGTATAAAGTTTATCTAAAGTGATGCCTTGAGATTTATGGATGCTGGTGGCCCAAGCCAGCACAAGGGGCAACTGCAAACGCTTGGCTTTAATCTCGTCTCCTTCACTGACCTCCCATTTCGAGGGTTTGATTGCGATCTCAGGTCCAGAATCAAATTTCACCCGCGGCAAAATCAAACTCCCATCACAACGGCATATCTTCTTAACCTGGTCCTTTCTGTCCTTTCCGACGTTAACAAAACCAGTAATTGTACCAGTGGCACCATTCACCAACTTTTCCTTCACATCCCTGTTCACAGTTAGCATCACCCTTGCACCTTCACAGAGCTTTAGGCTAGTGGGTGCTATTCCTTGATTTAGCTGACTCTTCCATGGTTCTGTTCCTGTATCAAAGGCTTCATAAACAACAGTTTCTTCTCCCAAATCATGCAATCTTTTCTCATTTACTCTATCAACATCTTCATTTCTTGGGAACAAGCGCACCACTTTATGATCCAGCTCATCCTCGTTGGCAAGTAAACGTTGCTCAAGCAGCTTTTCATCTTCGGGATTTAACTCCCCTTTTCTGATGCCTTCAAGTATCCTAACATATTCAACGTCAGATTGTCTGAAAACCGAATGAAGTGATGCTTGAAACTGAAAGGAATGATCCCAACAGTCAGCTTCAAAAGCAAATTTCCTGCTATTTAACTTAGCAACCGGAGGTAGCTGAAAAAAATCTCCACTAACCACAAGTTGTATACCACCCCAAACCAATTCAAATCTAGATGCATCAAGCTTACTACCCATGACACCTCGAGCAACATACTCAAGCTTATCAAACAATTCCCCATCTACCATGCTAATTTCATCAATCACCAAAGCTTTAGCATTCATCCACCTCTTCAAAGCTCTTTTGTCAGACAAGACCCTAGACAGTAAAACACCAGAATCAGCCTCAGCGCGGCCAACCCCAGCAAATGAGTGGAGGGTTTGGCCACTAAGAGCACAAGCCGCTATGCCCGTTGATGCAGTGACAAAAACCCCTTGTTTGCCATGGATATTCCTAAGCACCTTGATTATCTCTCCTACCAGCTTGGTCTTGCCAGTGCCAGCAGACCCCGTAATGAAAACAGACTGGCAGCTTTTGACAGCTTCAATCACTTGCAATTGTTGGTCAGTCCATTTAACCTCGTTAACCCTACTAGAGATTCTGGGTTTTCCAGCATTGCTGATTACAGGCATGGTGTAATAACTTCTGAAAGATGATATAAGGGCAGAGAAGGGTTTCATACTTTCAAAACAGACAAGGATTCAAATGCAACTAGAGTACAAAAAAAAGGGCAAATTTACATCATACTAACCACAAATAGGGAAAATGGAATCCGAATCATGGGGTGCGTATACAGAGCAAACAGGGCAGAAGAGAGAAAAAAGGAGCTTACCCAGAAATTGCAAGGGTAGGGTTTATGCCTCTCATCGGGGTTTTCATGTTTTTGAGTTTTCTGGGAGTGGCGTAGCAGTAGCAGGGAACTGCCAAGGCGGCAATGCTATCCGCGGCTTCTTCCAACTTCTCCAAATCCTGCGACCGTCCCCACTATGGCTGTACCCACCGCCAAACCCCCCCCCCCCCCCAAGAAAAACCAAAAAAAACCTCCTATATCTATAATTTGTAAATCAAAATTAGTATTTTTGAAATACTCTACCGTATCATTTTCAATTTATGATAAATACTTATGAGCGCTTATTATTAAATCATATTAAAATATATTGAATTTTTCACATCCTTTGTAATATAATGGCAATGTTGTCTAATGTTTACGTTTGCTAATGTGTAATGAGCCAATCGTATGATTCGTACAAGCGATACATAGAGGCATTTATACTTGTTCGATACATCCATGAGAAAATTAGCAAATTCCTATTCATTGCATTGATACAAAGAACACAAAGATTCATGAATTTTCAAATAGAGATGAACTACACTAAAAAAGTTCATAGCATACAATTACTTGGTTTACATTAAGAGTATGCACCTAAAATCACACCCAAAAAAAAAAAACAAAGAATAATTCTAAGATGACAAATGACGCCAAAACTCTATTGTATTCGGTTTTCATATATTATATTAGATTTTATGTATTGTTAAATTCAATGAATTGCATTATTTGTCTAATCATGAAAATAATTATAATTAGAATTATGAGAATATACACTAATATAAACTAGAGTCAGAAATTGTTAGAGGAATATGAGGGAGGTAAGATAAAATTTAAAAGATTGGGTTATTAGCTACATTAATATAAGTTGGAGTTGTTAATTGTTAGCAAAATAATTAATTTTGTTAATTTTTTTTTCTCAATATGAATCATTAATTTTTTTGAAAATAAAATCACATTTACATTCTACCACAATTGATATTCATTACTATCATGATCTTATTTTTGTTCATTGTTTTCTCAATTTCTTTTTGAGTGAGAATTGAAATTTGTGATGTTAGCTATCCCTGAAAAAGAATGGATAAACTACTGACGCAAATATTAAAATCAAAAGTATTACAGTATCTCATTTGTCCCAAAAAAGAGGGGAAAAAAAAGAAATGTCAGTCTCAAATAAAAAAAAAGAATAAAAAAGGAGGACAAAACCATGAATAAATATTCAAACTAGCTACAAGTTGAAGAATAGACGATACAAATAGAAGAATAAATGAGGACATAAGCTATATCCACAATGTCTGCATTGCACTATATGTTATCTGATTGCTAACTTGTCTTCCAAATTCCTTTGTCGGTTTATAGAAATTATTGTATTTTCATATTTTGGATTGAAGATATTTTTTCCTTTTTGGAAAATTGGTGCTTGGAATGCAAGGTAAGATTTTATGGCTAAGATCTGCTTAGATTGGTGCTTGGAACCCAATGCATGATTCTGTTGTTGAGATCTTCTTAGTATTGTCCGAGCTTCCCATTAAATACTAGATTATTCAATCTAACTTGATGTGGTCGACTCTGGCGCTTCTTTGCACGTTTGGAGCCCTTCATGGGCAATATATTCCGTGTTGGCCTTAAAGCATGATACACCCATAAGGAGTGAAAGCCTAATATGTTGGCGACTTAAACCACCTCAGAATCCCTAGTTCCTTGACTGTCCATATAATATAAAAGATGACCAGATTAAGAGGAAACACGTCAGAGAACACATCGAGGGTTAGTGGGTTTTCTGAACAAATAGGGCTCTTAGGCTATAAAATCGTGAAGGTTCTCCAAATTGTGACTTTCTTCCACGACCAGTGATTCAAGCCAAGGTTCGACCGTATTCCGCTATAAAATTAAGGTAAATTCGTTCACACTTAATTAGTTATATTAATTCGTTTATTAGTATCAAAGCCAATCGACTTATTTCCTGGTTAGATCTTCCATCATATTGCGTGCCCTAAACATGTTAATGGTCGTTTGCTTATTTTGTTCTTTGCATCATTCCTTAACAAACTCAAAACTTCATGCTATTGTTTCACATGCAATTTCTTGATAATTTTTCGTGATATTCAGAATTCTAGTAGAGGATGAAGAGAGCTTTAATTTGATATATTATACGCATGTTTTGGCTGAGTATTTTGTGCGTAATTGTGAATTGAAGTTCTAGGATTCTTCGCTTAGGAAATCCTAACATCGATTCTTGAATCACTGATTTCATTCAATTTTCATTCAAATTGATGCAAGAACTGGCTTACCCATTCGATTTTGACCAAAAGCCCTCAATTTATTGATCGACTTGATCGAAAATTTGCCCCATTTTTGGTGAAGAAGCATCCATCAATTCTAGGGCTCTGTTCAAGTAATTGACCCAAAAACACCAATCTATTTTGCGTCATTACTTATTGCTGAAGTGTTTGTGAGTAAAAGCCCTCAAAATTTCACTCCATTTGACCAAAAATTGGCCCTAAATTTTGCAAAAAAGTCACGAATGGCAACTAGGGCTTCGATCGAAAATACGCAATTCAAATTTTGATTTGTTTTGGCCCCTATTTCTTGTAGTTAGTTTGTGGTTTATGTTGCTCATGAAATTCTGAGTGAAAGCCCTAAATCTATGCCAATTATTGACCGAAAATGTGGCCAAAATTTGGCCTTTTTTTCCCTGGAAATTTCTAGGGTTAGGGTTCAAGCTTTGAACTCGATTTTGATCTATTTGTGGTCATTATTTCTTGCAATTTCTTTGTGCTTTTTACTACCCATAAAGTTCTAAGCAAAGCCCTCTAAAATGGATCGCCAATTCATCAGAGTTGGGCCAGAATTTGCGAAAGGGTCAATGGTGGTAACTGCACACATTTCGAGTAATAAAGCTCGATTTTGACTTGTTTTTCCCCATTTTTGGGCAAATTTGTGGTCGAAATCATTTGTGGTCACAACGTATGGCTGGAGGATGAGGGTGAGCCCATCACGTGCAAGGCATGTGACAACCATTGCTTGACTTATTTTGTAAAAAAATTTTAAAAAATCTTTTTTTCTAAAAATTTTGGGCTTATAGTTAATCAGAAGGGTTGACCAGTTGACCATAGGGGTTGACTAAGCATAAACTTTTTGAGAAAGTATACGGGTATATGAATTTATATAATGCGATTGGATTTTTTTTAATGAGATTTATCAAATATTCTCTTTTTGTTACTATATATTTATGATGCTTGATATCATTGTTTTGAGAACGAAATATTATGTGATTCTTAAAGAATCATTTAAGCATATTTCATTTCTTTGAATTTCATGATCGAGAAAAATGAGCATATTGATTTGATATCATTGAGATTAATTTAAGTGAAAATATTATGTGAATCTCTATGATGTTTAGCTCATTTTTTCTCAATTGAATATCATATGATATATAATGAGTATATATGTTTGATTGAAATTCATCAAAAGTATGTTCCATATTATGAAAATGTGTTTTATATGTTGTATATAAAAGTTATATATGTTCTCTCCCTAAATAAGTTAGGTGAGACAACATTAAAATTTCTCAACTGAAAAAGAAGGATTTTTTTAGAATTTTGTTAGATATGCAAATTATGTCTAAAATGATTAAATTCATTTTCATATATTTATGGATATGTGTTAAACTTTCTTGAATATTCTTGAGGTTGGCATGTCCTCTTTGATTAGAAATTTGAGAATTTCTTTTTGAATATTTCACTTTGTGATGAGTGTTTTGATAACTTGGAATGAAATGACAAAGTTAATTGCACTAAAACATTCATTCCTATGACAATGATTGGAAATAGTATGTGAACTTTCGACTTTAGGGTCTATGTTTGTATATATTAACTCTATCGGCTATTGCCAAGTTAAATGGATATGTGTATGCTAAAATATTAGATGTATGCATGTTTTTATACTGATTGTAAAACATAAATGTTTTACAAGCATCATGTCAGTTACTGCAATTACTAGACTTAGGTCTCTCACTATCAGGTTTGAAAAATATAAGAAGAGCTCATATGTCTCAATGAGGGAGCACTTGAGCCGCATGTCAAATATAATTAGTGAAATGGATGAAATAGGCTGTGAATTGACCGATAAGCAACAAGTTTATGTTGTGATCTGTTCCTTGCCTAATGACTAGGATCTTATTAAGATGGTCTTGTCTCGAGCAAGTATATCGTTACTTTCAAGGACATTAAGCGCCGACTTGAGTTAGAGAAAGAGCAGCAAAAGGCCACTAAACTAACAAGTGTAGAAGTGCACATGTCAACCTCTAATTCAAGGAATGGTTGTAAAAGGAAGGACCAAAGGAACTAGATTGGCAAGGCTCAGTCAAATAAGGGAACTGAGTATGACCAACAAGGCAAAGAAATATATGCAAGGAAGAAGGATTTAATGTAAGCTAAGTGCCTCAACAGTGACCAAATGGGTCATGATGCTCGTGATTGCACTAAGCCTAAGAAGGTACTTAGTAATAACTTCTAGTGACCTATGGATTGCTAGTTGTATTCTTCTTTCTGAAACTAGTCCTATGTGGATTGTAGGTTCATGAACTCGAACCAGATAACTAGGAACCAAAAAGCTTTACTGGGCTTCCAACGGGTTCTTACATGGTTCGATGAGGACACATGTAGAGGCAACAACAATGCGGTTGTTGGGAGAATTAGAACATGCTGCATAGCGGTCGATACCCTATCCTATGTGAAAACCTACGTGTGCCTAAGTTTTGTTGGAATAATGTCGGTACGTTGGTTTTATTTGACTATGTTCATTGCATTAAAGCCTAGTTAGCTTTCTTTTTAAGAACACCTTTAGGTTTTGGTTCTACTTTATTAGAAATGATTTGCTTGTAATGGATTGGATATTTGTTCTATTAATCCAAGTGTTTGTTTTTCCGTATTCACATAATTATGGTCATGTGAAATGTTTATTTGTCATGCTAAACTAGGCCATATGGGTCTAAAGCATACATATGCAAAAGCTAGCAAAATATGATTTGTTAGCAAATATAAGAGGACTACCCACTTGTGAACATAGTTTGGTAGCAAAAACAATAAGAAAACCATTTAATTTTAGAAATGTTACTAAGAGCCTCATTTTCATTGTCGTTAATTCATTCGAACATTTATGGTCCAATGAATGTGATAGTTGGCATAGAGCTTCTATGTTTCATCACCTTTCACTTGATTTGGTCTTGCTTATTTGACCTTAGATGAGTCTGAACCGATAAGTTACTGTAGAAAACGCGTGAGCTTGATTGAAAATCAAATAAACCCAAGACATTAAGGCCTCAAAGACCACATTATTATGAAATATTTGTTGGCAATATTTTGGTGGATATTGTGATAAAAAAATGGATAATTTATTAGGTAACCATCCCCAAGCATCTACAACAAAATGTTGTTGTAGAGAAAGAAAATAGAATGCTCTTTGATATGGTAGGATCAATAATTGCATAAAATTTGTGAATATCCGATTAAGGAGATCTCT
Organism: Carnegiea gigantea; assembly: GCA_029747015.1. Classification (NCBI taxonomy): domain Eukaryota; kingdom Viridiplantae; phylum Streptophyta; class Magnoliopsida; order Caryophyllales; family Cactaceae; genus Carnegiea; species Carnegiea gigantea. Next base: position 191,090 of record JAKOGI010000895.1, on the reverse strand, counting down.
TTTTGTTGCAATCTATGATCTTAACCTTATGGTTGTAAAGTGAGTTGCTACCACTCTATATGAGTTAGGGATTAAAGTTCAGTATGAGAGTCTATAGACCTCAGGAGTATACGACCCATGAACATAACTCCTCCTATGGAAGTGCCAAAAGGGGAAGGAAGAGCATCTTTATGGGTACTCTAATCTCGAAAGCTTTTTTGACTCATTAGGCTATAAGACAGTGGGAGTGCAATTAAACTTTAAACTATATATACCACATTCTAAAGAATGAATTTCCAAAGAAGGGTGAGATAGGTTCAGACTTATCTCTATTAGCTCTCCAAACCAAATCGGATCCCGTCATTCGAGTGGGAGGATTTTAATTGATGATGAATAAGTTTATCATCAAGGTCCACCTTCATCATCAAGAGCGAATGAAAGTGATCCTATTCTTGTTCCAAACGAGAGCAAGATGAATGGTCTTGGTTTGAGTGGGAGTATACGAATCTCTGCTAAAACATGGTTGTTAGAAAGTACTCCTTCATGCCATTTGGGTAATGAGGTACATGAAACTTTATTAGGCTGCTTACTGAATAGAAATGAGCAAAGATGCCCTTTTTGATCCTTCTAAGGGCAAATGGACTAAGGTAATAGAAATAAAATAGAGTAAATGAAGGTGAACAGTTATTTGAAAACATATTAGTTCTTAAATTGTAAGGCTAATGGCACAGTTGGTATTAGGCTCAACTTGTTGCAAAAGGGTATACACAATAGGATAGGACCAACTACGAAGAGTTTTTCCCTCTTATGGTGTTCTTTACCCTAATTTCACCTCTTTTAGCTATTATCGCTAGTTTGGACTCAAAGGGGATTAAGTGATGTTCCACTGAAAAGGATTACAAACATGAGGCTTGTAGACATGTGAGGTCAAATGTGACCTTAAAGTCTCTTCAACGGATTGGTATACTAGTTTTTTACTGTGTGGTTATCTATAGTGGTTACAATGTAATTGATACCAAAAGGTCCATAAGCAATTTTGTAGTCAAGTCATTATATGTGGATAACTTAATAATAGCTAGAAATGGTATAGAGTTACTAAGTAAGCCAAAGGCCTTGTCATGATCTAACTTTGCGATGATTAATATGGGTAAAGTTGCGTATGCTTTTGAAATAAAGTTTTTGAGATAATATTCAAAGAAGTTATTCTTTTTTGTAAAGAGAATGACATCAAAAGGTCTTTGAATAAACCAATACGCACAACTATGACCTTATTAGTACTCACATCAACAAAGTGAGGCCTTATAGTAAAATATGCCCACACTCTATTAGAAAAAAACTAATAAGCAGAACTTACTTTTTTAGGTGTGGTTAGAAGTCTAATGCATGATATGATGCATATTAGACTTGGTATCTTTAAATAGATATCAACTAGACTTGAGACCAGCATAGCGGCAGACAGTTAAGTGATGAGGAACCTAAAAGGAACCTCCGATCATATGCTTTTGATACATAGGTGATAACTTGTATCAAAAAGGGTGCAATAGTCTTAATTATGGGAGGTTTAGAATAGAAATGAACCTCTAGATGTGTGTTGCTACTTAGCAATGGTGCTAAAGTGGCACGAATTAGTCATATGTTGCCTTATTATAAGAGGAGCTTATGACTCTCCATAAAAGCGCAAGAGTCTGTTTGGTTGAAGAGGTGCTTGGACTATTTAGTTGGTGGGCCAAATAGTATTGTCCAGTAATGGTTTACTAAGACAAGTTAAGATCACACGTGCCGAGAACCTTGCGTATTGTCATAAGACCAAATGGATTAGACATCAGGTTCAAATTTGCAAATGACATGATGGCACACAAAGATAGTGAACGTAAAGTATTTTCCTGTAAAGGAAATGGTTATAGAGCTATTGAGCTAGCCCTGATAAAGGGATGTACTTATTGAGCACACAAAAGCTTAATAGTCTTTGTCGATGACAATTATGCACTGGCATGTTGTTCACCAATTGTTTTCCCAAGTTCACAAAGTGTGAAAAGTATACATTCTTATTCATTCTTATTAGAAATTCTTATTAGAATGTTTGAATATGCATTCTTATTCATGAATGCTTGTGTGCTTCTTGAATGTGAAAAGTATGTCGGCCAGACTTGAGTTTAGCCCTCTCATACGGGTAACTGCCTCCATTAATTAGAGTATCGATGGAAGATGAGACAAGATTTTAAGTAAAATTACTACAAGAATAATTATGAGAACCTATTAATTTAAAATCATGAATGCCGCCTTGACAATGATAGAAGGTCAATACAATATATGGGTTATTACCTAGTCTATCTCGAAGAGGCCAGATGTGAGTTCAAGTTAAGGAGTGGATTTGGGAACTCAGTTTAGACAATAAGGTGTCCAAATATTACATGTAAAGCATTTTGGTTAAAGACATGCTCCATGGAAAAGGAGAAAATGCTCTGGCACATGTTCCATACCATGTGTGCAAGAGACGACCAACCGGATTAATAGAAGTTAGATCTGTACTTATATTTGTGTGAGACCTTATAAGATTATGGCCTTATATTTGTACCTTCAGGACTCCAATCAATGGCTTGAAACTTGATTCAATGTTTGTTATCTTAGTATGTTGCCAAAGGATCATGAGTGATTCGGTCTAGCGGGAGATGTCTACAAAAACGAATTGGATTTGGTTGAGAGTCTCGTGAGAAGAGAAAGATCATTTGCGGAATCTCATTAATTTCTATTCACCGGTGCACTAATTACGACATATGGGTCATAATTATGAATATGAAATATGATGGTTTGATGAGATCAAAGTAAGACATCTTAATAAGATTAAAATGATCTGGGGTACTTGCATACTTTTAACTACTCATATGCGGTTCTTGATGAGAGGTTATATATTCTTAATAGATGTATAACACAGATCTCTTACAAGTATGTTGGTTGCATGACCTATTTGCCCAGTATGAAGATTGTGTAGAAACAAAAGAAAAATGAGTTTTTCTTAAGGTAGAAATAAGCACCCCTTTATGTGTGAGTAGGAGATGTTGGACTTAGGGTATGATAAACCCATACGGAGTATGGGCTCAATAAATCCAATATATCGACGACTTAAGCCGGCTCAGAAATTCTAGTTCCTTAACTGTCCATCTAATATTAAAGGAGACCAGTCTAAGAGGAAACACATCAGAGAACATCGCGGGTTAGTGAGTTTTCTGCATTAAACTCCAAGGCTCTTAGGCTGTAGAATTATGAAGATTATCCAAATCGTGAGTTCCTTTCATGACCAGTGATTAAAGCCAATGTTCGATCATATTCCGCTGCAAAATTAAGGTAAATTCGTTTACACTTAATTAGTTATATTAATTCCTTCATTCCGCTATTCTAGTTTTGATTGAGAGAGTTTTGTATATGAGCGTTTAGTGTTCTTATCCCTCTTTTTGTGATCTCTTGTGCAGTCATTGTACTCTCTCTTATATAGTGGATTCATTGTGCTCGTCGTCGCCCGTTATTTTTTCTAATTTAGGTTTTCCATGCTATCTATTTTGCGTTTGATCTTGTTTCATTTTTATCAATTGTTTGTACTGAAGTTCTAAGCTATGAGGATGTCAAGTCTGCCTTGTCGTCCAAAGAAAAACTTGACTTTGAAGTGCATTCTGATGAGAAAACTGAAGGCTTGTTTGTTAGGGGTGATTTTGGGAAAAAGAATTCTAAGTATAAGTTTGAGGGAACCTATTATTATTGTTATAAACTCATGCATAAAATTTTTGAATGTCATAAATTAAAATATAAGAAGGAGAATGAGGAAAACTCTTAGATTTCTTGTGAAGCCACCTTTACTAAAATAGAGTTAAATGGTGATATTTTACTCGCAACTTCTCATGGAAAGGGAGTTCTTCTAAATAGGTCTTAGATTCTGGATGTCCTTATCATATCTGTCCTCCTAATGACTAGTTTGCTACATATGATCCTGTTAATTCTAATGTTGTCAATATGGGCAATGATGCCCAATGTAGGGTTTCTCAACACTATTCAGATTAAGACTCATGATAGTGTTGTCAAAACCTTAATAAAAGTTCGACATGTTCCTAATTTGAATCGTAATTTGATTTCTTTGGATTCCCTTGAAGCCAAAGGATTTGAGTATTTAGCTGAAGGGAGAGTTTTAAAGGTGTCTAAAGGTGCTCGAGTCTTGTTAAAGGGTCTGGGGCACGGAGATATATATTCTATAGGGTTCTGCTATAACATGGTGTTTAAGCTGTACGACTGCTTTGCTTATCCTTATTGATGATGATTTCGTGCTGCTAAACCATAAATTATGATATATTATGCCCTTTTATTACCTAATATTTGCTCGAAATAATTGGTTAATTAGAATTTTAATAATATTTTTCTTCATTTTGTAGGAATTGAAAAATTTGAAAAAATAAGTAACAAGTGTAAGGGTTAGATTAGATTGAAGAAAACAAGGAAGAAGGTGGGAAAAAAAAGAGCACAGGCGAGCTCGTTGGGCCTGTCCGCAGCCTAATCTCTCTCTTCCCCTTATTCTCTCTCCCTCACCCTCTAGGTCGGGCACCATTTCAGGCCCATTCCCGAGCCCAGGCGTGCCCCAACCCAGTGTGCCCTTCTTTTTGTTCTCACACGTGCCTCGCACGTGAGCCCCGACATAGCAGCCCCTCTCCCATCCCCTCTCCTTCTTCTTCTTCTTCCAAATTTCAACCCCTAGACCCGAAAAACAAGGTCACGAATAGGGCAGTGGCAGGCTCTTCATCTTCCTCACCATAACCGTTGCTCAATCTTTCTCTCTTCTCTCTTTCATTTCTCATCAATATTGATTGCCTCATTCGCCCTTACCAATCCCCTAGCCTTTCTTTTTCCTCTCGGTTTTTAGTCCAACAGAACTCGAACAAAGAACAGAGCACGGTGCTCCCATACACAGCCATGGCGTCTCTCCCTCTTCCGTCATTCACTCCATCATCGTCGCAATCATAACCCGTCGGTTACAGATGAATTATGGAAGCAATGAATGAAGGGCACTTAAGGGGCTGGCGGCGTTCTAGGCGGCTGCGTTTTAAGGCACTTCTAAAGCAGAGCATTGGGGGGTCTTCAAAATCTTTCATTTTTCGTTCTCAGCTTTAGGTTGTAATTCATTACATTAGATTTCAAAAAAAAAAAAAAAACTCAGAGTAGACCGTTTTCTCGGGTTGTTGATTTCAAGTTTACTTTTGAGACTTGGAACAACATTCAAGTTTCGGTTCAAGTTTGCTGTACTTTGTTGAATTCGAATCTCATTGATTTTACACAAAGAGGCCGTGAGTTGCCTGGGCATTTGGGTATTTGGAATAATATTTGAACCACGTCGAGTTCAAAGACGCATCTGAGTGCCTCCTGGTGTTATGTTCATCCCCTGTTCTTTCCTTTTCCAAGTGTTTTGCGATTTCTTGCTGTCAACTTTGAGCCTCGAAGTGCTCTGGTGTGTCTGGGGTGCTTATTGGGGAATTTTCTTTGAGTGTTAGGCTGATTATGTTGTTACTTTCTGGTGTCCCACTACCCTTTTAGGACTGCTGTCTGAAATGATCCTTAGTTGTTATCTCTAATTACTTGCAAAGCTAGTTCAACAAAATTGCAACGGGTCGTTTTCCTTAGTTCATTTTAGTGAAGAAAATTTGATCTTCTAACGTAAATTAATCTCTTAAACCATTCCTGAGGACGACATCCGTAATCACTATAACGACAGTCGCACACTTGCGGGAAAATACAACACGTGCACATATTTCATATGTGGCTAGATGACGTGAGGAAGAAAGGTTTAGTCAAGTCAGTTGCTTTAGCTAAGTTCAAGGGGTACGTGGGCTTAGTAAGTGATCATAGTTTTTTATTGACCTTGGGGGCACTGCCCTTCAAGGCTCTACCTTTCGGGGTTTGGAGGTGGTAATGAGTGTTGTTAATGGATTTCAGCCTAAGGTGGAGTTTGTTAAGTGTGTGTGTCTCAAATTCTTTTATTGGTTTATGGATATTATTTTATTTTCACATTTTGGGTAGCAGATATATTTTCTTTTTGGAAAGTTGGTGCTTGGAAGCCAAGGTAAGATCTTATGGCTGAGATCTTTTTATGTTGGTGCTCGGAGCCTAATGCATGATCTGAAGGTTGAGATCTTATTAATGTTGTCTAAGCTTCCACATAAATACTAGGTTATTCAATCCAATTTGGGTTGGCCAACTGTGATGCCCCTTTGCACGTTTTGAGCCCTTCATGGGCAATATATTCCATTATTCTTGTTTTGGTTGAGAAGGTTTTGTATATGAGAGTTTGTATGTGAGGTGCTATCTTTCTTTGTGTGATATCTTGTGTTGAGATCATTCGTCGTACTCTTTCTTATAATCCATATTCGATGTTGCTTGTTATAACCTGTGGTTTTTCCCAATTTAGGTTTTCCACGTTAAATCTTTTTTTTACATTTTAGTGTTGATTTTGTTTTTTTATCTTGATTGTTTTGTCAACATATTTTGTTTCTACGAATTATTTGCTCGATTTTTATCGCTAAGACTAACTAGCATATCTACCCCTATGGAGAAAGATATTTTACCAAGAATGTAGCGCAGCAAATCTTAGAAGAAAAATAAGGACCAACTTTGATATTTATTCATTCATGAATGTGATTTGAGTTGACGTTTTTGAAGAGTTGTGTGCTTCTACAAATAACCAATGAGATCACTTCTGATATTAAGCATAAAAGAAGAGGATGAGCTGTCTAATAGCACTAGAGTGTATGTTTCCGAAGTACGTTCCTGAAAAATCCAATTGTACACAGCTTTATCTCTAGCAAGCAAGTAGATTGGCCATCCTAACCTTGTCCTACTTTCCAGACGATGTGGACAAGCTCCCTATAAGCATCATCAATGTGAAGACATAGTCATAGCCATTTTTTGCACATGCTTGATTAGTGAGGTAAGCTACACAGCTTATGTCTCGGGATACTTTGGTAATGTTTCCAGGTTGAAGCAAGCTATATATGTTCAAGTGCCTCTCGCTGGTTAAAGTGACTTGCTCTTTTTCTTTCCCCTAAATTTTAAAATTCTCTACCTGATGTGTCCATTAAAATTAAGCACATATGTGAAACATAGTTACATTGTTAGAACTTGAAATATGTAGATTGCAATGTACTCCTCATAAAATTCAGCATGATGTTGGCAAAGCTTACTCTTATTCAGTGTGATTATAGGACTTCTTTTCAACAAATACTATGCGTCACTATGCATCTTTCAGCTTTATAGAATAAGTTGCATGTTCTTTTTGTGTGCCTTTTTATTTGATTAATATAACTGCAGTTTCAGTAGCTTATTCATCCTTCATTCAAGAACCACTTCTAGAGGGAGGAGGGATTTTATCCTTTGTTTCCCTTTTGCACTTATCGTACATTTTGGATTGAGCAATGACTTGGAATGGGTCTACTCACTTTCTAATAGCGTAATGGAATGTTTAAGTTATTAAATGAGTGCTCTCTCATTATGTGTACCTTGTTCTAATGTGTTTTGATGTCTTCTTCCCCTCACATGTGTCCTAAAGTTGAAGTAACCCTTTTAAGTTCCTTAGGTGTTACATTTACAACATTTGGTAGATGTAAGATAAAGTTCTTACCTTTTTGTGCGGGATAAATGAAAGGCCTTAAAGTGTTTTGATCTTAAGTTGAAACGTTATAGTTCATGACGTATGTTAAGACAGGTATCTTTAAGTGTCAATGCCCTTCTATTTACTTGGTAGATTTATTGCATTATAACATATAATTATTGCAAATTTTCGAGCGTTTGTATCAAAGTCCAAGCTCTCTAGGCTCCCATATATTTGAAGGGCTAATTTCCATGGACAAACGGTAAATAACTGTAACCCCCTAAGCGTGACTTAAAGGATTTGAAGTACTTAGTTATATCACCAGAGTGCAACATCCTTTTTGGGGGACCTACTTTTAAGAACTCTACAGTTAAGCATGCTTGCTATGGAGTTGAGATGGGTGACCGCTGGGAAGTTTCCTAGGTAGAGTACGGCACAAAGATTTGTTGTGATTTGTGAGGTCAGTATCCTTGAAACCGTTCCTAGTAACTGTCCGCGATCTGGGGAGGGGTTGGAGTGTTATAGATGGCATCAAAGCAAACCCATAACCTAAGCTGTGCTAGTGGACTGGAGGGCACTAGACAGTCACCTAGCTGGGCAAAGATACTGGGAGTTAACCATTAGTCAAGGGGACTTATACGTTGAATCGAATTGTGAGGCACAACAAGGATGTTGCGCTCTTCAAGTTGGAGGAAATATAACACCTAGAGTGTGGCTTAAATGATTTGAAGTGACTACTTATATGACAAAAGGTGTACCTTTCTTTTCGAGAAGCTTACTCTCTAGAACTTTATAGTTAAGCATACTTACTGTAGAGAAATCTTGAGATTCGTAACCTCCTGAGAAGTGTCCAGGTAGCATGTGAGAGACAATGAAGAACACTAAAAAGGCTCGTGGTGATTTATAGGGTTAATCGATGATCCTCAAAGCCATTTCGGCTAAGTGTTTGTGACCTCGAAGGGGTTCGGGTATTGCAACAACAGTTAGCCAATTCACATTTAAGTTCAAGTTTTATAGGATGAGGCATGGGAACTATATTCTTGATTTGTTTCATAATTTTTTAGACATCATCTCCTAGGTTGTTAATGATGACGCTGTAAGGCTTCATGAGTCTGAAAAGCATTGACATTTGTTCCATAGCAAATAAGTGGGGGGCAATCCAAGGAGACATCTAACTTTAGTTCAATCTAATATAAAGTTAAAACATGGTCCAGAAGTGATCTCGATGTTACGGCTTCCCTGTAAACCTTGGGTGTGCCCCCGAAAAGGTGGAGGGGGTTAAACATGTGTACATTTGAAAACAACCCGCCGCCCACCCCCGATAACCTAGCTTACTGCTTAGTATGTAGGACTATGGGTTTTGATGTGATTGGATATGATATTTCTCCAGGTCGAGCTATGGACATTTAGACCTAAACTGACCTCAGATCTCGGGAGGAGAGGGGGAAGGGGTAATGTTGCTTCAAGATAGAACCCCATAATTCTATTAACAGATGCTGCTTATAGGTTCTGTTAAATCGTATCTGGTTCCTACTAGAGAAAGAGTCATGGATCTCATGGTTGACATTTGGTGAGAAGGGTTACAGAGCATTCATTGTGCTTTGGTTCCTAGCTCGGTCAGAACTGAGGTAGGGAAGTATTTCTATCATCACCATGGATATTATGCCTGACAATAGCAGATTATCGTCTATACATGGTGAATTCAAAATAGAAAGTAAGATGAATGGATAACAGAAAGTGTTTTTCATTTGGAAAACATCGGACATTTTCACACATAATTATACGTTAATGCTCTTTCTTTGGAATATGCAATAACTCTGCAAGCGTTATTTGGAGATTGAGATATTGCAATTGTAGCTTCTCAGAGTTTGGTGCGAGTCACTGACTAATTGGAAGACATCTTGACTGAGCATGTAGGAGGATCTTGTTGTTATCATGATCTTAGCGAGAATTGCTAATATCTTAACGTGTGTTCTATAAGGCTCATTTTCACTCTTCACTTGTAAAATTAAATTACATGAAAGTTGAATTTATGTTTTTTTCCTTCTCACTTATTGGCATTACAACCTCTTTCTATAGTTATATAATTCATAGTTGAAATAAGCTTTGATAAATTTTGAAGAATGACTAAGGGCAGAACTTTCTGATTGATGTTTTGCACAGATAGGGATGTAATCACTAATCACACATGGAGATGATGGCTAGGACCTTTTAACTCTCACTAAAACTCCTAGTTTTTTCTTCTTTTTTTTTTTTCGGAGTGTACTTCAACTTCGGGATCCTCCATCCCACCAATCCTCATTAGTGAACCCAATAAAAATTCTGGTTGCAAAAGTTTTGGAGAAGCGGACAGAAGTAAGATTGAGTTAGGTTGCTGTTGCATGCAGTGTGACAGATATTCTGAGATCAGTGGACATTTACTTGTTATTAAGTAACATATTTAACCTACAATTTGCTTCCCGTGCATTGGCTTTATTGGATGCCATGATGGATCGAAGAGTCAGACCTAAGAGTATTTCGTATGTACAAATTTATACGAAATGTTATCAAGCCTCCAAAGACAAAGTTGTATATATTCAACTCAGCTTGCATTTTCTAGTTCTCTAACATTCAAAATGACAACTCTAGAAATGCAATGAACTCCTCAATACAAAAATCACGAAGGACAGGTGGGCAACCAGAGATACATATAAGAATATTATTCTGTTCATCTACATTCTAATATGAAGTGGACACGTGGAAGCTGTCAAGCTATAGGTGCCCATGCTTATGGCTTCTATCTTCTTACCTCCCCTCCCACCTTCTTTCTACGACCTAAACTAAAACCTTTCGTTCTTTTCAGCGGGTTACATGTCCATTGTTGGCCTGATTTGGCTAGTTAAATCACTCTGAAGGGGAGTGAATAGGGTGATGATTAAAGTCACAAAATAATCGAAATAAAAATTCAAAAAATGTAAATGTAGACAAAACACACAATTTGTAGAGGTTCACCCATGCCTAATCCTCTACCAACGGGCGCCCTCACCGATGGAATTTTGAACCTTTTTCTTTTATTAGATCAGTCGATTACACATGATTCATTAATCGTACAATCTACTAGTTGATTTTATAACTCTAGGTGTCCCAACGTACACATTGCTCCTCAGTCGTATTTGGGTAATTGGTTCTCTGACTAATCAACCCAACCCAATACAAATAAAGATAACAAAATACACTTTATAACAAGGAGTAAATAAACATAGCAGATATGCTAATATAAGCTCGATGTATTAAGTCATCTCAATGTTTTCTTCTTGATTTGCAAGTGTAGCCCTCTTTCTTCTACCATGTTCAACTGCAAATGCCTCCCTATTTATAGGCAGTGATGTTGGAGAGGTTGGGAGATAGTAAGAAAGTGATCCTTGCTTTAAAAAGGGAAGGATGATCTTCAATAAACTTTCAAGGCCTCGAGATCCGTCTTTCAAGCCCTTGAATTCTGCAGTTTTGTTCAACGTTTATCACCTTGATTCCTATCAGCTATTTGCCTGATTTTAGCCGAAGATCTTGCTAAGTAGATTATCTAAAAGCTAATTTTTTAGCATCAACAATCTTTCAAAATATATGCTCAAAAGATGTTATTATAATCAGGCAAATCTTGATACTTTCAAAGATATTGACATATAGATAATCATAATATTATCTCAAAATTTAGTATTCAAATTTGAATATAAAGATCACATATTCAAATTTGAATACTAAACTATCTCAAAGATAAAATCAATCATGTCAATATCTACTTATAATCATAACACATTTAAATAATAGAAATACTAATGTAGGTCCAAATATAACATGATAATATAAAGCAATAGACCAACTTCGTTTTGTCTTTCATCAAAACATACTAATAAAACATACTGTAAGTTTAAAGAAGTTAACAATGTCTCCCTTTTTGATGAAAGACAAAACCCCATAAAAATAACATATAATTTTGAATGACACACCACGAAAGCTTTCAAAATACTTCTCCTCCTTTTTGTATTTCATAAAAAAGGTAGCTCAAGAAGGAGAAAGAAAAATCGAAGCGTATAAAAAAGTATGGCAAACACATATTGCTCCCCCTTAACAAATCAATGACATATAAAGATGCTCTCCCTCAATCCATGACACTCATAAAAAAATATAAGGGATTAAACACTAACATTTTGATCAAATAATATATACTAACATGCATGCATTGACTTGATATTCTCATGAGCATTGCAAGGGATCATCATACAAGAGCATTAATACAAAAATTATCCCCCTTCAAGAATAAGTTAAGATTATCAAAAAAATCATCAAGTAATATAATTCTCCCTTATAGAAAGAAGCAATATCATTTATGTAAATGCTAGGGAGCATAACATCATGGACAAATATACTGAGATCATAGACAACATATCATTTATGTATAAAGATAATCACATGACATAATAGCACAAGATATGACGTAATATTAATCATGCTCACCTTCCAACAATAATTAAGCAAATTAAAATTCAAAAATTTAAAAATCAAAAATTTTCCAATAGGAAGTAAACCATGCAAAGATAACATCACCTTCCATTTGGTAAGAATTCAAATTTTGATTTCTATTCATGTTGTTGAAATAGAAACTCATGCCCTTGATTTTCAATTATTCACTTACAACAAGTTGTTAGCTTCTACCTTATTTACAATGCCTTGGACTGTATTTTAGGGACTTGAAATCTAGGCAATGAACTAATTACCTATTATTTCAATCTCCTCTGACAATAAAACAATTTCCATGTGTACTTCAACATTTCTTAGACATTCAATTTTGCAATTTCATGTTTTATTCTCATGTGGATGCAAAATGCCCTGTAAAACAAACATATAGCTTTCTCAAAACACATTAAAAAAATTCAGCTAGACCTGGGTAATAGGTCGTGTCGGGTCAGGTTCATGTTCGTATCGAACTTAAGCGGGTTGAGAATTCTTCGACCTGAACCTAACCTGTTTATTAAACGGGTTGAAAAACCTTGACATGCACCCATTTAATTTTTAAATGGGTTGACCCACTTAACCCGTTTAAGATAAACAAGTCAAGTTCAGTCACATAATTACTATTTACGCATTTAATATTTTCAACTAATACGTAATTACAGTGTCAAAAATAAAGTTTACATATCACATTAAATAATTACTCTTTAAAATTCCCCTGATACGTCATAATTCACAATTTTTAAAAAATTTTATATTCATAATTATGTAATAATAAGTAAATGGATAAATGACAAACAGAAAAATGAGTTGACTTATTTAACTTATTTAATTAAACGGGTTAAATAGGTACTTTTTCGTGTCAAGAATGTCGACCCGAACCTAACCCGTTTAATTAAACGGGTTGAACGTGTCAACCCATTTAATTAAACGGGTTTATACCCAAACTCACTTAACTTCATGTCGGTTTCGGGCTGGTAATCGTGTCGGGTCAGCTTTTCCCAACTCTAAATTCAGCTCCATAATCGTAATTATTCGCCACAATGGATAGCCTTGTTACTTTTGCTATCCAAATTTGTGTGCTACTAGGACCATTTCTTTTAATAGGACAATGAGTTGAAATATGTCCTATTTTACAACAATAATTGCAAGTAATAGAAGTCTTACTTTTGTAGTCAGTTGATTCAATAAAGAAATTTTCATAACACTTCTTTTTATTGAATGGATTGAAACCAATTCCTTCTTTGTTAAATGACGCTTTTTATGTGCGAAGAATTTTATTTAAATTCTCTTCTCCTTTTGAAAATTTTAAGACAATTTTTTCAAGATTGACACACTTCACTTGGAGCTTATCTTTTTCTTTCTCAAGAAGTACAATTTTCTCTTGAAAACTTTTTAAATCATTTGATTTTCGATATTCAACATTTTTTTGAGACAATTCAAATTTATTTTTCTTCAAATCTTTAATTTTAGAAATGTGTCATGCTTGACATCTAATATAATAAAGTAAGACTTTTATTAACTTAAGTTTAGAATAATTGTGAAGAGAGTCATATACCTCATCCGAAAATGTCATATTCCATTTCCTCATCTTCTTCTTCATCATCACTTGTGCAAGCATCATCATTATCATTGTCACTTGCATCCCGATTTTAACTTCTTCATTTGCCATTAGACAAAAAAGAGTAATCTCTTTTTTGTCACTTAAGTTGCTAAGTATATTATCCCTTCTTGATGAATTAGGATTTTCTTGGCTTGTTTTTTCATATAGTAATGTGAGTATTCCCCAAAGATCTTTAGTTGTCTCACAATAGTAAACATGGTTAAATATTTCATCATTTAGAGCACATTACAAAATATATAGAACTCTAGAATTTTTCTTAAACATCTCGTAGTCATCTTGAGGGTATTCACTCTTTGCCTTGATAACAGTACTTCCATCATCTCTTGTCCAATTTGGTACAAAAGGACCATTCGAAATGATGCCCAAAAATCAAAATCCATGGATCTAATAAATAATTTCATCCTGCATTTCCAAAGAGAAAAATTAGTTCCATCAAATATTGGAGGACGATTGATAGAAGCATTTAATAAACTAGCCATGGATCTAACTACAGACTGTCAAGTCTTAGAATAATAACTCCTGCTCTGATATCAAATGTTGGCCTGATTTGACTAGTTAAATCACCCTAGAGGGGGTGACTAAGGTGTGATCAAAGTAACAAAAATAATTGAAATAGAAATGCGAAAAATATAAATTGGACAAAACACACAATTTATAGAGGTTTGGCCACGTCTAATCCTCTACCCATGGGTGCCCCACACGGATGGGCTTTTGAACCTTTTTTCACTAGGTTGGTCGATTACATATGATTCATTAATCGTACAACCTACTAACTGACCCTACAACTCTAGGTGCCCCAACATACGCGTTGCTCCTCAACGGTACTTAGGTAATCGACCCTCCGACTAATCAACCCAATCCAATACAAAGAAAGATATTGTTGCTCCTATGTTTGACATCATTTTAGCCATCATTTGATCCATTTTTCTTATGTTTTCATGCCGAATTTAGATGAGGAAGGGTCAAATTTACCTCCTTCGATTCATATTGTGCTTATAATGTGTTTTGTCTTACTTGCAGGAGAAATCCTCGGATTTTAATAGCAAAAGGAGGTTTTGGGAATGAATTTAAGGAAGAATAGAGGTTCGACGAAGCCCCGAGCACCGAGGGAAGCAGAGCTGAAGGAAACAGTAGAGCGCACGACCATGCAACTGGAGGCAAGGCCATGCTGCCGTGCCAGAAAAGTGGCACGGGGTGGCCATCCCACCCCAACACAAGGTGGCCATGCCAGGCGCCTCTCCTCGCTTGCTCGCCCGATTTTTCTATTTAAAGCCCCTTCGGGCGTTTTGTTGGGGGCTATCCCGGGCTCTCCTTCGGTGACTTTTTGGGAGTGCTTAGCTTAGGCTAAGCCAATAAAAACCCCATTTGGGGGAATTAGATTAGGAAGATTACAATTTGTTTTGGTTGTTTGGATTCAAACTTGCGGATTCCCAAATTCATTCAATCAACATAAGTTTCCTCTTCTCTTTCTCTCTATTTTTGTATGTTTTGTTCTTGTTTTGATTATGTTTGATTTTTAGTTTTTGTTGTTAATTCATGCTTATTAGTTTGTCAGATTTTGTGATTGCTCTAATTTCCTTGCTAGTTCACGTTTATGTTCTTGTTTGTGTGTTTAGTTGTAATTATGTTTAATTGTGTTTGTGATGCTTAGTTGTTAGTTTGTGTTGATTTGGATGGTGATTAGCATTCTTCATGGCTGATTGATCTTGTTTAGGCCTTTGCCCACCTTGTTTATACTTGAATTTACAGTTTTCTGTCATGCCCGTCAAGTGTTCGATGAAATGCTTGAAAGAGTTTTCATTCGTGTTTTGGGGCATTCGACTTATGCTGAGAGGTAAGGTTGATTGTCTAATGGGAGTAGAGAGAATAGTTGGGATTCGGACATGAAAATAGTCTCGGTCGTTAGCTAGATCAAGGGTTGTCAATTTTGTAGTTTAATTGAGCTAATCTCATGAAAATAGGAGGTTAGAATAATTAGACTAGCTCATGTCCCTTGAGAGAGGACTTGGGTGGTCTTTAATGATGCTACCGATCATCTCTGAATATTATCATAACTTGAAAAGGTGAAGGCTCAACTTGATTAGTCGGTTCATCTTAAATTGGATCGCAACCCAAGTCCGTTTTGTTTACTTGTTTTAGTTGTTTAGTTCCTCTTTCCTTCACCCTCTATATTGTCTAGATTGATATGCTTGAGTGAGCTTTGGTACTTGGAAACCGAACTCCATGCGGACGACACCCTGAGTACTCAACGATGCACCTTGTACTTGGGGTCTATAAATATTAAAACTTATCTAACAGATAACAAGAGATACACTTTATAACAAGGAGTAAATAAACACAATAGATATACCAATATAAGCTCAATATATTAAGTTCTCTCAACGTTTTCTTCTTGATTTGCAAGTGTAGCTCTCTTTCTTCTATTATCTTCAGCTGCAAATGCCTCCTTATTTATAGACAATGATGTTGGAGAGGTTGAAAGATCATTAGGAAAGTTAACCATTCCTTTAAAAAGGAAGGATGATCTTCAATATAATTTTAAGGCGTTGAGATCCGTCTTTCAAGCCTTTGAATTCTGCAGTTTTGCTCAACGTTTATCACCTTGATTCCCAACAGCTATTTGCCATATTTTACCCAAAGATCTTGCTAAGCAGATTATCTAGAAGCTGGTTTTTTAGCAGCAACAATCTTTCAAAATATATGCTCAAAAGATGTTATTATAATTAGGCAAATCTTGACATTTTCAAAGATATTGACATGCAAGAATCATAATATTATCTCAAGATTTAGTATTCAAATTTGAATATAAAGATCACATATTCAAATTTAAATACTAAACTATCTCAAAAATAAAATCAATCATGTCAATATCTACTTATAATCATAACACATTTAAATAATAGAAATACTAAGATAGGTCCAAATATAATATGATAAATATACCAATAGATTAACTCCTTTTTGTCTTTCATCAAAACACATCAATCTATATTATATAATAAGCCAAGACCTCAATGAATGTATACATTTTTCTTTGCCTCTAGTGCCCTTCTTTTTATTAGAAATCCTATTAATTAATGAGGATAATTTTGTCATAAAATAAACATTACATATTAATTTTGAACTTTAAAAAATATGGAAAAATGATGATAACTTTTCAACCCTCAACTACATGTTTTATAGTTTCCTCACGCACACTCTCTCTCCCCATGTTTTCCCAAAAAGTACTCTCTCTCTCTCTCTCTCTCTCTCTCTCTCTCTCTCACTTCATGTTCCCCCAAAAAGTAAAAAGTGATACAGTTTAGAGTTGAAGTAACCCCCCTCCTCATATCAGAAAACAAAGAAAAAAATTCTACCTACCCCTGTTTATCCTATATGCATCCCAATTCCTCAGTGCCTTGAAAGGAAAAACGAAGTACATGTAATCTGACGTAACCCTTGCCTCCATCAATTAGCAATTACTAAACAAAAGGTATTGTTTCCTCTTACTGCCTAATAATTTTTTTTTAAAGTCTAATATTCATTTTTTTATATTAAGTTCGTAAAATTCTTTTCAATTTGATTCGATCTTAATTTTTCGGGTTCTATTATACAATGTGTTCCAATTCCTCAGTGCCATGAAAGGAAAAACCAAATACATGTAATCTAGTGTAGCCCTTCAATAAGCAATTACTAAACAAAAGGTATTGTTTCCTTTCACTGTCTAATCATTTTTTTTATAAGTCTAATAGTCGTTTTTTATATTAAGTTGACAAAATTCTTTTCAGTTTGAGTCTATCTTAATTTTTTGGATTCTATTTAGCTAAAAAATATATCTGATTAGATTTTCTTTTTACCCATTATAAGTGAATTTTTCTTTCTAATTCTTCATAGCTCCTCTCTGTACATATATTTCTACTTCTTCTAACTGGGTGGTTTAAATGGCGAGCAATATAACTATGTAAGTTCGACTGACTTCAACTCTTTTGTTACTTTTTTTTTGATGGGGTTAATATCTATCAGATTGCGAAGTCATTGAAAATTTACAGGTTCAATTTAATTGATGTAGGCAACTAGGATATTATTTTAATTTTTTGTCTTCTTAATTAATATTTACAAAATTCATTTGTACAATATTTGAAATTGAGCAACTCTCTAATCATCACTTGCTTAACGTTTTATACAAGCATGAAAGTATGAAGATCTATGTTATATTATCAACCAATGCGTCAATTAATGTATAACTTTTACTTTACCTATTTATGCTAACTATTAAAATTATTTTACTTCTACTCTCAATTAAAACTAGGTAGAAATCACTAAAATAACAAAGATAAATGAGCAAAATAAAATTGAGAAAAAAAGGGGAAAGTAAAACATTATATTTCTTTTTCCATCAAATATTGAGAAAATATTAAATGCTTAGCCCCACATTCCGAATTGCTCCCCCTCCCCCCACACGTTTTCTAGCTCCAACTCCTCATTTGGCTTCATCTTTTATTTGAGAATTTCATTACAGATTCATCTAATCAAGGAGAAGGTTCATTGATTTTAACCAATTTAATTAGGGTAATCAATACTAATTTAAATATCTCATCTCTTTTGAGCCCCCTTGATCTCTCCTTTTTTTGATTTATTTCCTCTTTAATCTGGTTCCCCAATGCTATGATAATTCTCCACCCCAATTTCCAACTGATATGCTTTGAAAACTTTGTTAGTCCACAATGCCGCTTCTTTCCTTCTTATGTATGACTTTTATCTTTTAGATGCACCACGTTAAGTTTTGGATTTATGTTCAACTTTACCATTCATCATTTGTTGTAGTGTTAATTATAGGGTATCATAGGCTTCCATATCACATAAAATTTATCTTAAATTTGTTCATTTTTTAGTCAGAGATTTATTTTAATTTTTGTAGATCATTGAAATTTTAACTCTTTAAAACTTTACAATGATGTAGGGTAGTTAGAAAAATAGTTTTACACAATAATTATCTAAATCCTTTTATTTTATTCACCGTCTTAAGTTAACCGTTTAATTATTTAAGTTAGCAATTGAACAGGCCGTAATTTCACTGAATTACAACTACGTATGTGAATAGATGAATTTTTATTATGAACTTTAGGATGAATAGAATCTTTAAAAGAAAGGACTTTTGGTGGAATTTTTTTTGGATCGACTACATTCGAACAACAATGTTTTATATATATAATTATTTTTCACGGCTGAATATCTTTTTCTATGGATTTTTCTTAAGTTTGGCTTCAAATATGTTGATTAGTTGAATCAATTTTGTTTCCTAACAACTCTTTAATACAAAAAGCACATGTTAATTGCAAGTTCCAATTCTCATGTTTGACGTATGTAGATGTCTAATGGTTGATATCTACATTGTAATTCCAATATCTTGGATTCATATATGGAAATGAAAAAAATTAATAGCAAAAGAACTTTGTTACTTATGAATATCTTCTTCATATTAAGCATCTAAAGCATATATTTTTTTTTTTAATAGAATTTGCTTGGAACATTTGCTTCTCTATACAAGATTAGCTGATTTTTGTTCATAAATTTATCATTAATACTTAAGTATCATCAATCCTTCACTATTTATAAAATTTATTCATTATTAGGTTATACATCACCCAAATTATTCTCTCAATTTGACTACTATTTATAATCTTCGTATGTCTTTCCTTCTAATCTCTTTTTGACTAACTTTCGTAAATGTTGGTCAAATTTCAAAAACTTTACAGTTATCAAATTATCTCATAACATGATTTTCAAAACCTATTATAATCCTAAACTTTAGTGGACATAAATGATTAGGTGTGCTTTTAACACACATTTTGTGACTGTAAAGTAATTCATGTTCTTCTAAAAGGCAAGGTGACTATATAGGTGAATGTTGAGTGTGGCTCTTGATAGACCAAACATCTTCATCATCTTGTACACTTATTTGTATTTAGTTTGGATTGCTATATCATTATGCAATGTAATCCTCCAAATTTGAGGTGATTAGTCTTTACTAAATTTTCAGGTTCCCATCTATGTCTTCTACTTGGAAATCTTTTTTTCAAAAAAAAAAAAATTAACCCCCTAATTGCAATATAGTATAACTTTTGCATTTTTGAATATATCTTTTTTATATTAGCTCATTGTGCGATCATGCAAATGCTTCTTTTTATTTATGAACTTTCTTAATGCTTCTTGCAAAATTTAAGATGCAATTTATGACTAAGGAACACAATTTGTTCCTAAAATAGTTTTTTTATTTAAAAAAATTTGAGAAATAGAAACAAATCTTTCCTATCATTTAAAACTTAAGGTGAACTCACTGCCTTGCATATCAATAACCATGACCATAAGTTGTACAATTAGCACACCTAAAAGTTTATCCCTTCCTTCATGTTCATTACCCAGATCTATATATAATGTTTTAGTTTTATACTATTTTATAAAATTGAAGTATATGAATTTTCCAACTACTTTACAATACAATTTTACTAAATAGTTATTAATTATCTGCACGCATTGTGTGTAAATCAAAACTAGTAAAATATATTGTAAGCTCAAGGAAGCTAGCACCCATTTTTCAGATAACAAGCAGCAATGTTATTACAAATTTCAAGCCATGCTTTTGGGACCACATAGCATGCAACTGTTCTGCCTACCAACCACTGACTTTCATCATTCAAGGACAGAGCTTGCCAAGACAATTGAACGAAACTCTGCCCTTTTACTGATTCATGGTCACTACTCCCTGCGTTCTGTCCTCCCTAACTTCTCCTGATGATGTATCAACCTAACCCTGTCATTTTTGGAAACATTCCGCATAACACTGAGACTCCTAATTCAATGCTCGAAATGGATCTTTTGAGCTCGAACTTGTGGCCAGGATTTTCATTTCCATTTGCTTGTGCTTATTTATGTATGTGGGTCAATGATGGCCATGGTGGGACTAAAGTTATTTATGTGGTTTGCATGGGGTAGAGATATAGATGAAGATAAGTCCATGGAAAGGGCTATGCATGCCCTGGAGTCAGGTCACTCTCATCCATAGCTTGCTTAGCTAAATATACTACTTGAAAGTGGCTTGTCTATCGAAGGAAACGTAGTATACATGATTATCCCCCACACTCTCTTTTAATTACTCTAAATCGGAAGTTCTTGTAAGCAATACTAATAGAGACAACGTTATTCAACAATATTGTTAATCAACCCTAATATGCCCCAATGGTCTTTTTCTTTTCCCTTTTTTTGAGAAACAGCACTTTGCTAAAAGGTGGAGAATCTCCAGTGGTAGGTAGATCTATACATTTAGAATAGGGGTGTCCATCTATTAATTAATATCATTGTTAACATGCATGTCTAAAAAAACCATACGATATATAATATAGTAGTCTATTTTACAGATATTTCATCTCGTATTTAGAGGATGTCTATTATTTTTTGGATATATTTTAGGAGTGTCCACATATAGCAATTGGCGCCCCATTTGAAATGACTTATTAGAATTTTTTTAAAAAAAAATTCTGGGGTGTCCATGGATATTCCTAAACCTAACATAGATCCGCCCATAAGAATCCTATTAGATCAACCCTTTGGTGACGATATGATCGCACTTGAAATGTCTGACGACAAGATTATACTACCCAAATATTCAACTGACATGCTTTGCTCTTGGTCTTACAAGAAACTGACTCGGCCCAAACGCAACGGAAAAACTCATTTGTAGGTCTATATGTTGTTCGCCTGCGATAAATGGTCAACATGAGCCTTCTAGTTCAGGCAGCGGAAAAATGCCATCAAGTTTTCGCCCATGCTCAGCGGATATTAGCCGTTTGTTTTCCAATGTAATGCTAAGGTGTGGTGTATGTCAAAATTTATGCATCTGTGCTCTCAATTTTGAAACCAAAGGTGAGAAAGCTAGAATCAATTTTTGTCATGTGAAGCGGTGTATAAAGATTTGTTGATATAGAATCAAATGATGTTATTTGATAGAAATGACTTGAATGTTCAAATTAATTTAGATTGTACCAAGAGTTCTTCTAGAATGATTGATAACTTAATCTTACCTTTTAAACACACCTGTTTTTACTTGTTTCAATGACAATTGCTTAGATATTCATACTTTCCACCAGACTGTAAACGAGGTTTAAAGTTCTTTTAGTGAGATTTGAGACTTCTCTACAGTTCAATACGCTTGAATTCTGGTGGCTAGCTATGGCCTACTTGCCCCTCCTCTTCGGCCATTAATCCTATAAGGTAAGTTCTATTATAGGGATTCAGTCAAATGAACATCTTATCTATCCCAAGAAAAATAAAAAAATAAATTGAAGAGTACAACAAGTCATTGTATCATTTGTAATTTGTTATGAATGGTTGCTATTTGTTTTTTTTTTTGGGGGGGTTTTTTTCACCTGCTTTTTGGACAGTGGGGCACAAAACCAGGAAAAAAAAAAAGAAAATAATCAAACGCACACTTATAATCCAATGCTCAAAACCTACCAAAGCATCTGTTATGTTAGTTGTCACCTTCTGTATGCATTTCTTTTCAAGGCATTATTCAAATAAGACCAACAGGCTAGTATGCGTTGAAAAGCCAAAATTCAAGGAGAATACATACAAAGACAAAGCACAAAAAAAGGGGAAAGTAAAAAAAAAAAAAAAAAAAACCTATCCCAACAAAAATGTCTTGAATGCCACCAACATATTCCTCACAGTCCTATGTTAAAAAAGGGCATTATTGCACCTAAAAAATATTATCCCCAGGCCCAGCTTGTTTACTCCAAGAATATTAATATCATTTTCTATTTAAAAAATGTCAAATGAATACTATTGATTTGGGGGATTTCAAAATTTTTTTGGGGCCCTCAAAAATAAATATTCTTTTTGGCCGATTTCCTTAGAAAATCACATTTGTTTTTCTCCATTTGGGCTGGCTTTTCCAATTATTTATTAAATTCAAACATAAAACAAACGAATGATCAGGTTAATTGTTAAGGTACCAAAAAAAAAGAAAAGAAAAGAAAAGAAAAGGTAAGAGGAGTGAGACACAAATATAAATATGTAATGGAATTTTCTTCTTCCATGACAAGTTGACAACTATTTTAAAAAAATTATCTGAATAAAAGTTTCAACCAATTCTTAAAAGTTAATGATATTATAGGCTCCAACATGTCCCCTTACATGAAGACCTTCTAGACTTGAAATGTGCATATCATAATATGAAAGTAACTCAACCAAAAATTTAAATTAGTGGTTGAATTGCCATAGAAAAGTTTATATTTTGATAATTTAATCATTTTAAAATGAATGCTCAACATATAGCAATAGAATGGGATGGAAACTTGTACTTCTGCCTAAAATTAAGCTAAAGTACAAAGCTTATACACCAAGCTCCTAGGAGCATAAATACATAGTCACCTAAACAAAATATACATTAATAGTTGTCCTCATAACAAATCCACACAATATGGGTAGGCTTTTAATATAAAATAATAATATAAAAAGGAATTTAATCGATAAAGTTTACTAAAGATTATAATTCCTTCCAATTATTATACTTTCTTAAATCATAGTTGATCAAAATATAGATTTAAACTAGTCAGTTTTATAGTGAATCATATGATATTATGCAAAGGAGAAACTCCGTGTACAAAGCTATGAATCTCAACATGCTAACGTGTTTGAGAAAACCAAATAAATAACTTATATATGAATATTTACAGCTAGTCATGACACGAAATATAGAACAATAAACTAATTAACTACATTTGTGATTAGAAAATTGAGAGGTGATAGGCCAATAAGTAACCATGGTGATACAAACCCCTCCTAACAATAAAAGATAAAGATAAAAGTTAAAAGTTTTATCAAGAGATTTATATTAAAAAAAAATTCATCTAAAAAAGAAAAGGAATTTCACTTGTATTAGGAAAATTTAGAAATATCAAAATAAAGTTTTTAATACGAATCTAAGTACTTTTATTTGATTAACTATCTTATTTAAATGACATAAATTCTATCCATATATGTGTTAGTGCATTAATTGAAAACTGGACAAATGATCTCCTTTTTTCTATTATCATACATTTAAATTCCATCCATAAATGCGTTAGTGCATTAATTCAAAATTGGATAAATGATCTCCTTTTTTCTATTATCATTAATATTTTTTGGCCAATCTTTTTTTTTTTGAATAATTATCATGGATGATACATATAAGATAGCCAGATAGGCCGCACCTTCTTATTTGATGATTATTAGTACTCAGCATGCTATTGCCAACTCGGCTTTTCTCTCACCACACCCCCCCCCCCCCCCCCAAAAAAAAAAAAGCCAACAAAAGTTGGCTTCTCTCTCTCGTCTTTCCCTCCTACAACACCACCACCACTCCAGCGTCGCCTTCTCCCCCTTCTTCCCCCTCCTTCCTCCAAAAGAAAAAACAGAAAAAAAATCCCCAAACAAAAGAAACAAATTAGGAAAGCACCCAAATTGATCAAACCATACAAAACAAAAAGTGAGCCCAAGGATAAGGAGTTTAACCAATTGAAAAATACCCCAGAATCAAAGGAATGTCTAAGGGTAACCCTGTTCTGATTTAGTCTTCTCATTCTGATGCTCACAGCATATCATCAAAGCAAAGATTGTTAGAGAGAAAAATTAAAGAGAGATGGGTGGGGTGACATC
The DNA here is from genome assembly GCA_029747015.1 of Carnegiea gigantea. Taxonomy (NCBI): domain Eukaryota; kingdom Viridiplantae; phylum Streptophyta; class Magnoliopsida; order Caryophyllales; family Cactaceae; genus Carnegiea; species Carnegiea gigantea. Next base: position 166,710 of record JAKOGI010000895.1, on the reverse strand, counting down.
TTCTATGGCTGCCAAATTTGCGTTTTTCCCACCAAACCCACCTTCATACGGAGTTTTCAAGGATGAAGCAACAGGGTTACTGCTGTTAGACCCTTACCCACATCGTGAAAATGTCGATGTTTTGAAGATTCCTACTAGACGAGGCACTGAGATCGTTGCTATGTATGTTAGGTATCCAATGGCTACATCTACCTTGCTCTATTCTCATGGAAATGCTGCTGATATTGGCCAGATGTATGAGCTTTTCATTGAGTTGAGCATTCACTTGAAGGTTAATGTCATGGGGTAAGTTACCCAGTTAACTCCTGCCCCCGCCCCCCTTCATCTTTTTGCTGGAATTTCTAATGTGATGGGTTGTTATCTGTTCATCTTGAAATTGATCTGAAGAAGGGTAGGATTTCTGAATTATGGTGATCTGTGTTCGAGATAGGTAGGTTAGTTTGCTGAGATTTGCTAGTGCGTGGTGGTCTTTGACTCTTTTAGCTGGATTTTCCTTGTTTTGTTCTATGTAATTCGACCATTTGGGTTTTGGGGATTTGGTCAAAGATAAGAATTTTCTAACCTCTTCTGTACCTGCAATTGGCAATCCATGGTTGCTGGTGATTCTGCGATTGCTTCAAATGAGTAGATATTGGATTTTCTGTGTTTAAACATTTGTCTCGAAATGGGTTTGTCAATTTAGTGTTGGATTCCTGCAATTTGTTATTTTTAGCTTGTAATCTGTCACTTTGACTATATTATTCTTGTTTTGTTTAATCTTGGCTAGGAGTTATAACATATCGCTTTCTTGGTAGTTGGGTGATTAAAAGATGGGAATTTCATTGTCTTTGTTTCTGTATTTTGATTGGACTAATGGTTGCTTAATGGGATGACGTATAAATGAAATGTGTCTAAATGTCACTTTGATATACTAAAAGCTGTAGAAATTTCAGGATGCTAATGGCCTGATGGCTACTTTGCTCATATCCCTTGGTGGGTTTGTTTATTGTTTCCGTGCAGTAATCCTGCCTTACGTGTTTGGATAGGAGGGAGAGCTTCGGGCTTGAAATTCGAGGGTCTCTCCTGTTTGAGCATTCACCTTCTGGTTGACATTTTAGACATGATTTATGCCACTATTTCACACAATCACACCAAGTCGGAGAATTGAGATGACCAGCTGTTGCTTTGAGCACCCGGGAAAGAGAGCAATGAAAACAATTGTTGGCTATCCAAGTTCTTGTTCACTTTTTTCTTGAAATAGTTGAGCATGTTTGTCCTATTAAACTAAACTAAACAGAAGTTTCTTCTGCGCATCTTTCTATAGCAAAAGATTCTCTTCATGATGCAAAAGAGATATGATGCAAAAGAAATTATACTTGAGCCCCTATTCTACTGCTTTTGCTCTCTTTAAGGTAGAAGCGGTTGAAGGGATCTGAGAATGATATATCTAGATGCCAATAATATTACTCAAAGGGTAATTTGCTGTCTCACGTTCTGAGGTGGTGCTTCATGTTGCTGGTCTGCTGGCTGCAAAACTTATTTACATTCTACTTTGGTGATTGTGCTAGTACAATGACGAAATATCTCTTGCTTTATGCATTATTCTTTTATTGGTCCATTTAGCAGGTTAGAATTATATGGTTTTGAACAGAGTCCCTGTTATGGTTACTAGTTTACTATATTGGCTTGGCTAGCTGCGGTGCTGTTCCTCAACTACTTTTTTTTTTTTTTTTAAAACACTATAGATTCATATGGGAGCTTTAATTACATAATTTATTCAGTGATATTGGCAGAAGTAGGAATCCACCATTGTTGATCTCATTCAATAGCGTATTGTATTTCTACACTTGCTGTAGATCCTGAGTTCATTGACCTTCTTGCAATGGAAATCTCATTGTCTATTGATAGTTCAAGGAATACAACACTAACTTTAATTTGTCTGGATCTTTTATTTAGACTTTTTACACCTTTCGGCATGGATAGCTGAAATCCCCCCTTTTTCCTTTTCTGTTTCGAAGGAGGTGGGGAGGGGGGAAGGGAAGGATCCTGTTGAAACTTCGTTAGGACTTTAATACCTGTAAGTTTGAAGGAGTTCTATCGCTCCTTTTTGTACACATCATATCTTCCCCCAGCTTTGCTAAGAAATATGTAAGACCCTGATTATGGAGGACCTGGCATAATAGTTGGATATGCCAGAAGTTATGATGACCCAATTTGTTGGACCATTTTGCCAGTATTGAGTATGTAGAAGTACAATTTCTATTGAAGTCAGTTGCTTAAGTTATTTCATTGACATGTATTTTCAGGTATGATTACTCTGGGTATGGGCAGTCGACTGGAAGGGTAAACTTGTATACTTTTGGATTTTTTAGCTCAATCTTATTATAAGTAAAACCGTACACCTGCGAATATGCAAATCAAGTTGTGTAATGTGTTTTGCAGCCCACTGAGAACAACACCTATGCAGATATAGAAGCTGCATACAAGTGTCTTGAAGAGACCTATGGTACGAAGCAGGAAGACATCATTCTTTATGGCCAGTCTGTTGGTAGTGGCCCTACTTTGGATCTTGCTGCTCGTTTACCTCGGTTAAGGGCTGTTGTTCTGCATAGTCCTATTCTTTCGGGCTTGAGAGTTATGTATCCTGTGAAGCGCACATATTGGTTTGATATCTATAAGGTACATGATCATACTTCACAATTTGCCATCTGACAAATTAACTTTCATATTTCTTTGCTTTTGTTGAAGCTGATTTTGTGATTTAACGGGCAGAACATTGATAAAATCCCATTGGTGAAGTGTCCCATTCTTGTAATTCATGTAAGTACCGGTCCTCTCCCCCCCCCCCCCCTCTTCTGTCCTTTTGTATAATTGTATTTTCCTAGTGTTAAAGGAAGCACAAGCCACAAAGCCCACTTACGCAGGATTGGAGCTGGTACCCCACCCATGGAGGCTTTACCAGCTAATCCAGCTGGCAACTACCCTACTTTTCCTTAGAATGTGCTAGTAACTAGCCAATACCTTACTTTTCCTTGTAGTGGTTGCTTCTGTCTGAGACTTTGCTGTTGAATTTGCAGGGAACCGCTGATGACGTTGTTGATTTCTCTCACGGTAAAACGTTGTGGGAATTGTCCCAAGAGAAATATGATCCCTTGTGGCTTAAAGGGGGAAATCATTGTGACTTGGAACTCTTCCCTGAGTACATTAAGCATCTCAAGAGATTTGTCTCCACAATGGAGAAACCACCCTCTCAAAGGTACAGCTCAAGAAGTGGCACTGACGTACCTGATAATTCAAGGAAGAGCACTGATGGTTCTGAAGCCCCAAGGAAAAGCACTGACCGGAGAGAAAAACCGAGGAAAAGCACTGACCAAAGAGAAAAGCCACGGAAAAGCACTGATCGGCAGGAGAGACTGCTGAGAGTACATGAGTACAGGACTAGTAGCATCAATAAGGTAGAAAAATTGGATATTCCTTTTGATCAGTTGGAGAAGTCTCGAAGGAGTATAGAGTATCATGAGAAGTCCCAAAAAAGCATCGATTTACAGTTTGAGAAGGCTCGGCATAGTGTAGATTGGGTGGACAGAATCCGAGCTAGCTGAAAGCTCTCAGATTGCTGTAAGCTATGTTCAAATGGGCTATTCATGTGTAAGGAGAAACAGAATGAACACAGATAGGTAAACACAACAGACGAACAAAGAAGGATCATTCATTTATTTGGCGGTGTAACTTATGTCTTGGGTACTGGGGTCTTTGATCTTCAGCTCTGTTCAAGGACCATCTCTCGAGACTTCAGAACTTGATGTCGCGATGGACTTATGTTTTGTAGATGTTTCAAATGAAGAAGCTGGGAAACAAAGTGTGTTGTGGATATAGCATTATTTTTGATTATTACGTCCTTGAATTTACTCAAATCTTGGTTGTTAATTGTTTTCTGATATACTGTGAAATGAACCTTGGCCATTTACAATCATAGCTGTGTCTTAAGATAGGGTAGTTTGAGTATAGACTGGATATGTCAAAGATTCTTCATTGAATAGCGGGAGTGATAGAACATTCTCAGAACCAGAACTGTCATACAGCATTGTTAAAGTGTTTTGAATGAATCAGTCTGCCAGAGGTGGGACATGTTGGGCACCTCTCTCAACTTATCTGAGTTCTGAAGGAGTCAAAGTTGCCAGAAGAACAAAATTTGTCCGGTCAAAGGGTGAAAGTCAGAACAACTATTGCACCTTTGGTTCTTGGTAGGCTATGAATTATGATCATTTGCTTGTGTTTTTACGTTGTATTTGCTGTTTGATGATAAATCACGACGGGAAAAGCCATCTCACAATCAAATGTGGTATGTTCGTATGTGACAAAAATTAGATATTGGCTGATATTATATGGACATTTAACAGTAAACTTTTGTTAGCAAATTTGTAGTGAAACTGTCACATTAATATTAATTTCATTTGTTGGAGTTTGCATTCTTTACTTCTCTAATCTATGGAACTTCAATTTGGATCATCCAATGAAATATTTATTATGAACCCACCTCTTAACATCCAATCTTTTTTTTAACCACTTGAATAATATTTTTAATTGGAAAAAAAGAAAAGAAAACACAGAACAAAGAAACAAAAAGAAAAAAAAAAAGTGGAACGTGGTGTGGAGCGGGCAGAAAGTCCATCCTGCGGGGCAACCACCTTGGAACGCTGGCTGCGAAGTGAATGGGCGTAATGAGGGCCCCACATGGAATGCGAGCACAAAGCTGAAGTGGCTCTTATGGACTATTTGTCTCAATACAAATTGTAGTTAGCTGCCTAATTCCAAGGGAATTGTTGTTACTTTGGTCATAATGATCAGGCACAATAGTAATTAACAAAAACAGAATTATAGTGCCCCTTCGGTTCACTAGCTAAAACTAAAATGGGTTGCAGTCGCGTCGAAGTTCAGCTCATGCCCATCTTCCGTCAGATAGTGAAGCTTGACAAAATTAGAGGTAACTCGTTTGGCATACAAGAATTGGGTTAAATCCACTTTCCCTAATTCATTATTAGAGTTAAATCATTAGAAAAATATAATTTTTAAAATAATTCGATATATTTTCATCTATATCTATATAACTGTATTTGAAATTGAGTGATCATATCTTGGCTAGACACTTGATGATCACTTATTGGACATAAATATTGTTTTCTCCACTCTTTTTTGAATTACTAGATTAAGATATCAGTTTAGATATATTAGCAAGAGTAATTAGATCAAATTAATGTAGGCATTCAAGCTATAGGTTTCATTTTGCATTGGAAAGTCCCAAAAGTTACAAGTTCAGTTGTGTGTTTCATCTTTCTTTTATTTTTTTAAATTAAGAATTAGTGTCTTCTTTAAACCTGTGCAAAATTTATATTCATAATTTTAATATTATAAGTATAATGATATAATCATGGGCACAAAATATTACAAATATCATTTTGAAGAAATTAGGATTTAAAGTAATTATTTTATTATAGTTTCATCAATATGTATTTTACAAATATTTTAGTTTGTTAAAAAAAATTAGGTTTTTGTTTTAGCCTTAATACTAATTGAGAATATGTAATAACAGCCATCCACTCTCCAATTCTGCTTAGCATTTGTGGAGAAGTGTGTTAATTGATGATATTTATAGTGCATTGACTCATATCCAAAACATGGATTTATTTTGAAGAATTGGAGCAAGTTTGAGACTTTTTGGAGGACTTTTGTCTAACGGGTGGCAGGTGATCAATTGTTTTGACACATTGATCAGCAAATTAAGGGATTAATTTGGTAGAAGAAAGAAGACTAGAGGGGCGAATATTGGAAGAAAGCTTTTGGTAGAAGCCTTGTCATATACAAAAAACAAAAAGCACAATTGCCATGTGGAATTTTACATGTGGAGCACTTTTCATTACCTCTATGGGGTGTTTAATAGAGAGCTTTTTGGTTAAAAAGGACTTTTTAGTTAAAAAGAGCTTTTCTAACCAAAATTAGCTGTTTCAAAAAGTTAATTTAGGTGTTTGATAGAATAACTTTTTGGAAAAACTTTTTGGGTCCAAAAAGCTAATTTAAAAAAACTAATTTAATTAGCTTTTTGGAAGAGCTTTTTGAAAAATTAGTTTTTTGTCTCACAACTTTGTTAGAAACAGCTAATTTCATCAAATAATTTTTCTACAAACAGCTAATTCAAACAGCTAATTCGAATAGTTAACAGCTAACAGCTAATACAAACAACTAACAACTAATAGCCGTTTGTCAAACAGGGCCTATGTGTTAGACCACGCACAGCGCATGGCTCACGTGCGAGAAAACAGAGTTGGCGCCGGGGCGAGCTGCTGGTGGACGCACAGCAGAACACTCACGGCTCGCGGCCCGTCGAACCCCTCGGAGGCACGGGTTGCTCGCCCCCTCCCTTTTTCTGCTGTTGCCTATTTTTCGCTTTCTTTTTGTTTTCCTTTTTTTTATGGGTGGAAAACAAAAGATTGGGCTGGAATTCCAGGAAGCAACGTGGGTGGAAAGAAATGGAGAAGAGAGAAAGGAGAAGAGGAAGCAGACATGGGAATGGAGAAGAAGAAGATGAGCAGCCTGAAGTTGAAAGGGATGAGAGAGAAAGGGAGGAGAGAGAGGATATTGTACTTGCTTACTTATTTTTGATACATTGCCCCTACTCTGAATTTCAAATAAAACACACATGTTTTTCTACCTTTTTTTCTGCAATTTTTAAATTAATTATTATATTAATATTTTTTGTAATTTTATCATTTTAAATTAATTATTGAATTTTTACAAAATTCACAAATTATTTTCCATAACTTATTCATACAACTGCTAAACAAAAAACGAGTTGTTTGTCAAAGGAATGAAAATGGGGGTTGTAATAGAGTTTGTCGTAATGTCTCTATGTTTCCTAGGATAACTGTTGTAGGTATAGATGTAAGATAGGCAACAGACCCTCTTGTATCATTTTTTTTATGATTAATATAATGTGCATTACCTTACTGACCCAAAAAAAAAAAACTTATTCATACAAATAATAAAAAGAATAAAATTAGTTAAATATATTTAGTGGTAGAATTTATGGGTATTATTTTATATGATGAGTAAAAGTTATGAGCCTAGCATTGGAGAAGGGAAGACTTGTAAGCCAAAAAATTGGCTGAAAAACTGATGTGGAGATGGTAGGCCCCTATGGTAAGCTAAATTTTTGGCTCACCATTGTATTTGCTCTTAAGTTTGAGGCTTGGAGGTGTCATTATCACATGAAAAAGCAGGGTATGTGTAGAGGTTGTTAACAAGTAGGCTTGTGCAAGTACCATGTCGTCCTTGGACCTTTGGACTTTTGGGCCATGTCACCAGACTTTTGTTTTTCATAGCATTTGAAGTAGGAGAGGAAGTGGAGGCATAGGTTTGGTATAAGTTTGTGATATTTAGTGTTAAATTGTTGTCTTTTGCTTGTAGCTTTTTATGCGTATTTGTACTCAATTTAGCCCTTGGACTTGAAAGCAATCGAAAAAGAAAATGTATCACAGACAATGCTTACGTTAAGATTGTCATTTAACTTTAATATTTATCAACAAATGACAAGTTTTGTAACTGATTTTCTTATGGGTTTTATAAAAGAGGATTGTTTTCAAGCAAATCAAGGGATTCCATTGAACAAGAAGATTTATTGCAATAATTAGGGGACAGGGGGAAAATCGAGTATGAAAGGGGGAGTGTGGGGCTGAGAGCATCAGTAGTCATCTACTTCCTTCTCTTCCTCTTTCTTTCTTTCCTCTTTTTTTTTTTTGGGGGGGGGGGGGGGAAGGAATTCCTTCTCTTTCTCTTCTTCTAAATCTTTCTTTCTTTCTCATTTCTTCACCTTTAATGACAGAATAACAACGCTAGAAATTGACTTAGATTGTTTTACTTTTTGTGCATTGCATATATCGTCATACTTCCGTTTGGATTTGTAATTTCATGTTCTTCCATATAGTAAGGTGTAGGATTTGTAATTTCATCATCTTCCATTTGGATTTATTGTTGTTGTTTGACATATTCTCTATCTAAGTTTTTGTAACTTTTTTGGCAATTGTCCAATTTTTTGGTTATGATTGCATAAGAAACCAACTATTAGGTTGGTACTTAGACTAAAACAGCTGTTTGAATCAGCTATTTATATTAGATGTTGGGATCTATTGTTTCTTACAACAATATTTGATAATATTAGCTGCTTCTGAAAAGTATGTTTGGTGTAATTCCATGGATACCCATTCTCTAATTTACTATTTAATTGAACATAATTTTTATTTATTAATCATCTAATTTTCCTTTTAACAATAATTAATTTTATGTCATATGTACAAATTACTTTTTTTCTTCATAAAACCTAATTTTCCCAAGCACCAACAAAATATTATTTGTATTCATTATTTATTTAATTATCTTAATTTCTTTTCAATTACTATCTATTTACATGATATCCATGTCTTATGGTCGTCTTGTGTTATCTATTAGATTGACATGATTATTTTTCCTTTTCGTATGAATTGAAATTTACATTATTTTCAAATGGGTTATGAATTTTTTTTTAACATGTTTGCCACTTAGTGATAATCATCACAATAGAATCAATTAATACAATATATTATTATCCTATAATCTCAACATTCTATTAATCTAAATTAATATTTTCACTTAAAATTATTTTATAGAATGAAAAAACTAATTAAATATAGTTCACTCTGGACTTTATTTGTACACTTAGATAAAGCTTATTCTACCTGTAATTAGGGTTACCAATAACTAGTAGGTTTCACAATATCCAATGTAAGTAATTTTTTAAAATATATACAATGATTGTAAAAGCATCGGTAAAGTAAAATAAATAAAACAATCCATTTGAATGCATAATAAAAAACAAGTAAAATATAAGTAACATGATTATCATGATACTATATAAGTTGATCATATGATAATTTTTCTCCGAGGTTATTGCAATAGGCACATAAGGTTTAATGTACATATGAAATTTGCCCAAAGTCTAGGGCAATTTGGTAATTTCCACAAAATGCTATTTAAAAAGGATATTTGAAATTGCCTTTTCAAGAAGAGCTTTTTGGGACAAAATATCGATTTTAAACAAATATTTATCAAACACTAGAATTAGCTATTTGATCAATCAAAACAGCCAAAATCATCTCAAAAAAATCTTTTTCCCTCAAAAAAATTCTTACAACCAAACACCCCCTATATTTTCTCTATTGAAGATCATCGACTAAAAATATTACAAGTTTTGAGATTAGGCGTTAGATATACACTCAAAATTTTGAAAGGAATAACAACTACATAGTGTGGGTCCTAAACAAATAAGCCAATCCCAAAGGAAAATCTCAGACATTTGAGACTGACACTAGCATAGAAGGGCTTAATTTCCACCACAAATTACACATATCAATCCTGATCAAAGTGCTTTAGCCTATGTTTACGGGATGAAATATCGGTGCATTAGTGTTGTTAGTCCTTGCAGTTTCCACATGAACTAAGCAAGATTGAATTGTCAAGTTGTATTAACTTTATGTACTTTAATTGTTGGCTTAAAATTATATTAGGCTTTTTGAAGATTATTTATCAAAATGGTTAATTTGTTTTGCTGGATGACAACAAGGATTTTACCTAATAATATATTTATTATAGACATTTTGGTTTATTAGATAGAAATTTGTTGAAGTCAAAAACTATATCAGTCATGCCAAGTATGAGTTTACTAGTCTACATTAAGAATGAGTGATGTTGCTGTAAATGCTAGCTACAACAGTGTAACAATCTCTATAGTATTAAGTACTCATCTTGAAAATTAATAGTATATATCGTTACCATTTAAACTTATTTTTTAAAAAGAAAAACTATTATTTGAATTCAATTTTTTTATTGATTTCAGAATTTTTGGATTGTTGAAGTTAGATATATGTGTTACTTTCACATTTGTAAATATATATTGTTTATGTGTACTTTGTCTTCTAAAGTTTCTAAATTCGATGATGACGTGTATATATATGTGTGTGTGTGTGTGTATATATATATGAACAATCTTATTAATTATAGTAGTTAATGACATATATTTTTTTGGTCTCAGATACTCTATTTCACTAGAGTCGAGTTACTGTTAGTCCAGTAAGAGGTCGAGCTCTCCCATCATAAATTTTCTCCATTCACAAGACTCAAATCCGAGACCTTACTTAAGGAAAATAAGTGTCAAACTATTTGAACCAACCTGTGTTGTTTAATTAATAACATACATATAAGTACTTTATTAGGGAGAAGATGAAAAGTTTGGTAGATAGCTACATTTAAAACATGTATTGTGAGTGAGAAAAAAAATTAAAGGGCCATATAATACAATAAATGCTAGTCATTAACAATATGACACTTGACAGTTGACATAAGCATATAAGATCACCATTTTATATGCAGTTATATAGATAGATAGATAGATAGATAGATAGATAGATATTGACAAAATATGAAGTATGAACTTCTTTTTTTTAAAAAAGAAAATTCTTGCAAAAGGGAGAGGTAATTTATCTTGTTCTTTTTTGCGATTGGGATGATCTAGCTTATAGCTTGTCGCTTCTTATAGCTTCTTACATCTCCTTACAGCTCGTTACCTCCTTAACATAATCCTTACATCTTCTTACATTTCCTTACATCTCCTTACATCTTCTTATATCTGTACATATATTTTTGTATAACATTCAATAAGTCATTTATGTTTTCTATTAATTATAGATATGTATATATTTTTTTTATCATATTACTAATATAAAAAATTTATAAACATTTTTATGAACACAATATTTCTAATAAACATAAAAATGGAATTTAATGACGTAAATTATATTTGAGTTTCAACTTGAGCAATATATATCATTACAGATGAAATAAGTTAACATGCTTTAAATTATAATACAAAAATTACATTCACGTTTGAGTTTCAATCATAGGTGAAATCTCTCAAATCGTATGTGACGAATTATAATACAAAAATTACATTCATGCTTTTAAAATTATAAGAAAAAAATATTTCTTAATGTTTTTAGGGTCTATTTATAAAATTTTTCGGTAATAATATATTGAAAATACTAATTTTAAATTGTCTATTTAAATGGGATTTCATTTTAAGCATTCTATTCAATTTTGCCGAAACAATTGGTTATTTTTTGTTTTAGTTTGCTTATAAGAAGGTCAAACTAATGTTAATATAAAAAATCACCTCAAGTGTATACAGTTTTGATTAGAAAAATTTGTGGGATCGAAGTTATTTTATTGTTGTTTGATTAAATTGTTACAGGTTTATTTTTCTTATTTAAAGGTTTCTTTTCACTAATTACATTATTTTAATAATATTTTTTCTCATCCAAAATGCTCATTGTACAAAACCAAATTTTGTTTCAATAATATTAAGAAATAATTTGTCTACTGATGGTATCAAATTTATTTCATAAATATGACTAATATATTGCATGTTATTTGACAAATCATACATTAGGCACCAACAATTATGCATACATATCTAAAAATTACAGTATATAATTTTTCAATAATTCAATAATTTCTTACATCCATCCTCGCAGCTCTTTACGTTCTTGCAGCTCTTTACAGTTCTTACAGCTCTTATAACCTCTTACAGTTCCTTATATTCTCTTACAACTTACAATTGCATCTAATCGGAGGGGAAAAAAAACAAAGACCTTTAGTATCTAGAATTGACAATCATGAAATAATTAACCCTTTGATGATGAACCTCCACAAGTAGTATCACTAGCAGAAAATAAAGGCTTTTTTTTTCCTTTAAATGTGACATTCCATCAAGTAGTTGTTGGCAATAGCTTTTGAAGTAAGTATAGACAAATTTCGATGAAACCTACCAGTGGACCATAGCTCTTCCAAAAGCCAATTCTAGACACTAAAGCATCCTCCTTGGTTAGATCCACCACTGGACAGCCCCTCATCCAACTTCGGTTTATGCCAATTTCAAAGTCATGCCTTCTAATCGCTTCCTGTAATTTCTTCATCTCTATGTTGACAGTACTTTTCTCGTCCATATTGCTATTTCGAACTCATGAGCTTATTTACGTATATTTCACTTGACAAAATTGGTCATTTTTCGATTATATCAATTTATATTTGCAGTGTTTCTTGTATACATAACTCGTTTGTTAAAAGTCAAATTGATATAAAAATTTAACATGATATTAGAGTAGGTTGCTTGATCTTCATTTGGCACTGTCCCTGTTTGATTAAAATTAAATTATGTGCACGTGTTAGGCCTTATTAGTAGCTCACACATGAGGGGGTGTGTTGGAATATGAAAGTGGGTGTCCCACATTGATAAAAATGAAAAAATATGAAAGTGAGTATTGTTCCACATTGATAAAATTAAAGGATTTAAGTAGGTATATAAGCTTATGAGTTCCTTCATCCATTGTCAATTAATTTTGCGTTGAAACCTCAGTTGAACTTGTATATATGGCTTGTTTATTGAAATCTAATTGATATAAAAATCTAACATATTCCGAGTCATGTAGGGTCCATCAATTAACATTTATTGGATATCAACATAGATCAACTCGGGTGGGCATGGATATCCTAGTCATTACCAATCAGGCCAAACTAAGCTCAGTTCAGTTTTGGGTTGAATCAGGAAACCTTATTTGGATTGAGATTAGTTAGACTTCAAGTCATCTACAAATTGGGTGCAGATTAGTTTCACCATTATACCGACAACATTACTGCTCATGCATATTGTGTTGCCATGCACATTGTAGTCCTTTTGCAATTGCAGAACTTGGAAGATTTTCAAATGATGAAATCCAACAGAATGATGATTCTGATTGCTGAACAAGGGAGACCACCGCTCAAGAAGATTATGACTCTCCCACACCAGTAAACACTCAGTTCGACAGTTCAGTCTGTGCAAATAATCATACATAACATTTCATTTCATTATAGTTTTAGGGCTTTTACATGAATCCTAACCAGCCTGAGCCGGCTAATGAAGCCATACATGTGGTATCATGGCCAAACTGAACCTGAATGTTCACAGGCAATAACTAATATTTCAAATATTAGAATTACAAATACGATTGCCTCTAAATTTGTGAAGCTTAATCCATCCAACAAGTTGCTGGGATCTGCTTTTCGAGCATAATAATTGAAGATAGTCGAATTAGACAGAGGCATCGCGAGCTGAATCTGGGTTAGTCACCCCCTTGATCATGTTTTTGATTGAAGGCAAGCCTGCGACTGCATCTTCTTCAATTCCACATTCGTTAGTTCCTCTTCGGATCTTGAAGTAACCATCCTGTAATAGTTCCATGATTAGTTATTGCATTATCTGAAAAACAAAGACAAGGTGGAAATACAGTTTAGCTCAAAAATACATAGGAGACAAACATACATCACCCCAGCCTCTGTTCCACTGATTTGCAAGGAGCTGCAGAGCAAAATGGTGCATTAATGAAAACGCATGAACTTCCGATGGGATTCATGAACTTGAAAGAAAATCCTACGAGATCTAGGAAAAATTACCCAGTAATCCTCTCCATCAGAGCTTGTTCCCCATCCAATGAGCTTCACTGCATGTCCTCCCAACTTCTCCCCTGTGACATGCTTGTATACCCCTGACTTATAGTGAGCAAAATCCTATAAACCACAAACACAAAATTATCATTCCAATCCGGTGGGCCTTGTGCAATCTTAAGCCACAGATGAAATGAGAAGATGAATGTGAACAAGTTGTTTCATTTGGACTTTGGACCCTAAATTTGAAAGGAGAACGTAGAGGATGCTTTATGATCCTCATGCAAATCCTTTTACCTCAAAAACGTCAAAATCCACTTCTAATGGTCCGTTCTTGTAGAGTTCAGCCATGATATCGTAAGGGCTAGAGTTGATCCTGTAAGCATTGGCACTGTAGTGCTTTGAATCACTCCATAGTTTGTTGCCGTCTACACATTTTCTGAGACACTTGGGAGTAGGATACTCAGGTTCACAACCAGGGTGGGAACACCCGGTGGTGTCGAAGTATGGATCGCACTGCCAAAGATATCGACAAATAAGCATTGCAAGTTGGGAGAGCCCAAAAACAAAAAAAAAAAAAAAAAAAAAAAAACACGGTGAAATTAGCGGGGTCTAAGGGGTGATGAACGGAATGTTTGAGTTGAGCAAAGGGGTGATGAACGGAATGTTTGAGTTGAGCAAAGAAATTTCACCTCTTCTGTGACAACACCCTGTCGAACAAAGTAACCCCAGGCATAGATGGGCGTTCCACCATCACATCCTTCACCACACATAAACCCGCAGCATGCCAACAGATCATTAACTGACAACGAGATATTCTGCAAGAAAGCATGGACAGAGCCATATGTTCACAATCTTTTTTGGATGGCGGAAATGATGATATTTTGGAAATAATCAGAAGAGGAGAAAGTACCATGCCAAAGTGAATGCAGAAGCGGTCTTGCAAGGATTCAACAGCACCAAACGCCCAACATGAACCACAGTGACCCTGCTCGAAAGAAAGCAAATGATCTGAGTAACCTTGAGGCATCATTTTTTAATCATTTGAATCATATTAAATAGAAACCAATCAATGAAGATACAATGGGATGCTAACTACCTGGTCTTTGGTTTGCAATTCAGCCATCAACGAAAGAGACAGCAAAGACCAAAAAAAACGGTAAGATGACTATTTCAAGGAAAGGGAATTGGCTACAAGAAGCACAAAACAAAGACAACAATATTTTTTTGGCTTACCAAGTATTTTGCCAATAGTGCTGCATTGAGGCCATGCTTTTCTGGCATCAAACTCCTTAGGCAAGCCCAAGGACCTAGGATGACTTACCAAAGGGATACTCCTCTTCTCACTCTCAGAGATAGGTCTAGCACCAAGGATGCGCTTAAATTGGCCAACCTTAATAATGAAAACAAAGCATAACACATTGATAAATTACATGAGACTAGTAAAAATAACCCCGAAATGCCCAGCAATGAAATGGTATTTCCTTCTATTATAGCTAAGAATGTAAATAAGACTCACTGTATAGTCAGAGAATTGATGGTTCTTTCCAGCCTTCCATCCAGCTTCCGGATTTTC
The DNA here is from genome assembly GCA_029747015.1 of Carnegiea gigantea. NCBI lineage: Eukaryota > Viridiplantae > Streptophyta > Magnoliopsida > Caryophyllales > Cactaceae > Carnegiea > Carnegiea gigantea. The sequence continues at coordinate 151,592 of JAKOGI010000895.1, read as the reverse complement.
ATTGATCTTATTAACGATTGAATCCTGGAAAACAGAAGCAATATACAAATATTGTTGGGCGATGTAAGGGAGATAGATCAGTTTCTTAGACTAATGGTACCAAGAACTAGTACAATACCTGGAGAAGTTTAGAACTCAGCTTCTGTTCAGAGACTGAATCTACTGCAAGAACCTGATATCGGAGCTAGAAACTTCAGCATTGAAACAAGACATGAACGGAACACATAACAAAAGCAGATGTCTCACGAAAACAACCAGCTGGAACTAGTTGATAAGAAATTGAAGTTTTATATGCATTGAAGCAAACAATAATTAACAATCCTCTCCGCTGGATTTGCAATGGAGAAAGAAGCCGGGTTTTTAGGGCGAAAGCTATTCTGGCAAGGACAAGATTTCGACTGTTTAAGCATAGTTTTCTCCATTAAACTGAATGACAGTGTGCAATACAAAAGTTACATTATTCTGTCACTGTCAAGGGAATTAGAGAACGGTTCAAAGTGAGATTCATAGTGGACTTCATCAACTAGGAAGAAAAGAGATGTCTAAAGTTGCCCACTAACACAGGACAGAGAGTCAGATGTCTAAAGGAGACAAAAGATTCAATAAAATATTCATAAAGGATGCTCACAACACCGATTAGATTGCTGTGATTCACTCGATGACTATTCTCTTCAGCTTAATTTATCAAAATTTCCAATTTATCTAAGTTTATTCAGATTTCAAAATTTAGATTCTAGACTCCAAATCCATATTTATCAAAACAGCACTAGATTGATACAATCCTATTAACATGAGTCTTCACATGCAAATCGTATTAAACTTAGCAAATTTATTCATATTTTTTATTCAAAACAGATATCAAACAAATAGGGACCGGATGTCCAAGATCACTGATACATAATTCCAAGATGTTCTGAGGGTGCAAATTCTAAAAATAGATAATTTTATAATTGACTTGCTTAAATGGGTCCAAGAAATTTGTGACCAGTTAACCTTATCACAAGTAAACACAAGTTCTATCAATTTCATAGTACTTCAAGAAAAAGTCAACAAAGATAATCAAACATGGGCATGGATATGGAAATAGAATTAGGCAAAACTAGAAGAATCCAAACATAAATCAATTCAATAGGCAATTTACAGACATAATCAGAATCAGAATCAGAATCAAAATCAAACAAAATAGATAAGTGGGTCAGTAGAAAAATTACCAGAGGTAAAGCTAAAACGAGGACGACAGCGGATAAGCACAGCAACGAGGAACCCATCTCCTATCCCCTTTGAATCAGATTCCTACACTTTCTGGGGATGAAGTTGATGGATTTTTGGTGATGCCCTTGTGCCCAAATTTATAGGGTTTCAGCTGCTTCTTTTATCGAGCCTTTTTCTGCCCAGTTGGGTAGGTGGAATTTTAAATAAGAAAGATGGGCAGCAACTGCAAGAAAAGATGAGAGTTTTTGCAGAGGATAAGACGTTGGAAAATGACAATAAAAAGGATTGAAAAATCAAACAATGTTGGAGATTCTTTCGTGGGTGGTAGAAAGTTGAATGAAAGAATCAAGATCCTACACGTTTCAATCTATCATTCCGATTGAGAAGTGCCCATTCTGCGTCGTCAGATTGGGGAGATGGTTCGTGAAATTTGATTGATTCCGTTTCCACTGTTTAGGGAAAACGTAACACTCAATCAATATTCATCATATATTATTCAAATGGGGCAGCCCCACCCAGTTGAACTAATCTGAGACGCAAGCAGGTCTGCTGCTTCAGAAACCATACCTCTAATAATTGTCTTTTTGATATTTTCGTAACTTTGCCCTCTCTAGATATTTTCTATTTTGTTGGGTTTCGTAGCCCAAAATTCAGGTACTAGCACGGTGGGACCGTACTACACAAGATACGGGCGTGTTCAGACGAAGAACGTCCAGTCGAAGAGGACAGAAAAACGACACGGGGGTGCCGTGCCATATGGCACGGGGTGACCGTGGCACGTGGCACGGTCGTGCCCCGTGTTTTTACGCTGCCTCTCTCGGAAGGCAGTTAGAGTTCTGTTCAAAGGGGGATTCCACCTGGCGGCTAGGGTTGCATGCTAAGGGGGGAAAACCCTATTTTTTAGACCTTATATAAATAGGGTCAAGCCTAGGATCTGAAATATCTCCAGTACTCATACATACATTGAGAGGTAGAAGTACTTTGTGAGAGATTACAATAGAGAGGTTGTAATTTTGCTCTTAGATCAAATCACTGTAGTGATTGTGATCGTGTTGTATTCTTCCTGCTCATAGTGAATTGTTCTGGTGCTGTCGCCGTCCGTGGTTTTTCCCGCATTGGGTTTTCCACGTTAAATCTCTTGTCTTCTTATTTCTGTTTTCTGTTATTCACTTGAATTCTGAATCTCTAACTCATCCTATTGCTTCCGCTATACTGTTACTTTGATATTAATTCCTAACAAGTGGTATCAGAGCTTTGGTTATAGGATGTCTTCTATCATGAGGGTAGATATTCAGAAATTCGATGGGGAGATTAGTTTTAATCTCTGGAAGGTGCAGATGAGAGCAGTTCTCATTCAGCACGGGTTGTGGAAGGTTCTGAAGAGACCTCACGTAAAACCTGAGAAGATGACAGAAGAACAGTGGGCTGAAGATGTAAAGAAGAGACGTGGATCGTTGACGGATGACGAATGGGAGGAACTGGAGCTGAAAGCGGTTTCAGCCATACAGTTGTGCTTGGCACCACATGTCCTGCGAGAGGTGCTGGATAAGACAATTGCGGTGGATCTGTGGGCTCGGCTGGAGGAACTCTACATGACGAAGAGTCTCGCCAACAAGATCCGTTTGAAGGAAAGGTTGTACACCTTTCGTATGGTTGAAGGTACTCCTGTCCAAAAACACTTGAATGAATTTAATTCTATTCTGGTAGATTTGGAGAATTTGAATGTTAAAATTGAGGATGAGGATAAGGCCATTCTGCTTGTTGTGTCTCTACCCCCTTCCTACAAACACTTTAAGGAAATCATGTTATATAGTAATTCGGACACTATATCGTTTGAGGATGTGAAGTCTAACCTGCTGTCTAAAGCAAAGTTTGACCAAGACATCTATACTGATCAGTCTGAGGGATTAGTTGTCAGGGGTAGAACCACTGAGAAAGGGGGAAATGGTAATAAGAAAAAGAACCGTTCTAAGTCAAGGAATCCTCACTCTAACAAAACCTGCCACTACTGCAACAAATTGGGTCATATCAAGGCTAACTGCTGGAAATTAAAGAAAAAGAATGAGAAGGAGGATAAGGAGAAAACTGCTACAGCTGATCGTGTAGCAGAGTCGGAGTCTGATGGTGATGTATTACTTACTACTTCTTTGGCTACCACCTCCGAAAGGGGAGTGGATGTTGATTGGGTTTTAGATTCTGGTTGTACGTTTCACATGTGCCCTCACAAGGACTGGTTTGTCACCTATGAGGCAGTTGACACTGGGGTGGTACTTATGGGCAACAATGCTAAATGCAAAGTTGCAGGGATAGGTACTGTTCAGATAAAAACCCATGATGGGACAATTAGAATATTATCTAAAGTGCGCCACATACCTGACATGACTCGTTGTTTAATATCCTTGGGTACTCTTGAGACTAATGGTTGCAGGATTTCGATGAAAAATGGTGTCCTAAAGGTAACTAAGGGAGCCATGGTGATAATGAAGGGATTGAGGCAAGGCAATCTCTACATTCTACAAGGAACTACAGTTACAGGTGTAGTTGCAGTTGGTACGATAGATGATACAAAGTTATGGCACATGAGGTTGGGCCATATGAGTGAGAAAGGGATGACCATTTTGGGTAAGAAAGGTTGTCTTGGCAACGCCAGTACGGGTAAGCTCGATTTTTGTGATCACTGCGTCTTTGGGAAACAAAAGAGGGTAAGTTTCTCGAAAGCAACACACTGTACTCAAGGGATCCTTGACTACATTCATTCTGATTTGTGGGGTCCTTCAAAGGTTCCTTCTTGTGGAGGTAAGCGTTACATGTTAACTTTTATTGACGATTTCTCACGCAAGATTTGGGTTTACTTCTTGGGACAGAAAAATGAGACGTTCTCCATGTTCAAGAAGTTCAAGGCTCTGGTTGAAAACCAGACTGGGAGAAAGATCAAGAAACTTAGGACTGACAATGGTCTTGAGTTTGTTGAGTCAGAGTTTGAAGAGTTCTGCACGAAAAATGGCATAGCTAGGCACAAGACGTTGGTTGGTAAACCACAGCAAAATGGGGTTGCAGAATGAATCAACAGGACTCTACTGGAGAAAGCTAGATGTATGCTTTCACATGCCGGGCTTTGGGATCGCAAGGCGTTTTGGGCAGAGGCTATTTCTACAGCCTGCTATCTGATAAATCATTCACCACACACCTCCGTTGACTTCAAAATCCCAGAAGAAGTATGGTCAGGTAATCCTGTTGATTATTCTAATTTAAGAATATTTGGATGTCCTGTATTTGCCCATGTGAATAATGGGAAATTAGCCCCCAGGGCTGTCAAATGCATGTTACTTGGATATGCATCTGAGTCTAAGGGATACCGCATGTGGTGTCCTGAGTCTAAGAAAGTAATTTAAAGTAGGGATGTTACTTTTAATGAGACTGCTATGCTATCTTCTGGGAAGAATACTGTTGTTCCTTCTACTGATGCAGGTAATCAGGAAGATGCCAATGTGGAGGTAGAGATGGAGACCGTAACAGCTCAAGGTGGAGCTACTAATCAACCCAATAGGGAGGCCCAGGTTACTGAACCTGGAACCATCAGTCCCAATCAACCTCAGGAGGAGGTTGCCCATTCTATAACTCGTGATCGTCCTCGAAGGGAGATCAGGAAACCTGCCCGTTACAACGATGATGAGGGGCTGATAGCATATGCACTTTCAGTTGCAGAGGAAGTGCCTGAAGGTGCTGAATCTTCAAATTACACTGAAGCAATCACTTGCCCAAGTTCACCTAACTGGATCCTAGCTATGCAAGAAGAGATGGAAAGTCTACAAAAGAACCGAACATGGGAACTCTGTGAACTGCCTAAAGCCCGAAGAGCCTTAACTGCTAAGTGGATCTACAAGAGGAAAGAAGGAATTCCTGGAGTTGAAGATGCAAGATGGAAGGCACGGTTGGTTGTTCGTGGTTGCAACCAAAGGGAAGGTATTGACTACAATGAGGTCTTCTCCCCGGTTGTTAGACATACCTCTATTCGAGTCCTTCTTGCATTTGTCACATTGTTTGACTTGGAGTTGGAGCAGCTTGATGTGAAAACCGCATTCCTACATGGAGAGTTGGAAGAAGAAATTTACATGAGACAACCTGAAGGGTTTGCAGTTCCTGAAAAGGAACAATTGGTATGTAAATTGCAAAAGTCCTTGTATGGACTCAAGCAAGCTCCAAGGCAGTGGTATAAACGTTTTGATACGTTTATGACTGATAAAGGATATGCACGTAGTAGATATGACAATTGTGTGTACTTTAGACAGTATTCTGATAGTATTTTTATTTATCTACTACTGTATGTCGATGATATGTTGATTGCTTCTAAAGACAAGACCTTAATTGGCATGCTGAAATCTCAACTCAGTAAGGAGTTTGAGATGAAAGACTTGGGTGCAGCAAAGAAGATACTAGGCATGGAGATCCATAGGGATCGAAAAGCAGGTAAATTGTACTTGTCTCAGGAACGGTACCTTGAGAAAGTACTAAGTAAATACAACATGGACAACTGCAAGGCAGTTTCCACACCACTTGCTGCACACTTCAGACTGTCTGCAGGATGCTGCCCGCAAACAGAGGAAGACATCAGAAGAATGTCTAATGTACCTTATTCTAGTGCTGTTGGTAGTTTGATGTATGCTATGGTTTACACTAGACCAGACTTATCACATGCTGTAAGTGTGGTAAGTAGATATATGCACAATCCTGGGAAGGATCACTGGGAAGCTGTGAAATGGATCCTTTGATATGTGAAGGGTACTATAGGGAAGAGGTTGGTGTTTGATAGAAACAAAGCTGATACATCCGATGTTGTAGGCTTTGTTGATGCTGATTATGCTGGTGACTTGGATAGGAGGAGGTCCATATATGGGTATATCTTCATCATGTGTGCAAGTGCTATCTCCTGGAAAGCATCATTGCAGTCTATCGCAGCCTTGTCTACTACTGAAGCTGAGTACATTGCTGCTACTGAAGGGGTGAAGGAAGCTACCTGGCTAAGGGGCCTTGTGATCGAGCTCGGAGTCCCACAAGCTTCGACTGTTGTGTTTTCTGATAGTCAGAGTGCCATCCACCTGACTAAGAATGATGCCTACCACTCGAAGACCAAGCATATTAGTGTGAAATACCACTACATTAGAGACACAGTTGCTGCAGGTGAAATAACAGTGAAGAAGGTTCACACGTCAGAAAATCCTGCAGACATGTTAACCAAGCCTCTACCTTTGACTAAGTTCGAACATTGTTTGGACTTAGTGGGTATTCACAGCCACTAAGTGCCCATCGGGGCATTGCCCCTAGGGAGGGGGCGTCACCCTTTCGGGTGCGATGACGGAGTCAGAGAGCAGTGATTGGAGATTTTGGTCCAAGGTGGAGATTGTTGGGTTTCGTGACCCAAAATCTAAGTACTAACACGGTGGGACCGTGCTACACAAGGCACGGGCGTGTCAAGACGAAGAACGTCCAGTCGAAGAGGACAGAAAAACGGCACGGGGGTGCCGTGCCATGTGGCACGGCCGTGCCATATGGCACGGGGTGACCGTGCCACGTGGCACGGTCGTGCCCCGTGTTTTTTACGCCGCCTCTCTCGGAAGGCGGTTAGAGTTCTGTTCAAGGGGGATTCCACCTGGCGGCTAGGGTTGCATGCTAAGGGGGGAAAACCCTATTTTTTAGACCCTATATAAAGAGGGTCAAGCCTAGGATCTGAAATATCTCCAGTACTCATACATACATTGAGAGGTAGAAGTACTTTGTGAGAGATTACAATAGAGAGGTTGTAATTCTGCTCTTAGATCAAATCACTGTAGTCATTGTGATTGTGATCGTATTGTATTCTTCCTGCTCATAGTGAATTGTTCTGGTGCTGTCGCCGTCTGTGGTTTTTTCCCGCATTGGGTTTTCCACGTTAAACCTCTTGTCTTCTTATTTTTTTGTTTTCTGTTATTCACTTGAATTCTGAATCTCTAATTCATCCTATTGCTTCTGCTATACTGTTACTCTGATATTATTCCTAACATATTTCTATTTGCCTATTAGGGAGACCAGTCTCTGTAAGCTCGTGATCCGAGGGTTGCATTTGCATTCACTTATGCATGTTCGTTTCAAGCTGTAAAGAACAGTTATTGGGTGCGGTGAGAGTAATCGTGATTAACAATTAGCATTTATGAGTAGTTAGGAGCAATTGTGAGCAGCTGACAACAGTTGTACAGGGTTGGAAGATAGTTAGATTAGCCTTCATAAAATAATTTGAGCAATTGCGAGCAGTTGACAGCGAGCGAAAGCGATTGGAAGCGGTTGAGAGCAGTTAGGAACGGTTAGAATTAGCGGTTAGTGGTTGAAAGTAATTGATAGCAATCGAAAGCAGTTGCGGTTGGGCAAATGCTGTAATGAAAAAATCATTAGCTGTAATATTGAAACTTTGCACATATATGATAAAACTCTGCTCTAACCTTATTTTGCCCATTTATTTGACTTATTTTTCCATTATTTATATGTTGAACTTGATAAAAAGGGTCAAATTAGCTTCCTTTCTTTGCATTGTGCTTATAGAGGTTTTTTTTTTTTTTTTAATTTTTAGGAATTTTTGCCAAGAAAATGAGAAATTCACAGATGTTGATAAAAAGGAAGGCCATAGGGATGTTTTATAAACAAGGTCCATTAAAATTTTGGGGCCAAAAGAGTAAGAATGAAGAGCACATGAAGCACACGATTGGTCATGCATTGAGGCACAACAGTGTAGAAACCTGCATATTTCGGTGCTAATTCCCGAAACTGCGAATGGGCAGACGTGGATACGTGCATGGTCATGCAGTTTGCTAGTTTTAAAAGTGCATGGTCATGCAGTTTGCTAGCCATGTATTTTTTTGCATGGTCGTGCTTTTTTCCATTTTTTGTGATACTTAAGCAGATTGCGGAATTAATTTTAAAGAGCTTAGGCTTGGGCCTTGGGAGGCTCAATTAGGGTTTATATTAACCACTTCCGAACCCCATTAGGGAGGAGTAACTTAGGCTAGATTGGTGTATACCATGTACAAGATTGTGGATTTTGTTATTCAAGGCTGAGTTCTTCTTCTCTTTCTCTCCTTAGTTTCATGTTTTCAATTTGTTTGCTTGCTTAATAGATCTTTGTTTTGCTTGTGTTTTTGATGTTTAATTGTGCTAAAATTTGTTATCTTTTGTTATGATTCGCCCTTAAGATGGCTAGTCGACTTTGTTTAAGTTTCTAACATATCTTATTTATGTTTAAATTTAGAGTTTTCTCTCACGCTCGCTAAATGTTCAATGAAATGCTTGAAAAAGCTTTTATTTGTGCTTTGGGGCAAATGTCTTGTGCTAAAAGGTGAGATCAATTATCTATTGTGGGTAGGGAGGATAACTAGTGTTTGGATATGAAAATAGTCTTAATCCTAGTTATGTCCAAGGCTACTACACTTGTAGTTTAATTAGGCTAACCCTATGAAAATAGTTGGTTAGAATAATTAAACTACCTTTTGACCCTTGAAAGAGGGCTTAGGTGAGCCTTGATGGTGCAATCGGTCATCTCTGAATGCTAGCATAACTCGAAAAGGTGAAGGTTTGACTTACTTAGTTGGTTTGTCTTATATCTAATTATAATCAAAGTCTTCTCTGTTTGCTTCAGTAGTTAAGTTCTACTTTCTATCACCCTTTACTCTGCTAGATTGAGATGCTTTAGTTGGTATTGATGTTTAAAAACACAACTTTTTGTGAATACGACCCGCATTTGTCAATTGCTAATTATAGCTATGCCGCGTACTTGCAGTATTCTTAACTCATCAATATACTACATTCTACAAACATTATAAACATGGGAAATAGATTGTTAATTTAGATTTAAGTTGGGTTAGTCTTAAGTCATGTTTGGATTTATCTGTTTAGGTTGGCTGCAAGTTATTCATGTTTCAGTTAAGAAACTTGTTTTGTTCCCAAAAAAGGGAAAAGATCTTGATGACAAGTTCTTATCGAGTTAGACCTATATAGGCTTAGGACCTATTTATTTCAGCGGTTAAATTTAGAGGTTCAGAGCAATTGGCATTATTGATAAGCGATGTATATATACATCATGCTCATTTCCATCTCCAAAAATCAAGTTCCTTGGAGGAAAGCTCAATTCACTCTTATGTCCATCCAAGCAAGTTTGCCTCCCTCTCTTTGAATTTCATGGCAAAACGCATTACATGGAGTTCTATTTGAAAATTAAGAAGTCAAGTAATGAGGATCAAGGTCAAGTGTTGCTCATGGCCAAGGAAGTCCACAAGGTGTGTCAAGAGTTGGAAACAAGCGAAGAAATCCTAAACATTTTGCACTTGGGTCCATTATGTAGTTAACCTGTCTTACTAACCCTGATTGGCTAATCTGTAGGTGACTTAGGTTGAATTTAATGTACCTTCTTTATAGTTTAGGATGTTAACTTTCCAATAAAACAAGTTAGGCCATTTGGACTTCGTTTGCCCATTCAAATAAGCTCTCAAAGTCAATCAGTCCAGGCTGTTTATTTTGGTCAGCTTTCAACCCAGTTTGATGAATCCGTTTTCCTCAACCAAAGCCCCACTTAGAAACCTGAAATTTTAGTTTTAGGAATTCTTTTTTGAGATGACTGTGAAAGCACCAAAAGAAATCACGGCAATTCTAAAGCAAATGCGCCAAAAGGGGTGAAAATTCAAAAGGTGCACTGCCAGTTCTTGCAAGGGACCACTTGTGTTTTTTTGAACGTAATTTTCAAATGGCTAGGTTTTTGAAGCTCCAAGAGGTGTTACCTAAAGATAGACATCTTAAGCTTTCGTATGGTCCATGAATGACCCATTTTGGGTAAGTATTTTGGGAGATATGACTATTTCAAGTGGACACTGCTGCACTGAAAAGTAACTGTCAGATAGCAACACTTTTTTACTTTTGTACTTTCTTTACTTTTTTGTCCCCCCTATCTTATGGCCTTTTGTTTGGGCTTTTCCCTTTTGCATTCTAAATGCTGAAGCTCTCCTATGTAAGAGAAGCCCTCAGGAATGTATTGACACAACTTACAGATATGAAAGAAGATTAGTTGACTTCAACTCAATGACAAGAGTGGATTCTTTTATATTTTAAATTCCTAAGTGTCATATCTCTAAGTTGGTTTCTTAGAGCAGTGATCTCTTAGGTCCAAATCAAAGTCCTTAGTGGTGCTTTTGTTGTATCTAGAGAGCTTAGTTTGGAAGAACCCTTGAAGTTTGTTGGTGATGATTTTTTGAATCCATCAAACCTATTGAGTCTAGTTCCTTTCTCTCCAAGTGTAGATTCATTTGGGTGAGTTGAGCTCATATCTTTCCTTCAGTTATTTGCAACATTTTGTTCCCTTCTCCTTTCATCTTTTATAACCTCAAAAATTGTAAAAACTTTGTCCAAGTTCATCCCTTCAAATCCAAAATCATTTGTTGCTCTTGCACCCTCTTTTGGATGTGTTTGAGGTCTGAATATATCATCAGTAAGCAGTTGAAAGTGGTTGATAGTGGTTTAACCCTAAAATCATATACAAAATAGTGGTTAGCAACACTTACGAGTGTTTAGAAGGGTTTATAAGTAATCAGGAGCAGTTAACAATTATAGGACTTAGTAGCCTTTAATTCAAGTCAGGTCTAAATTAGGTTAGCTTATTACAAATCTTGAACGATGTGCATCATTTGGCTTTGGATTCCAATCTTGGATCAAGCACGTTTTTTTTCTTTTTTTTTTTTGTTTAGTATTGTGTGATCTCTTTGTTAATGAATCTTGGATCATGCAAGTTTTTTTCTTTTCTTTTTTTTTTATAAGTTGAGCCACCCACTAGACCTTTTATCTCATGGATCAACTAGTCCAAATGGGGAGGATAAACTGGGCCTAACGAGTAACGATCCATTAATGCCAGCAAATAGGCCCGCCCTCCTCAAAGAAAAGAAGAAGAAATTTGCTTCCCCTGGGAATTGATCATGGGATATGAGGCAAAGCTCAGGCTATTGAGAGCAAGTAGGCAAGTTCCACCTACAACAACAACACCACCACCTCCTAGTGTACATAATATTAGGGGTGAGTAGTTTCGAATACCCCTCCAGAACATTGGGACCCAGAACCTGAACTAGTCAAATCGATTCTTAACTTTTGGAAACCCAAACCGGAACTTGAGGTTTTGGTTTCGATTCCAGAGCACCTGTCACACCAAATGTTGAAATTTTAGTACTTCACGAATCAATTTTTTATTTATTTGGAGCGGGAGATGGAATGTTTGATCTTTTCTTACTTCATCTTTTATCTTTACACAAACGAAACCTAACTTATTAAGTTTGTATTTTTTTTTATCTTAGTCACTTGAAAAATATATTGATTCATTCTTCAATTAATAGTATAAAATTAACTGATATTGTGTGAAATTCACAATTTAAAGACTTATTTTTATAGAGAAAAAAATCAAATAGAAGAAGAACAAAGAAACAAAAGAAAAAGATAGTGAAAAAGTCAAAAAATTATTCATTTTTCTCCTTCTGAACTGGTCCTAGGTTTCGGTTCCAGATTTTTTTTTTTTTTTTGAGAATTAGAACCATAACCAATTGAACCGGTTCCTCTTTCTCAGAAATCAAAACCGTAATCGTTTGATCGATTGGTTCCGAATAGATTCTAGAGTATCCGAGAACTTTGGTCACCCATACATAATATCTTCTGTGATTATGAGAGTAGGCCTCATTTAACATGGGACCATTGTTAGGGTAAAGGTTAAGCTCTTGCCATTAGGTCTGCCAGGTTTTACTACTTTCTTTGCACAGAATAAGACTATTTATCAACATAAACGACTTCAATACAGTCGAACTTGAGTTTTGAATGGGAAACATTAAAGATCTGTATACATGATTTAGGGTGGATCTATATCTATAAGTTATGCTATCCAATTCCGCAACTTTTGAATTGGTATCCCAGTGTGTGTATATATATATATGTTATTTACTTTTAAAAATACAAAGAATTAATGAACAAGTCTTGGATTTAAATATACTTGCATAATTATGAAACCCAATCTTATAGAGTTAAAATTTTAAAATCCACCCTTGACATGATTTTGTGTGACCTTTAGCTGTCAAATTTATCACTTGACAGCAACTCCAAAATTCTAGTTGCCACTCCAAGATTATAATTGCGTGCAAGTCGCAAGCGGGGTCGAGGATAGGCCATGTACATATATAAAATACATACCACATGCATATCCAACGTTATCCACGTTTTGACGGTCATGGTTGATCATTAATTCACTAGATTGGTGATGCCTCGGACAACTTGACCATCAGAGCAGTTGTTATATCGTCCACAAAGAAAACCGTCAGATTTCGGCTCACTAAAAATACCCTATAACTCACTAAAATATATTGGTGTGTATCTAGTTTCGCTCACTAAAAATAATGTATAGCTCACTAAACTATTTTAGTGAGTTGAGACACAGTTTTGATAAGCTAATACGTACTTTTAGTGAGCAGAGATATCGAAATTAATGTATTTTATGTACCGAAGTTTCACTTAGTAAAAATACTATATACCTTATTAAATGTGCTATTGTACTAAAAAAAATTATTGTGAATCTGAAACTCACTATACTGTATTCTAGTTATCTATATTTTTTTAGTGAGCTATGATATTTATTTACTGAGTTGTTATATCATATAATCGGTTGTATAGAAGAAGTTGTACAATCGAATTTCAGCTCACTAAAAATGTATAGCTCACTACAATACTTAGTGAGTTGAGACACAGTTTTAGTGAGCTAATACATACTTTTAGTGAGCGGATAGATCAAACCAATGCATCTTATGTACCCTAGGTTTCACTTAGTAAAAGTACTATATAACTTATTAAAATGTGCTATTGTACTAAAAAAAATATTATTGTTCATCTGAAACTCACTAAACTATATTCTGGTTGTCTATACTTTTTTAGTGAGCTATGGCATATATTTGGTAAGCTATGACATATATTTAGTGAGTTTGACTATATTTAATTAATTCACTACCTTTCTATTATACTCACAAAATACAATACAAACACCCTTATGTCATAGTAAAAAATGATTGAGCTGTAACATAACTTAAGAACTTCACAATATTATTTGCTGACTATCTATATTATTCTTTTTAGTGAGCTATGTCATTTATTTAGTAAGCTATGATAGATATTTGGTGAGCTATAAAATATAGTGTAAGGTAACAGATTTTTTTTATAGTGAGCTATTGTTTTCCCTGTTAGGCACAAGATTAATTATAGTGATTACATTTGATGAGTAGGGAACTGATTCATAGTTGCTGAATACAAGTTCAATACAAGTGAGCTAAATGTATTTCTTTAGTGAGCCAACGACTATATTTAGTGAACACATAACTTATATTGGTGAGCTGTTGTTTCTCATATGTACATAGCAACAATGAAAATATCATGTGAAAAAACAACCATAATATTTGTGGTGAGCTATAATGCGACATCAGTGCGCCACAAGTCAATCCTAATGAGCCAAACGTTTCTTTTAGTGAGCAAAAAACTGCTCTGTAGCACAGGGCAACATATTTTTTATACTGAGCTAAATGTATACCTCTAGTGAGCCAACTACTATATCTAGTGAGCACATAACTCATAATGGTGAGCTATCGTTTCTCGTATATCACAAACCAAAATTTACATGGAACGAATGCAATCCAGTTCGAAAATCTCGAAATTAACTCATCAAAACGCAAAACTAACGAACACAACTTCCAATCCCGAAAACAAAAATAGAGATCGAAAAAATACTATCAAATTTGACGAATAATTCTATTTGATGAAGATTCAACATCAATAATGTAACGCCCCCAAAATACTAATGGCATAATTACTAATAATTGCAGCGGGAGACTTAGTAAACTAAGGCGCTACCGCCGTCCTGATAAGGACAAGGCTCACTGAAACTATTAAATCTTGCAACTCGTGTTCACAATCACAAATTCTATTAAACTAAAACACTTCAAGACCAAAGTCCATAATGGTTCAACCATACCATGTATTAATTCACACTCCATACCACACAAGTAACTTGAGCTTAAGGTCGATTCCAATTTTCATGCTAAGCTGAATCCACTGTGAGCATCTGAGGAGTTCCAGAAGGGCTTGCTAAAATTGAGAAACATGTGATACTTCATTACCTAAAATGAAAAACATGAAAATAATTCGAAAATATGAGCAAAAACTCAGTACATACATCCCTGTATTGTAAAATGAGCACAGAAATACTGGTGATGGGTACCCGTCTTTGCAATTCATTTAGTTGGCAATAATAATGAAAATGAATGTAATATGAAACTGAATTGCTCATTATTATCTGGATGTGAACCTCTTGCACTGATATGATCTATACATAGGTGCACACCTGCCAATCCGATCAAGAGTTGGCCTGAAGCCGCGCGGGTAAGTGATGGGCTGACGCCCTATAGATGATAACTGACGGGGTCACAAGTTATATGGCAAGTGTTAGCAGCAATAGAAATGATACCTCTGAATAATTCAAGGTAACTAGGGCAGCAATAAGTCAATGACAAAAAGTAATGGGAGCGAGCATTGCTGATGTAAGGTCTTAGTGTTAAAATCAGATGATTCCGATACATGGCAGCTAAATCTTACTTGCACCACCCATATAATGCCAAGTAGCACATCATAAGCTGCTAATTATTATCACCATACATAAGCACTCATTGTAGTGTTCGTCTCATACTGGTTCACCTCAAAGACATTGCCGCAGAAGGTATTTCCTTATCTAGAGGTTTACATCTAACTTGACACTGTATTAATCCCTTAAGCAGTTGCAAATAGCATCCCCACATTGGGTTTTAACCATAAAATAACACACCTCAATAGAATTCTCAAATCCTGGGGCAAAACGGACAGAATTCCGCCTAAAAACGGGTTAAATCCTAGGCTTAAAGCCTTACAATAGCTACCTGAAATGAAGAAAAACACTTTAATAGCTCAACGGCCACACGCCGGAGTTCATAACTCAACGGGTTACACACCCAGAGTGCACAATTATAGAAATTTAAACAAATAAGAGAAATGAAACATGCAATACACCTCCAAGATAAATGAGAACATGCCTCACCAACAGGTGATCCAAATGGTTCCATAATCTACTTTGCTCATGCGTGAATCTCATGATATTAACAAATGATTGAGTCACCCAAATGAAAATGGTTTCTCCATATATGCCCATACCTATGAACTTGTAGTCAACAACTCATTTAACTGGTCCAACAGAACTCATGCATACCTTGATAGCTCACTCAGAAACACTTGATAGCGCACAGTGGCCCTTAAAACCTTAGGCTCTGATACCAAAACTGTAACGCCCCCAAAATACTAATGGCATAATTACTAATAATTGCAGCGGGAGACTTAGTAAACTAAGGCGCTACCGCCGTCCTGATAAGGATAGGGCTCACTGAAACTATTAAATCTTGCAACTCGTGTTCACAATCACAAATTCTATTAAACTGAAACACTTCAAGACCAAAGTCCATAATGGTTCAACCATACCATGTATTAATTCACACTTCATACCACACAAGTAACTTGAGCTTAAGGTCGATTCCAATGTTCATGCTAAGCTGAATCCACTGTGAGCATCTGAGAAGTTCCAGAAGGGCTTGCCAAAATTGAGAAACATGTGATACTTCATTACCTAAAATGAAAAACATGAAAATAATTCGAAAATATGAGCAAAAACTCAGTACATACATCCCTGTATTGTAAAATGAGCACAGAAATACTGGTGATGGGTGTACTGAGTTTTTGCTCATATTTTCGAATTATTTTCATGTTTTTCATTTTAGGTAATGAAGTATCACATGTTTCTCAATTTTAGCAAGCCCTTCTGGAACTCCTCAGATGCTCACAGTGGATTCAGCTTAGCATGAACATTGGAATCGACCTTAAGCTCAAGTTACTTGTGTGGTATGGAGTGTGAATTAATACATGGTATGGTTGAACCATTATGGACTTTGGTCTTGAAGTGTTTTAGTTTAATAGAATTTGTGATTGTGAACACGAGTTGCAAGATTTAATAGTTTCAGTGAGCCTTGTCCTTATCAGGACGGCGGTAGCGCCTTAGTTTACTAAGTCTCCCGCTGCAATTATTAGTAATTATGCCATTAGTATTTTGGGGGCGTTACAAATAACAATGTTAAGATCAAACCCAGCCATTTAATAATTGTTGAACACTAAAACAATCGAAGCAGCGAAGAGTAATCGAACAATGGGAAGAATAAAAATCGCAATTTCAAAAAATTGAGGAGCATGAATTTTCTTTTTAAAATGGGTCAGGACTCAGCAGTTAGAGGACTCAAAACTGCTGTTGGTGGGCACGGGTGGACAATTGAGTTGTCCACCCGGTTATATGTAATAATTTGCGCCATTAGTGTGGCCGTATTCCAGCGTGATGCGCATCACAAGATTCATTAATTTAGGACCCCACGTTAAGCACTAATCCCATGGTATTCGTCTTGCGTGTTAAATTATAGGTATGCACTTTTTAAGTAACGCACTTTATGATATAGTATTACGTGCACATAACGAACACATGACAAATAGTTAATCTTCATTTAGTGTAGCTCTTGTTCGACAAATAGTTATTAGTTATTAATAATTAATTACTAACTGTTAATTATTTACATTAGTTTGTAACTGTTAATTGTTTACATTAATTTGTAACTGTTAGTTGTTTCAATCAACTGTTTGTATTAACTGTTTCAATCAACTATTTTCAGAAAAAGTATTTGGTAAAATCTGTTATTTCTATAAAACGTATTTGATAAAATTTCATTTATGCCTATATTTCTAATTTACTACTAAGTATTATTTTTAATTAGTTGTTCAGTTATTTGGATTTCAACAGGAATTAAATTTTCGTGATATGTAGAAATTATCTTTACTCATATAATCTCTGTTTATTGCTAATTCTGTCAAATAGGAATAAAATCTTCTTATTGATTTATACATGATTTGCTCTTTAGTCTAATTTTTGTCTCAATCCAAATTAAAAGTTTTGTGATGTTTAAGACCCATAATTCAACGTTGTTTTGTTGTTCACTTAGAAAAATTTCTAGTTATTATTAGTTTAACTTTATTTCAATATGAATTGATTTTTTTTTAGGGGCGATAAATTGAGAATTAAAAGTTGCATTACATTTAATATTACTACATAAAATTAGCAAGAATTAATAATTTTATCTTTTTATCAACCAAAAATAAAATTATGAAGTGTATATTATTGTGGATCATTATCTAACTTGAATTTGAAGATGCAAGTTAAAAGTTAGAAGAGAAAGCACAAGAGAATATATGAATTTTGTTTATGGTATTCAATCAATAGCATTTTAGTCTTTTATATTAAAAATTCAAACATCCAACTTGAAAAAGTTACGAACTTCAGCTTTTTGGAAAACAACTGTTTAGGATGAAAAAAATATTTCAAAAAATCATTCACCAAACAACCTAAATAACTGTTGATTTAGTGAAACAGTTAAAACCTCTTGAAAAAAAATCATTTTTGGGTGAAAAAACCATCCCAAAAGTCATATACTAAATATCCCCATAGTCTATTATGCATTAAAGGAAGAAAAAGCAATTGGATGAGAATGGACGCCATAGAGATAAGAGTGGCATGGATCATCGCCACATCTAATGGTGACATAGGAAGAGGATTTTTGGTAGTCATAGTAAGGGGGTAGCACCTTGGTCATATCATATTTCGCTCTGCTGAGCTTGGAGCCAGTGAATATGTTCCCTGTATCGAGGTTGGCGTACGTTTGTATAGGAGGGTAACCGATAAAAAAGGAGACATAGAAGAATGCCCTAAGGCGCGGGGGCATTGCTATGCCTAAAGTGTGAGGCAAAAGATTAGTTGCGTTGGGATGTTTGTGATGCAAAATGGGTGCAACAAAGCCAAGGTTCGAGCTGATTTTCACAGGGCTCGAACCTCATGGTACTAAAAGTCAAAGATAGCTAGAAATACTAGCGTAAGTGAATTGTGAAGTGATGAGAATAATAGGGTATGTTCTGGTTAAGGTGAGAGAAAGTTTGTTAATTCTGGTTTAGGAGAGAGAAATGTTGTTAGAAGGTTGTTATATGTGGTTGCTGATATTTCTGGTTAGCTTGGAGTGAGGTCCTATAAAAGGCTCCTTCATGCTCTGTAATAGGCAGGATGACAAGATAATAAAAACGATGCTCGTTATGTCCTCTTTCTCTCTCTAAATGAAGCTCTCAACACCTTCACTTATGGCACTCAACATGGTATCAGAGCACTGAGAAACGTCATGGATGGAGTTGAAAGCACATCTAAGATCTGGAATAGTCACTTCTGTTCACATGATCATTGATTGACATCATCAATCGATCAAATCGTAATTTTTTGACTGTAATTTTTCCTTTGATCTAAGTGAATTTGAATTCACGATCGATTGAAATTTGCAGCATATTCAGATCTAAGCTATCATAGCACCTACAGATTGCAACTCGAAATGTCAGCACAAAGGATCCAATTAAACAGTATCTCATACAGTGACCTTCAAAATCCGTTATTCATTCATCCCTCTGATGGTCCAGCTTCTTTGGCAGTGGGTGAGAAATTTACTGGAGCCAAGAACTATCCAACTTGGAGGAGATCAATGGAGATCGGATTGTTAATGAAAAGGAAACTGATCTTTGTACAAGGAACCTTTCCACGGCCAACAGATAATCCAGCAAAGGGGGAGCAGTGGGATGCCTGCAATAACTTGGTAATTGCCTAGCTCATGAATGTTGTGACTGATACTATTGCTAGATCAATTCTGTATGTTCAATCTGCTAGAGAAGTGTGGTTGCAATTAGAGAAGAGATTTTGTGTCAGCAATAGATCAAGAAAATATAGTTTGAAAAGGGAAATATATGCTATGAAACAAGACGGTGTAACAATTTTTGAGTATCACACAAGGATGAAATACGTGTGGGAAGAACTTGATGCCATAATAGATTTGCCAAAAATCACTAATATGACTGATGAGGTTGCTGCACTCCTGAGGAGTCTGGTAAGACAGCAAGATGAACAAAAGTTGTTCCACTTTCTAAATGGATTGAATGACAAATACAGTACACAAAAAAGTCATCATATGCTGCTTATGACACCATTGTTGAGTGTACAACTTGCTTGTGGAATGCTACACTAGGGGGAGACACAAAGAGAAGTGCTTGAAGACTTTAGGCCTTATTATGAGTCTTCAACACTGATGAGCAAGGGTGGCATGGTGAAAGGTTCTGATGAAAAATGCATACACTGTGGCAACAAAGGGCATGATAAGGAGAAATGTTGGTTGGTTATTGGATATCCAAGCTGGAATCCAAAATCAAAGAAGTTTCCACAAAAGAAAAATTACAAGGAAGGCCTAAAGAGTCCAAGACTTGGTAAGATCAAGGCTGATGCAAATCAGAGGACAGCAGCCCATGTGGAAGGCATAAAAGCAAGAAGAGCTGGGAGTGTGACCTTGACTCAGTACTAGATAGAGCAACTGCTGAAGTTACCGCCACAGTCAAGCAAAGCTGAAGCAAAAAGTGAAGAGGACTTTGAAGACTTTGCTGGTAATGTATCCTGTTCATTTGTCTCAATTAGGACAGATGCTTGGATATTGGATATAAGGGACAAACCATATGTCCCCTATACACTCAACATTCCTAAGCTCACAAATCTCAAAACACAAGCCATATATAAATTTTCCAAATGGCAGCACAGTTCCAATCATACATTGTAACGCCTCCTAATTAAGCATATTTTACTGTTTGCAATTACTATTCTGATTCCCTCAATTACAACTGGTAAACCCAATGATCAGGGTGTTACCGCAGTCCTAAAAGAACAAGGCTTGCTGTAAGTGTACTAGAGATAACATAGTTAGGCACAACTTCAACCATATACATTCACTAATTAACCAACATAAGGTTTATACACTATAGTAAAGTAATTCATCACAGAGTTTACACCTCCAAATACTGAAGATTACAAAATATGGCTCCAAAGTATGTATGGTCTATATCACTGTTGATTTCTCCAAGTTTCCCTTGCTTATTATTCTCTTCGGCTGACTCGCTAGCATGCTTTTCGGCTGATTTGCTAGTATGAGGGCAATTCACTGAACGTTTACCTAAAACAAAACATGAAAATATTTTGAACTCTAAGCCAAAGCTCAGTACATGCATTGCTGTATTGTTAAATGACCCGTGCATAAATTGGTTGGGCACCCGCTTTACAATTCATTTTAAGACAAAACAGTGAATGAGATGAATGTAAATTACAATTGCTAGTTAGTATCTGATAGTGAACCTCCTTGATACTCATTATGATCTATAGATAGATGTACACCTGCCAAGCTGATCGGGGGACCTGGCCCCTGAAGCCGCGCGGGTAACTGAAGGGCAACACCTTATAGCTAATAAATGATGGGGTCACTAATTATGTGATAAATCACTGATTAAACTGATTCGTTGATGTACTTACCAAAACATTATAATTTTGATAAATACGTGCTAATTTCTAAAGATACAAGTAATGAACGTACCTAAAGTCTTTAAAATGCAATCTCACTTAATAAAAGTTATGCACAATGGAAAACGATAGACTAGGCCTCGATTTCTGTTTAAAAAATATAGTTATAGGTATATGTAATTAGTAAACAATGTTGACTTTCATAATTTGTCATTGTAATAGAAATTCATTAAAAGGCATCCATAACTCAAATAATCTAATAGAAGATAAGATAAGTTCTACCAACATGATTTGAAAACTAAATGAATGAGGATAATTTAACTCAAAGTGAAATAATGTTAGAGTAAAACTAATCAAGATAGAATAATTGAGATCACAAAAGAAAGACTTTGACAGTTATAATTGATCACAAATTTTTGATATTTCTGAGATAGGTAACAAAGGTTTGAGGACAACTGGAGTGGTGATGGGTTCAGAATAACTTTAAACACACTAGTTTAGACCAACAAATACTAATCTTGAGTTATCAATCTCCCGCTTCCTCAATTTTATTACACATACCATACAGCTTAGTTTTCTAACCCAAATAAGCTTCTAAGTACAATCAAAGTTGTTACCGATTTGAGGTCTACTTTCGGGAATTCATAACTTTCACCCCCGACCTTCAATTGAGCTATAAAATGCCAATATGAAAAGATCAAGAAGTCCTGCAACACATTCATTTACAGTGCAAAATCCAACTACCACAACACGGTTCTTAAAATTGGGTTTAATCACAACTATGCACAGCTTGGGTCTATCCTGTGCAGTCTTAGAAAAATAGCCATAACTTTTTTCACAGAACTCAAAATGAGGTGATTCAAAAGGCATGTGAAAGACAACTTATTGATCTATCTATCTACCAAAAATTATAATTTTTTGACTGCGCAAATAGTATAAGTTTGCTCATAAATAGACCCTTATTTTTGGTCTATCCATAGCCTACTGTTCATGCTTTCAACCCATATTTTCCACATGATTTCCTTCTGAAATTAGTCCTTAAGATCAGTAAACCATACTTGGTTCTTCTCATCATGTTACTTAACCATTTTACCTTAAAATACTCCACAATCGTCTTCACATATATCCTTCAATTCCTCTCTTTACAAAATCACGCCAAACACATCCATAATCACCTTTGCTTGCATAAATGAGCAAATGAACCATTTTAAATCAATTGGGAAAACTCTCATAATTCACCCCTTTATGCAAAAATCACACCAAATTATTTTTTTCGAGTCAAAGAACACATCAAAGATTTATTTTGCATCAAAATATAATCAAACAACATGCTTGATGCCAAAATATTTCAAACCCTGCATTACTTCCAAAACCTAGCTTGTAACCAACTTATTTCCTCTTTATCTCATCCAAAATTACCAAAA
The DNA here is from genome assembly GCA_029747015.1 of Carnegiea gigantea. NCBI lineage: Eukaryota > Viridiplantae > Streptophyta > Magnoliopsida > Caryophyllales > Cactaceae > Carnegiea > Carnegiea gigantea. The sequence continues at coordinate 129,398 of JAKOGI010000895.1, read as the reverse complement.
ACACCCTCATGAGCATTATTAGAGATTAAAACCACTAAATCAAATGCAAACGATATAAGAAAAACATACTTCCAATCTTAAGCTTGCATGATCATGAATAACCCTAAATCTTAGCATGCTCCGAACTTAATCAACAATTAAAAATATCAAAATAACTCTTATTTCCATCCAAAGAACATTATCCAAACTCAAAATCACATAAACAAAAATCAAAATGAAAAAGATCCAAAGAGACAAAGTTAGGGTTACGTACTTGAGCTTGAAAAAGAGAGAGAAAGATGAGAGATGGGTGTGTGTGTTTCACTTGGTTAGAAATGAACCAAAATCACTTGGCTAGCTTTTAACCTCCCATAAAGTAGTTTTTTGCTAATCAAAGTTTAGTGCAAATAATAGTGATTAACTTAACTTAATTGTACCAAAATTTTCGAGCCACAATTTGAGCCCAAAATGAAACGGGCCGAAATTTGGGCCCAAATGAATTGGGCCAAACTAAGTGAATTTGGGCCCAAATTTTGTATGGTTAAAAATTAAATCTTGGTGACATTATGAAGGGTAATTTATCATCGAATCATATTTACCAGGGCCTAATATCGATTCACATGAAATTGTTACGTAAATTAAACTCGAATTACAAAATGGGGCCCGAAATGAATTCTTCCAACCGGGATGATTAAAAGAGATAAATAAATATGAAAAATCAATAACATGGCTTAAATAAATAAATAAATATGATTTAGGGTCAAGCTGTTACAGCCCTCCCCCTTAAAGAGTTTCGTTCTCGAAACTTATGAGCTTTGCCAAAACATGCAAGTTTATCTTAAATATATGTGGGTACTTGGCTTGCATCTCATCCTCGGTTTCCCTAACTAGATTCTGAGGAGGTATGATTTGCCAATGTACTTTGATTAAAAGTATCTGCTTGATGCGTAGCTACTTATTCCTATCATCTAATATCTGAATTGGGTGCTCTTCTAACGCGAGACCCTCAGTGACTGCAATAGGTCTAGTTAAGAGAGCATGGTCAGGATTTGAAATGTACTACCTGAGTTATGAGATAAAAAACACATTATGCACGTGTTTGAGTTATACAGGCAGACCTAGTCGACAATCTATGGTATTAAAGGTGTCTGCATATTGTATAACTGCTTAATCCCATGTTTCAGTAGCAGATCCGAATACTTCTCACACACTAGATTCAATGAACTCAATTACTTGGGTTCAAAATTGATATTCTCTTCGAAAAAAAAGAATCTTGTTACTAGTGAGAAGGTGCTCACTACTAATTCATCACCTTATCCACTAATAGAAACAATTGTGTACCCTGATAAGTACTCTGATACTATTATAAGTTATAAAGCATGTTAAATACGTGTCTGGGTTTAACAGGTAAGTGCAGTCAACAAGTTACAGGATTTAACATTTTAATGAATCATAAGGCCTAATGTAAATGTAACTAGTCTCTAATTGTCATTGGATAGTCGGTCTCTTACTATCTTTGACTAAAAAAGCCTTTTGAAATACTCTATAACCCATCTGAGATTTTGGTTGTTTTCTTGTTTTGCCAGCACAACTCTTTTGTCGACATTGTATCACCTCAACATGTGCTTGAATTTTTCCATCTTAAGGCTTGTTTGGATTAGCTCTGACCTTATACTCAATGTTTCTTCTAGCTCACTCCAATATAATTAGATAGTGCTTGAGACTATGCCCTTATCAAAAAGTCCTCATCTTATATTCTTAATACATCACATGATCTCCGCTCATCAGACTACTCAGGGATCTGCTCCCTGTTGATAATGGGTGATGAAATGACCATGATTAGGGATGAGAGGGATGGAATTGTTAGCCAAGCAAATCATTGCATATAAAAGAAATGAATAATGAGACTAGAAAAGGCTAATAAAGGAGAGATTATCATAGGGTGGTTAGAAAAAAGATAACCATGAGTGCATCTAGAATTCTGAATCGTAATACCATAAGAATCATGGTTTATGAATATTGATTTTAAAGGATCCAATACATAGTTGTCCAAGAAGATAGATGACCCACTTACCTTCGAGTTTAGTTGATGATTTAAAAACAAGATGGCCAGTAACGGAGTTCCAACGGGGTGACTTTCTAGATACCATTGACAAGATAAATGCAATCGAGAGAGTGGCCAAACAAAATACCATAAATAGAGAAATAGATTGGATAAACAAGATACAATGGATAAATAAATAGCTTAAATAAGCAAGGTCTAATGAATAGATAAATCGATTGAATATGCGACAGTGGGAACATGCCTTTGCTCACATGGAGCCAAGTCAAGTACGATAACAAGATTAAATAAGGATTACTGAAGTTTACTTATGAGGATATAAAATATAGGTGTGAGAATTGCAAGTGTAATAAATAGATCAATAGATTGGACCAGTAAAGTGCAATGGATAGATCAACAGATTGGACGAGCAAAGTACCAATGGATAAGTAAATAGATTGAAGAAGTGACATTAGAAACGTGCCTTTGGTCATGTGAAACCAATTTAAGTCTAGCAATAAGATTGAACACAAAACAGAAAAGCTGGAGTTTAAGTATGAGCATGTAAGATATATGTGTGGGAGAACGAATAAAAGATTATAACAGTCAATAGTATCGGTATATTGACAACCATTTAGAATTGAACAAAAAAACCGTATCCCAGACTTAACAATGATTTTGCAAGAACATGCGAGGTCATGCTAGAAAAAAAAAGTACGTCCCTTTTTGGGGCTTGGAATGAAGAGAGAAATTAAACAATACTAGATAGAAGCAGATCTTTGGGTAAAGCAAACAACCATTACAAGAAATACTATATGAAAAAGCATTCTGGCAAAAGATAAGTGATACTTGGTATGGTTTAGATGTCAAATGAGGCCCTTAAAGCAAATGGTCAAGACAAACAACTACTATAGAACAAGTGAGTGCTATGAGCCATGAAATGATACCCTGAACAATCCAAGGGTTAGGGCAAAGGTAAGTCAATGACTAGATGTAATAGGAGCATTGCTAAAGTAAGGGCTTAGTGACAAAAACAGATGCTCCCTATGCATGACAACTTGTCACACTCAATACAACCTATATAATATTAAATAACATACCATAAGTTACTAAACTGTCATTAATAAACATAAGTACTCATTGTAATGTCCACCGCATATTGATTCAACCCAAGGATATAGCCCCACAAGGCATTTTCCCTATCTAGAGGGGTACATGTACCTTGACAGTGTAATAATCTCTTAGGAAGGTGCAAAAGACATCTGCACATTGGGTTTTGAGCATCACTGTATTCGACATCAAATATGCTAATGCGCCTTAATGAAACCCTTAAATCATGGGATAAATTGGATAGAGTTTCGCCTACAACTGACCAAATCCAGGCTTCAAGCCTTACAATAGATACCTAAAATGGAAAGAAACATTTCAATAACTCAACGGCCATACACCGGAGTTCATAACTAAACAGTTTATACACCCGGAGTACACAATTACAAGGTTTAAACAAATGAGAGAAATGAGCATATAATACAACTCCTAAATAAATGAATACATGCACCCATCCATGTTAACTTATAGCCAAAGGCTCATTCAACTGGTCCAGCATAGCTCATAAACACCTTATATCTCACAATGACCCTTAAATCTTTAGCTCTGTTGAACTCTATTGAGGTCATAAGACAGGAGGCTTTACAAACAATAAGTGAATAGGAAGAAGGAGTTAGAGTATGCACAGTAAAAGACGAACACAACAATGACTGAACTGTAAGTAGAGAGGATCAAATATTCTTGGGAGAATTACAAATTACATAGGCATGCACACTGGGGATCATTATAGGCTCCATTATATAACCAGCAAGGTAAATGATCATGATTGTTTGGGTTTGAGCTACTTATAAGAAAAGTTATCCAAGTGTTGAGCTAAACTGAAACCTCGTGTGATCCACTCGCTCTGTAACTTAGCTGCCACGTCATGAGTTAAGCTAAATTGGCACATTTCTGAACAAAGCAATCTACTCCCATAGTCTTTCTAAATGATCTCTATATCACTATCTCTTATGGAGAATGATACAGCAGAAGCGGGCAAGTGAACCTGGTTAAGGATACAAGATTCAAGTAATAAAAGATATGGCCTGCCATACTTCTCCAATTCTCTACCTCACCTAATACTGGTCATTGAATAACTCACAACTACAGTACATAGTACATCTCTAAAAATCCCTTAAGAGTATGATGTGCACACTAGTAAAGTGAACGTAATAGGTGTACATATATATCACTTCTTCAGGTCCTCTCGCTTACATCCTTCATACCCCTATGAAAACTCTTGTTAAAATGAATACTCTAGAAGTTACTTCCATTACTCTTAATACTGGAATAATTCCACCGCCTTAGTATCTCACTTACTTCCACCTTGTTTCCTGGTAATGTTGCTATACTCTCTACATTGGTTCCATGTAATCATTGATATGCTTGCTAAAACGTAATAACATGGAGTCTCCCACTCTTGTTAGCTTGATAACCCATGCCCAAGTACTCATACATATTCACTATGGTAAAGTCTAGTTCACATAACTCACTGTCGTGATGTGGCCCTCATCAAACCCTTCCTTTGTCCGAGAAAGGTACACATAATCCAATACTGAAATAGTCAAACTAAGATTATACACAAGGGTTTATCTCTTACACCGAATGATACCCCAATGTTAAGTATGCTCGTATATCTTAGGAGGATTTCCCATAGATTATCACGATCTGGATAAACCTTATTGAAATCTGCCCATGAGGGCTATGAACTCTATAACATTAATAACAAACTCCAAGGGGCAACTTTAGGTATTGACCACAATTGTTTATAGAGGTATGAACCAAATCTGTGGCTAGGAAACTCGTAATAGAGGTCATACAAATGGACTACCACGTAGCACGTAGTAAAGAGATGCAAATGGCCACAGAAGTACCTGACTTCATATTCACTGCATATGGATCCATCTAACAAGGAGGAATATAAGTGAAAAACATGGGAGTGATAAACAGACATTTCTACTGTTATAAATCTCTACTGTCATAAATCTCTAATGATATATCAATAACCTTCATTAAACAACCTTCTCACCCTTCAATCTCTACTCTCTATATTCCATATCCCATCAAAGAAATCAACCTGACTCTAATACCAAAACTGTAACACCCCCTAATTAAGAATATTTCACTGCTTGCAATTACTATTCTGATTCCCTCAATTACAACTGATAAGCCCAATAATCGGGGTGTTACCGCCGTCCCAAAAGGACAAGTCTTGCTGTAAGTGCACTAGAGATAACATAGTTAGGTATAACTTCAAATATATGCATTCACTAATTAACCAGCATAAGGTTTATACACTACAGTAAAGTAATTCACCATAGAACTTATACCTCTATATACTGAAGATTACAAAATACGGCTCAAAAGCATACATGGTCTATATCACTATTGATTCATCCAAGTTTCCCTATCTTACTTATTCTCTTCGGATGACTCGTTAGCATGCTTTTTGCCTAACTTGTTAGCATGAGGGCAATTCGCTAAGCGTTTATCTAAAACAAAATATGAAAACATTTCGAACTGTGAGCCGAAACTCAGTATATGCATTCCTGTATTGTTAAATGATCAGTGCGTAACTTAGTTGGGCACCCGCTTTGCAATTCATTTTAACTCAAAACAGTGAATGAGATGAATGTAAACTGCAATTGCTAGTTATTATCTAATAGTGAACCCCCTTGATACCATTACGATCCATGGATAGGTGTACACCTGCCGAGCCTATCGGGGGACCTGGCCTGAAGTCGCACGGGTACCTGAAGGGCGACGCCCTGTAACTGATAACTGATGGGGTCACTAATTATGTGACAAATCACTGATTAAACTGATTCGTTGATGTACTTACCAAAATATTATAATTTTGATAAATACGTGCTGATTTCTAAATATACAAGCAATGAATGTACATGAAGTCTTTAAAATGCAATCTCACTTGACAATACTTATGCATAATGAAAAACGATAGACTAGGCCTCGATTTCTATTTAAAATATATAATTATAGATATATGTAACTAGTAAACAACATTGACTTTCATAATTTGTGATTGTAATAGAAATTCATTAAAAGACATCCATAACTCAAATAATTCAATAGAAGATAAGTTCTACTAACATGATTTTAAAACTAAATGAATTAGGGTAATTTAACTCAAAGTAAAATAATGTTGGAGTAAAACTAATCAAGATAGAATAATTGATATCATAAAAGAAAGACTTTGATGGTTATCATTGATCACAGATTTTTGATATTTCTGAGATGGATAACAGAGGTTTGAGGACAATTGGAGTGGCGGTAGGTTTAGAATAACTTTAAACACACAGACTTGAACCAACAAACACTGATCTTGGGTTATCAATCTCCTCACTTCCTCAATTTTATTGCACATACCATACAGCTTAGTTTTTCAACCCAAATAAGCTTCTAAGTACAATCAAAGTTGTTACCGATTCAAGGTCCACCTTAGGGAATTCATAATTTTTATCCCCGACCTCCAATTGAGGTATAAAACCCCAATATGAAAAGATCAAGAAGTCTTGTGACACATTCATCTACAGTGCAAAACCCAACTACCACAATATGGTTCTTAAAATTGGGCTTAATCACAACTATGCACAGCTTAGGTCTATCCTGCCCAATCTTAGAAAAATAGTCATAACTTTTTTCCCAGAACTCAAAATGAGGTGATTCAGAAGAAATTTGAAAGATAACTCATTGATCTATCTTCCACCAAAAATCACAATTTTTTGACTACCCAAATAGTACCAGTTTGCTCGTAAACAGACCTCTATTTTCGGTCTGTCCACAGCCTACTGTCCATACTTTCATCCCTTGTTTTCCACATGATTGTCCTCTGAAATCACTTCTTAAGATCAGTAAATTATACTTGGTTCTTCTCATCATCTTACATAACCATTTTACCTCAAAAGACTCCACAACTATCTTTACATATATCCTTCAATTCCTCTCTTTATAAAATCACTCCAAACACACCCATAATCACCTTTACTTGTATAAATGAGCAAATGAACCACTTTTAAATCAATTGGAAAAATTTCCATAATTCACCCCATTATGCAAAAATCATACCAAATCTTTTTTTTTTTAAAGAGTGAAAGAACACATCAAAGATTCATTTTGCATCAAAATATAATCAAACAACATGCTTGATGTCAAAATATTTCAAACCATGCATTCATTGCCAAAACCCTAGCTTGTAACCAACTTACTTCCTCTTCATCTCATCCAAAATTACCAAAACACCATCATAAACATTATTAGAGATTAAAACCAGTAAATCCAACACAAACAATCCAAGAAAAACATACTTCCAATCTTAAGCTTGCATGATCATGAATAACCCTAAACCTTAGCATGCTCCAAACTTAATCAACAATTAAAAATATCAAAGTAACTCTTATTTCCATCCAAAGAACATGATCCAAACTCAAATCACATAAACAAAAATCAAAATGAAAAAGATCCAAAGGTACAAAGTTAGGGTTACTTACTTGAGCTTGAAAAAGAGAGAGAAAGAAGAGAGATGTGTGTGTGTGTTTTGCTTGGTTAGAAATGAATCAAAATCACTTGGCTACCTTTTAAACTCCCATAAACTAGCTTTTTTCTAATCAAAGTTTAGTGTAAATAATGGTGATTAACTTAATTTAGTTGTACCAAAATTTTCGCGCCACAATTTGAGCCCAGAGTGAATCGGGCTGAAATCTGGACCCAAATGAATTGGGCCAAACTAAATAAATTTGGGCCCAAACTTTGCATGGTTAAAAATTAAATCTTGGTGACATTATGAAAGATAATTTATCACCGAATCATATTTACCGGGGTTTAATATCGATTCACCCGAACTTGTTACGTAAATAAAACTCGATTCGCAAAGTGGGGCCCGAAATGAATTCTCTCAACCGGGATGATTAAATGAGTTAAATAAATATAAAAAAATAATAACATGGCTTAAATAAATAAATAAATATGATTTAGGGTTGGGCTATTGCACACATATGGGAAATGTGAAACTAGAAAATGGCCTGTAACTGATAGATGTTCTATGTGTCCTATCATTCAATTTCAATATGCTTTCAGTGTCCAAATTAACATAGGATGAACAAAGTTTTATGGTGTTCTATCATAATTTATGCCTCATTTAGGATTGTGTCACCAGAGTACTTAAAGGAGTGGGTAGACAAAAAGGTGGACTTTACTATCTAGTCAATGAAGATATCAAGAAAATGGATGTAAGTTTTCTTGATGAGCCTCTATTTATGAGAGATAGACCATGTGTTGCTGTCAATTTAGTGGACCAATTGTCCAGAAACAAAAAATTGAATAAGTGTGTGATGGAATATGGAGAAGGTGTGATAAACCAGTGCACTTTATGGCATCTTAGACTTGGTCATGTACTAATGGGCAAGTTGAAATATATTACAGATATCAATAAGACAGTTCATGATAATGTTTGTCTCACTTGTCCTATGTCCAAAATGTTTAAATTGCCATTTTATTTGAGACATACCAAAACTCATCACTTATTTGAGCTAGTTCATATGGACATCTGGGGTCCATACAAAGTTCCAACTTATAAAGGCTGCAGATATTTTATGACATTGGTGGATGATAAAAGTAGAGCCACGTGGGTATATTTGATGCAGCACAAGTCACAAGCATTTAGCATTCTTAAAACATTTCACAATTACATAGCAAATTAGTTTTAAAGTACCATGAAGGTACATAGAACAGATAATGCTCTAGAATTTGAGTCCAGCCATGTCTTGATTTCTTTACTAAGCTAGGAATCATACGTCAGACTACCTGTGTTGACAAACCTCGGCAAAATGGTGTGGCTGAGAGAAAACACAGACATATCTTGAAGATTGCTCAAGCTCTTAGGCTCCAAGCTGCATTGCCTATTCACCTATGGGGGCACTATGCTGACAGCTACTCACATCATCAACAGAATCCCTACACCCGTGTTAGGCAATCTTACACCCTATGAGGTTTTACTTTAAAAGAAGCCAGGTTACACCTTGTTAAGGGCGTTTGGTTGTCTGGCTTTTGCTGTCAATCCAGAGAGGGTTAGGGATAAGATGGGACCTAAGGGAGTGCCTTGTGTTTTTCTTGTTTACCCTCAGTCTCAAAAAGGTTCCAAATTACTCAATATTCTCACTAATAAGTTCTTTGTTTTAAGAGATGTGAGATTTGTACAACATATATTTCCTTATAGCCACAACTGTGCAGAAAAGTGTATATAACCTGTACCCTCCATAGTATCATCTACACCAATCTTACCCACCGACATTGACATTTTCTCTTCATTTCCTACCACATTTACACATTCAAGTAGGATCACAAAACCATAGAGTCCTATTATATATGATGAAGCAACTGTTCTAACATTTAATGCATCTGCTGCTATTCAACCTAAGTTGCAAGACACAGATGTGTGTGAGCAGTCTGCACCAGTGGTGAGAAGGTCCTCAAGGACACACAAGACACCATATTGGCTTCAGAATTATGTTGCTACGGCTACCACAACTACCCTTAAACCTACTCAAGATGTTCACTATGCTCTTATAACTTATGTCAAACCCAAATTTTAGGTGTTTCTATCTGCCATCTCCACCAACACTGATCCTATTCTATTTTCTAAAGTTGTGAGGGATGTAAAATGGTGTGAGGCCATGAATCACGCGTTAGATGCTCTTGAATAGAATCAAACCTGGGAGATCACAACCTTACCTGAAGGTCAAAAAGCTGTAGGTTGTAAGTGGCTGTACGAGACAAAGTTTAATCCAGATGGTACGGTTAACAAGTTCAAGGCTAGATTGGTCATTCAAGGATGCAGACAGAGGAAGGGTATTGACCACCAAGAGACTTTTGCTCCAGTAGCTAAAAATGACTACAGTCCGAGCATTGCTTGCTATTACTGCTGTCAAGGGTTGGTACTTGTGTCAAATGGATGTTTCTAATGCTTTTTTGCATGGTAATCTCTATAAGGAGGTTTACATGCATTTACCTTAAGGACATACTCATCATGGCAGCTGAGTATCTCTCTCCTCTTAAGCACTTTCAGTCAGGGAGAGCACCACTATTTGTAAGCTACTTAAGTCTCTGTATGGGCTTAAGCAGGCCCCAAGATAATGGTTTGCTAAACTATCAATAACTCTTATCTCCTTTGGATATGTTCAATCAAAGGCAGATTATTCCTTGTTTACTAAGCAAATCCCGTCCAATTTTACAGCAGTCCTTGTGTATGTTGATGACATGATGATTATAGGTGATACTGAGCAAGAAATTCTTAAATTAAAGCGGCAGCTCAGTTCACAGTTTCACATGAAAGACCTTAGGCAGCTTCGTTACTTTCTTGGTCTAGAGATTATGAGGACTTCTTAGGGTATCTTTGTTTCACAAAAGAAGTACACATAAGATTTAATCAATGAGGTCTTGACGGCAGGAACTAAACCTTTAAAGCTTCCCATGGATCCTTATTTGAAGTTCTCTCCCTCCCAAGGGATGCCTTTAGAGGATGGTGATGGGTTTAGAAGGCTCATTGGTAAACTAATTTACTTAATGAACCCTAGACCTAACATCAAATATGTTGTACAAGTTCTGAGCCAATTTATGCAAACTCCCACAGCAGATCATATGAAGGTTGCCCTCAATGTAGTCAGGTATTTGAAATCAGCTCCCGCTCAAGGCATCCTGATGGCAAAGAGTTCAGCTGCTCAGCTTACTACCTTATGTGATTCTAATTGGGCAAGCTGCCCCACTACTAGAAGGTCCACAACTAGCTATTGTATCATGCTTGGTGATTCATTAGTTTCCTGGAAATCGACAAAACAGCATGTTATTGCCAGATCCTGTGCTGAAGCTGAGTACAGGGCCATGTCAGTGACTTGTTGCGAAGTCCTTTAGCTGTTACAGTTGTTCAAAGATCTTGGCATCAGGAAATTGACTCCTGTTCACCTCAGGTGTGACAACCAGGCAGCTTTACACATTGCTGCCAACCCAGTCTTTCGTGAACGAACCAAACATATTGAGGTGGATTGTCATTTGGTTCGCGATCAGTTGAAGGTTGGTGTGATTAAGACCAGTTATGTTCCCTGCAAATTACAATTGGCAGACCATCTCACCAAAGTTGTTCCTGTTGCTCAGCATCAGTCAATGTTGTCCAAGTTGGGTGCTTCCAGTCTATTCCAGCCCCCAACTTGAGGGGGAGTGATGAGACTAATGGGGTCTATTCTGGTTAAGGTGAGAGAAAGTTTGTTAGTTCTGGTTTAGGAGAGAGAAATGTTAGAAGGTTGTTATACGTGGTTGTTGATATTTTTGGTTAGATTGGAGTGAGGTCCTATAAAAGGCTCCTTCATACTCTGTAATATGCAGAATGACAAGATAATAAAGATGATGCTCGTTCTCTTCTCTTTCTCTCTTTAAATGAAGCTCTCAACGCCTTCACTCATGGCACTCAACATGAAGAAATCCCGTCATGGCATAGAAGTAAGTTGCTTACCTGTATGACTAGTTGGATAGAACTGCTAGTTAGTAAAGTAGAAAAGGTAAGTCTTATTTGCGCAAAATCTGAATTTAATCTAGGAAGTGTAATGAATGCCTTTTAGGAAAATCATAAACAACAATGGTAACAAAATCCTAAAAGATTTGTCACTTTTTGTTTTTTTAATAAGTTAGGACCCCTATACCTCCTGTATTTAGAGTTCAACTCAATGAGTTGACACGTCCAGGGAGCAGACCGGGAGGCAGGCCATGCCACCCGACAATACAGGCCAACATATTTGTTGGGAGCTACAATTTTCCACCTAGGTGACCATGTACAGTGCGTTTATGTTCTTAAATTCAAAACAAGCTCTTGAACTTGCTTCTTAATTTCATCCCCCATGCCATCTGTAATTCTAGATAGACCTCACAAATGAGTCATTCGATTCAGATATGAGTCAGGTCATATTTAAGATCCAACAATATTTCAGGTCAGTTCGATTTGAGTCGGGTGAACTTTATTTCGGGTGGACTTCAAGTCAATCGATTTTTGGTCCAATAAATTTGTCACGCATAAACAAGCAACTTTATCGGAAATTTTGGATCGGGTATGATTCGATTTATATCGATTCAAATTTGGGGTCCACTTTTCGATGAGCTTATTTCAGATGTCAAATCAGGTACGGGTCTAGGTTATTCGTTTTGAGTTTCGGATCTCGAGTCGGATTAGACATGTCTAATTTTGTATATCTATTCCAACATTACGAACACCATCTTATTAGAAGTTGTTTGAAGTGAACTTATGTGAATTGTCAAGAATTAATTAAGGTAATGATGTATATTTTGTAGCAAAATACCTCTTAAGTGTCTTGCCTTGATTAAAATTAACATGCTAAGTGATTTTAAATCATATAATTTTCAATAGTTAGACTTAAATATGAACTGCAAGACCCTACTATTCGTCGGCTTCATCGAGGAGTAAAAAATGATATGCTAATTGAATCAACCCTATCGGTGTACGTAGAGGTATTATATGCGTAATTTTTTATTTGTGAAAAAAGATTAAAAAATAATTTTATACGAGTTATAAGTTGTAACACCCATTCACTATTCAATCATACTATTTTTTTTCAACTTAAGACAAGTTAAAGTAACCTTTCAAGTCTGAACAAGACATTTAAAAAGTGTTTTATGGCAGGACATTTATCATGTCGCTGTAATCAATTCAGACAAGCTATTCATTTAAAATCGCTACCAATTTTTAGGTCCCCCCAAAAGACCAACAGGGAAACATGTATACTTTTTATAAATTGGGAAAAGGAATAATCTTATTTTTGATAAGAAAATATTCCAAGATGCTTTATTAGCATTTTAGTACAATTTTCCTATCATTATTACTATATATGGCAAGAAAAATTCCCTACCAAAAAAATTTGATATAACATGCGCATGATCAAAATATGGAAACAAAAATCTCCCGGTACATTTAATTCATCTTGAACGCCATCCCACCAGCTGCCTATGCTTAATTACCTCATGGCATTGCGTTTCATGATTTGATTTTTCACAAATAAACAACATTTCTCTTTAGCAAGTTTGCTAGCGCAGCTTTGCTTTTCAAAGCCATGGATCCGTTTATCAAATCACACAGGCTATTAATCCTGGCATTAGCATATCTGTTTGTAGTTTTGACACCATCTAAGTCAGAATCAGAGCGAAGCCCTAATAATCTGGGGTTCATTGTTCCTCTAATGCATGGTGACCATCCCAGCATTGCTGGGCTCTTTTCTCCCATGGAGTCCAAGGGAAGACTAGTGGCCATGCACCTTAATGGCCTCTAGTTCATGACCTTCAGAATAGGGACTCCTGTTCAACGGACCCTAGCAGTGCTTGACACCGGAAGTCACATCACTTGGCTCCAAGCCGATCTATGCGAACAATGTTACGACTAGGGTCAAGTCTCCTATTATGACTCTAGAAAACCCTCCATACATCAACCCATGAGGTGCAGTGATGAGGCTTGTCATGACGAGTTATATGGTGGTACAAGGTCTGTCTATTGCTCCAAGAGTGATTGTGTTTATCATACGAGTCATGGCAATGGTCTTACCTCTTATGGATTCTTGGGCCGGGACTCATTTACATTTTGGTCTGAGACTAGCCCAAAAATGGGCGTTACTAGGGTTTCAGGAGGCTGGGGGATAAGAAATACCCGGCCTTACCCTAGCATAGGCCCACCTAGAGTGGTTGACCTATCCAAAGGTACATATAAATTCTTGGACTATCTCGAAGTATCTAGCTTCTCCCACTGTATTCCTCCTGTTATTCGTGACACCAGAGTGGTTACGTTTGGATTACAATCTAATCTAATAGGACAAACGATCCCTCTCCCACTGGACCCCAATGGGCTTTATCGAGTCAACTTGCTAGGTATGAACGTGAGTGGGATCCCATTGGACGTACCCTCAAAAGCCCTCGAAGGTAGGGTCCTCATCGACACGGGGACCACAATAACTAGGCTCCATAAAGATGCATTTCACATTGTATTGGCTTTTGTAAGAAATATAAGGACTCACCTTGATGCGGAAACATTACCCGGATCTCGCTTGTTGAGTGCTGCCCACGAACATGGTGAAGCAGATCGATGGTGGCTACTAGAGTCACCATAATGCGCCGCACCCTAAACTCAATCCCTAAGTAATGGTCGGATTTTATGTGAAAGAGAGTGGAGAGAAGTAGATGGAGATTCATACTTTTCTGCTAACTCTTGGACTCATAGTTAGCTCCTTTTAATTAGCATCAATACTAGTAATTGATAAGAGATTAATATAGATGATTAATACATAATTAATCAACTGGTAACCGTCCACTTAATGTGGATAATCAAGTGACCGTTACACTCGGTCAACAACTCCTCCTCGGTCACATAAACCATAAAGTACACATCTCTCTGCCAAGTAATCTTTTCACGCCTCATACTGGGAATAGGGCGTGCGATCAGAAAGTAACCATTAGTGTTATATTAAGTCACCATCTAGCTAACATAACACTTTTACAAAATATGATACCGTAAATCATCCTCAGCATCATCAGCGGCATACACAATCCCTTTATGCCATATGATATATCATATGATTATATACTCAATATAATCACCCGGGCTGATATGGTGATGATGGATAGATTTTTCCTTAAACACTCATGAAATTCCATTTTAGCTTAACTGCTTTCTTAACGTGCTCTCGCTGAACCATATACATCATGGCTCTTAAGAAATACATTAAGGTAGGATTATCAAACTTCGACTTCATATCATAGCTTTAAGTCGAAGAGTCATCATCCACAAGGTCACACCGTGACAAGAGATAGGAAAGTCAATTGTCACTCCATGTATGGGTCGTCTTATAAGCAGACACAGTATGAAATGTGTGTCATGGCATAACTCTTACTCACCAGGGTACGTCACTTTTATGCCATACGAATCGTCAGTCTAGATTTTTACCCAAAAATCAAACCTGAGCCACTAGATCAACATACTGAATGTTCATCTTGACACTCAAGATTCGGTTTTTAAGGCTTCAGGATGAAATCTTATTTCATGCTCGACTCCATCGAGTCTCATCTTAGACTCACTAAGGTGACTATTTTATTTTACTCATACACTTTAAGTGTGAATAATTAATATTGCACACCTAGTGCCAATATGATTTAGTCCCATCCTATCGGCCACTCAAGCGTCAGGGCGATTGTCTGTATGATTAGGCCAATCAGAAGCCTGTGACATTTCAATATGCCTAACATGCAATAACAAATCATGAGCATTTTGCTCATTTGCAAGGAAACGTGTCCATCACAAGACACATTTAAGCACTAAACCTTATGAATTCCTAGACTCAACAGAGAGTTTTGAATGCATCACTAGGAAAAAGTTTAGTCAAGGGAACATAATCACCTTGTTAGTCTATATATACCTCATGGCAATGCTTTTTGTCTCTATAGTAACAAGACACACAACCTACCTCCATAGTTGAGATTGTTGTGCAGTTTTGCTTCTGACTGCACCATGACATGGCCCTTTCACCAAAAGTGAAGGCACGTTCTGAGGTTGACCTAGACTCATCTGGGTCATCATCCTAGTCGACCTTTAGGTATCCTCTCGACTTAAGATCTCCTATTGATAGCATAAGACTAAGTCAGCAGTACCGCGAAGGTAGCACTTGACTCTCTTAATGGCTTGCCACTTAGCAAAACCTAGGTTACTTTGATAACGACGTACCAAACCAACTACAAAGTAAATATTAGGCCATGTACATAACATGACTTACATTAAGCTTTCTATGACACTAGCATAGTTCATTGTCTCTATTTCATCATCTGTTTTAGGCTATTGATCAAGACTCAAGATTAGACCCATCTCAACTGGAGCACCTAGGGATTCGAAAGTATAAATTCAAAATCATTCCAAGACCTTTTTATGTATACATCCTGGGACGGTTTTGAATTATTTTCAATACTAGAACATACCTAGCTTCACCCATATCTTGCATACCAAAGACATAGGACAATCACTTTTAAGTAGCTTCGATCATCTGCAAGTTATTTCCAGCCAGTAGTATGTCATCAACGTACAGGGTAAGAGACATAATCCCCCATGTTGAGCTTTTGACATACACACGATGATCTTTTGAAACCATAGATAAGCCAAACTAAGATCTAGAAGATTGCTTAAGACCATATATGGATTTTTTAAGACGACACGCCTTGTCATCTTGACCCTTTGATGCAAACTCAATGGTTTAGTCCATATAAATATCTTTCTCAAGATTACCATTGAGAAAAGTAGTCTTTTCGTCCATTTCAAACATCTTAAAGTCCAAATGGGCAACCAGGGCTAGGAGTAGCAGGGTCTGAACTCATCGATCAAACCATCTGCTCGATGTTTTATCTTGAAAACTCATGCGCTTTTGATAGACTTGCGTTGCTTCGGAGGATCAACGAGTTCTAAAACCTTTTCTTACCATTGAGTCCATCTCACCCCCTCATGGCACTCATCCACTCTTTGTGCTTTGGTGAATCAATCAACTCTTGATAAGAGGTAAGATCCTCAACTTTCAAGGAAGTGCATATGAATATTTCTTCTTCAACTTAGAAATGTGGTTGAGGAATTCTTCCATGCACACTCCTTTGGATCCTGAGACCTTCATTATTTGTCTGCCTAGGTGATAAGTCCCTCCTCATTTCTCTGAGAGGTATGAGACCATGAGTCCCTTCCCCTTTCTCTAAGAGGTATGGGACCTAAGCATGAGGAGAATTACTTCCACTATCCATTGGATGTGTGGGATCCTAAATGCACTAATTGTATGTTCAAGAATGGGAGATTGAGGACAAATCTCATTCTCAGGCTGACTCTCCTCAACATTTGGAGGTTGAGGACGAAACTCATTCTCCTTAACGGACAAACCTTCGCCATTCCTATCAAATAAGGAAGGTGTGACATCCTGAGTGACTGTGTGAGAATTCAAATCCTCCCCCTCATCGATGGATGGTTGAAGGTCTTGTTGTAACTCATACAATTCGAAGTTAGTTTTTAAAGTTTCACCAAAATCCTAGGAACTCATCCTCAAGAAAATTAACATTGCGGGAATTCATTTCACGATCTCAATTGGTTCGAAAAATTTTAATACTTCATTCTAATGGAGATAATAGGTACAAATACCTATATCATGAACAATATATCACTCCATGATATGCTATCACACTCATGGGCCCGCAAATGTCTGGAGTGAATGAACACTAAGGGATTTGATGCCCTCAAAACCTGACAAAAAGATTTAATATTGCTTACTAGCTAGACGTGACTCACACCTTGCAACTTAAGCCTAGTGAGTTTGTGTTGAAAAGACCATCTTGAGCTAGTTTGTTAGCTCCACTTTGACCCTCATGGTCAAGCCGAGCATGCTTAAAACAGAGTTGAAAATGAGGCAAAGATGGAAGACGTCTTGTTTCATCCAAAACATTGAAAAACACCTTTCAACGTGGCATAGCCAAACAAATTGCCATTGTATACGATATCTAAGACATCTGGATGCAAATTAAAGAGGAAAACTAATCTCATAAACAAAAGACAAAAGGGAACATCGCACCCTAGGTGCATAGAGTGAATCACGAAGAAGAGACGTAGTCCTTCCATGGAGTTTCAGATGATATGTCTTGAATTCAAGGACATCATCTTCATTGTCATTTACCTAAAACGATAATTTGTGAACCCACTAGGTAGCAAAGAAAGTTTACGAAATCATCTCGATCCTGAACTATGTGTTTGGTGGCTCCTGTGTCTACAATCCACTAAGGATCATAATCGACAACTAATGCTTGGGAGCACACATATCATCCAAGAGCAACTGTAAAAGAAGGTACATCGGTTCAGAACAACTCTGAGCGTAGGATCCTTATTTTCACAATTATAGCACTTCATACGTGCAATATACGTCTCTTTATTTCCCTTGGCCCTTTTCCATTTTTGCAATACCAACCTTAGGTCCAGAACTTTATGAGGAAATGAATCTAGATGAACCTGATGCTAAGCTAATCCCACATATACTCAACAGTGGGACAACTTTCAATTTCCTCACTAAATCATCATTGATGCAATACGACAAAGTATAGTATGTTGATCGATCCGTTCTCAAACCATTTTTGGTATGCCTTTATATTTTCTCGATATTGCTCATTAGCAGTACCATCTTTGCCATTCTAGGAGACCTAGAACCTGACAAGTATTCTAATACTTCACGCTCGTTCAGAAGAAACTAAATCTTCTGACATTTTGTGTCATAGTCAATGCTATCAAGGTTTTCATTGCTAAACAAATTACCAACCGTTTGTCCATTGCATATCTAGAAGTATATATTTTAAAAGATGGACCTCAGGCATATTTTCATAATTAAATTATCAAAAACTCCACCATTCATGTCGCATGATCGAAAATTTCGCTAAGCTCATAATCATCACATACAAACATGAATTAGAAGTTTTTATAATTTAATTATCACATATTTCCATGAAACCATATTTATGGAAAACTTTATAGTTAAACAAATTAACATTTTAGAAATATCACAAAGACATTCAACTTTATCATGTAAACCAAATTTACATGAAGTTATCTCATTACATAAGACGAATTTATATAACCACTTATGTGTTATTTAAAACTCTATCAATGACATATTGATCATAAAATTCAGATTATGATATAAAATGTATTCATATAATAAAATGAATCTATATTGCGAAACATATTCGAATAATAACATGTTACAAAAGAAATTCATTAAAACCCAAGGAACATTATATAAAACATATTTATATAATTATAGATAACATGAAACTTATTCAAATGTCACTCGCAAATTATAAAACACATTCATAATTTTATAAATTTAGATTTTATGAAACGAATTCATAAAATACTGCTAAATTACATAATTAATGAGAAACATGAGACGAATTCGTATTCGTTAATTGGGCAAAGAAAAAGTGCTAAAACAATTAGCAAATTTACTACAACTCATGTAGTTTGCATGTATAAAACACATTTATACAATACTACTTATTGGTGATTGACATGAAACATATTCATGTAATCAAATGCAACATAATTTGTAACATGAAATATATCTAAATATTAATCACAATTAGTTATATAGAACAGATCCAATTTGGATGAAATGAATTCATATAATAATGCAAATTTAAAATTCATGAAACAAATTCATAAATGATCAAATACCATATATGTCCAAATAACAGTATGAAACTTATTCATATAAAGCTTCATGAATCATTTTTATTAACTATAGCAATGATAGAACAATTAACTAATTTGTAATTGCTCATATTTTTGCATATTATTGCTAAATCATGAAACATATTCATGCAACCGAATATTATATAAATATATTTATATAATATATAACATATGAAACATATTCATTTACAGACCAAGGGGGATCTTAATATTACATAGATATTTATTGAATTCAAGTAAAACAAATTTACATCATAAATACTAATTTTATATATGAAACAAATTCATATAACTTCAATCCAATTGATTATTTACGAGTCATTCGGCATGATAATTTCAAGTTGATGTATCTATAAAACGAATTTATATACGACATTAAACATATTAATGTTTTTATAACGAATTCATGCATTCAAAATTAAAACTAATTCGAAATCTTAATTTAATGATTGAACTAACTGCATGAAACTTTATCAGCTTGAATATTATCATAATGCAATTAGAAGCCATGCCATAACTAGTAATCTCAGTAATTGAGTTAAAACCCAAAAAAAAACTTTAAAAAACCAAAAAAAAAACTTTGAAAACCCGAGAACCCCGACCACCCAAATTTTATTCAGCCTTCATTGGGCCTTTTCTCTCTCTAAGCCCGGCCACTCTCTCTGGAACCGGCAGGTTCTTTCTCTGCCTAGAACCTTCGATGAAGATTTGTGTTTGTTTGAGAGATTTTGCTCTCCCATTGGGCTCTTCCTTGCCCTACCTAGACCAAACTGTTACCCCTCTCAACCATCCCACGACGTGACCTTTGACGCTTGGCCTAGCAGTGCATCCGGAACAACCCAGGTGATGATACCCAACCCCATCGCTGCCAAAAGAAAACTCACGGCTTTGAAAACCACCCAATCCTTTCAAAACACCATGCCATTGAGTAGATCGGCCTCCGACAAGTCGTGTGACGCTATTCACTTGCACCACGCCCCAATCAGGTGGCGGCGCATGACGCACATGCACGGCATTTTCAGTTTTTTTGTGGTTTTGCGCTGGGGACTCATAGGTCGACGGCAATGGTGGGGTTTAGGAGGAAGAAGACGAACGAGGTCGTCTTCGTCGGCGACACATGACCAACACGGGCCACCCCTCCATCGGCACTGAGGGGTTCGGTGTGGATATACAGCAAGCGTAGCCTTGATTAGGTGGCTGGAGGTTAAGGGCCATTTTGAAAGAGTTCGTTAGGGTTTATTAAAAGCCAAGATCTGAATTTCGAGTGGGCTTATGACGAGTCTCTGTTCCGAGCTCTAGGTCACAGAGAGTAGAATTATGGGTTTCAGATGTTCTAATGTCGAGGGAGATTTGTATTCTTGCCCAAGTTGGTCTCGGTTTTGGTTGATTTATTTACACTAGATCTTGAGACATATTGATAACATAAGGCATATGAACTTTGCATATTCGAATTTGAACTCGGTTTTGCATAAGATTACGTTTAATAATCACACAGATTATCAATTTAGTAGGCATGTCATATTTAGCATATTAGCATTTGCATATAAACCTCGTTCATGTTCTTGATGCACACAGATTAGTTGATTAAACTAATTAATATCAGATTTGGGCCAACATGAATTAGTCGAGACTAGCAACAATCATAGAAGACTTTGATACCATTGTTGGAAATATAAGGACATACCTTGATGCGGAAACATTGCCCGAATCTCACCTGTTGAGTGCTGCCCATGAACATGATGAACCGAATTGATGGTGGCTACTAGAGTGACCATAAAGCGCCACACTCTAAACCCAATCCCTAAGTGATGGTGGGATTTTATATGAAAGAGAGCGGAGAGAAGTAGAGGGAGATTCATACTTTTCTGCTAACTCTTGGACTCATAATTAGCTCCTTTTAATGAGCATCAATACTAGTAATTGATAGGAGATTAATACAAATAATTAATACATAATTAATCAACCTGTAACCGTCCACTTATTGTGGATAATCAAGTGACTGTTACGCTTGGTCAATAGCTTTAATAAAGAGAATAGTAAAAACTTCACTAAGACGAATAGGGTAATGGGAGCTTCGCTGTGATAACCTTCAGGCGGCCAAGGATGTAAGCATTGTGTTCAACTTCCTCGGATATGCATACGAACTCTTGGTGAAGCAAATGTGGTTTCAAGTTAGTGGGTATTATTGCTAACATGTACTGGGTCCGATCGCTTCATATTGGGTGCGTATAATATGCTTCATGTAAATTTTAGGTCACGACCTAAATGCTCAAAAACTTTATATTTTAAAAACGATGTGTGAGCTTTTTGTGCCTTAGAATTAGCCATTTTTCCGTTTTTGGAAAAACAAATGGAATACTTAGACTTGGGTGTCTATATCTTTTCATGTTGCACGATTAGAGATTCACAGCTCTAATTATATATTGCGTCGTGAGATTTGCAAGAAATATATAGGTTAAGATTTTTGTTTTCCTGTTAGGTAATGCAAGTATAATAAACATCACAAAAGAAATACGACAGTGTCAACGTACAAAAGTATTCTCACCTGCATCTGTGGATCTAGTAAACTTACTAATTTAAGGACAAATCATAATACAACCCCCTCATTACTATATATTGGCATAACATATGCTTCTTGGTGATTGAATTATTCTCAAAGAAAGACGTTTCAAGCTTCCTCTTTATGCATGCACTCTTAGTAACCGTACTTTGATCCATGTGATTCAGAGTACTATCCATCTATCTCTTGAGCCTTTTTCCCATTTTGGTTATCCTCCTTGTACTAAATGATTGAATTAGAATCAAAAGATTTAAGCTCATACCTCTTATATTGTTGAACCCCGTGTGCTCAACACAGTTCTCCTTTTCTTTTGTAGTCGCACTTTCTTGTTTCCTCAATGCTTCCCCTTTCTAAATCCATTATAATGTTCTGCTGCGAATTGAAAGGCAATGCCTGCATGATCCCCATCTATTGGAATATCCACCTACATGTCGCCACCTTCACGGCTAGGTGAATCAGTATAATGAATGCGAACAAATATATATGCCTTTGAACGTTTGTCAACTAACTCAACCTTGTTCTCTTACCTGATCTTTCCATATGATGGTTGGGGTAGCCTAAGAGATCTTCATTGTCTCCTTCTCATAGTGTCTCCCGAGAGCTAATATGTGACACCTGCCTCCCTGGAACTATGATTAAAGAGTGACTCATAGATAAGGTTGATTTTGTGTAGCTATTGTGTTCTATGCATGACATAGATGTCAATGTAGACTTAAATTTTATGTTTTCCCTGTCAAACTTCATATTAGAGCTGCTACTAAAGGTTTCGCCCATACTTAACTCATCTGCGTTCGGAATTTGATTCTCATTCACCTCCTAAAGCATCGCAATATTATTTGAGACTTGCTAAAGTTTCTTACTTAGGGGGTTTATCATCATGCTCCACTAATTCCGATTCCATTTTCCTCTCACTAAATGCCATGTCTACATCTCCAATATGGCTATATGTTACTGCCAAATTGCTCGTAGAAGTGCTCCTCCCTGGTTCTTCTTGTTTCTCACTGCGTTCACTACCAATATTTTGGTTGTTCTCCCTTAAAGCACTCAAGCACGCACTAGGACTTCTAGCTATACATTTGGCATTACTAGTAGTTAGATTTAGGGTGTCACAACCCATCTTACCAACTTATTTAGATGAGTTCCCGAAGGGGTTGCTACAACAATCCTTAACCTTGCTTCTTTAGGGGCTCCTTTTCCCTGGAAGTGTTACTAATTCTTCTACCTTACTCAATTCCTTCCTTAACTCATCATTATGGGGTCAAAATGGATAACAACCAAAAGGTATTGGCGAGCTTCTTCCTTCAATCCCATTTTCAATAAAACTTGAGCTCTCCTGAGCCAACCTTTGACATTAAATTAATAAATCAAGTTCCATGATCAAGTGACATTGTTGTTTAGCAAACTCAAATTCATTCAATTTCAACCAACAAATAGCAATATTCAAAATGATATTAGTTGCAACTTCCTCCATCAGCTTAGCTTCACTCTGATTATGATGAACAAACACGCACATATACTGCATAGATTTTTCATATAAATTAAGAGCCAACTACAAGCATTTGTTTTAAATAGCATGTTACCTTCCTCCTGCAACCCTTGTGATTTCAACAATGCCTCATGGGGAGACTTCATTCCCATGATATCTCTTCTTATATCGTCATCAAAATTATCATTGATTTGAAACTCAGAGAACTTAGGAAATAATGGTCCAAACTAACATGCCATGATAAATGAAATTCCACTATAACTCCAGTACAATTAAGATCAACACTTAGCTAGTTAGCAAGGACAAGATCCTAGACCGATTCCACAAATTCACCAGTAAATGACAATAAAGCAATTCCAGAAAGCAAGCATTGAGAGGGTAGAACATATCTGATTGGAATATGTGCTCACGCTTCATCATCGAAGCCACGAACTTAGGGGGGTTGTAGTGGCCAAGCTACTGAGTGCCTGAAGGCTAAGAAACCCTAATTCGAGGAACAAAAATCGACTTGCCAATTAGAATCCCAAATTAGTGCAAATCTGAACAAAATTTAGCTAGAAACTGAGAAATTGAATTAGTAGTAGGTGTATATCAAGGATTGAAGCCTAGTTTGTATAAACCCTAAGTAGAAGCAAGAAAAGATTTTAAGAGATGATAAGGTGGGATTCGAGGAACATGGAGAAAGCGCCGGAGCCGGCGACGACCTCAAAGCCGGGGCGGCCGAGTGGGAAAGCATGAAGAACCGACTGGTGCTATGACGAAGTCTCTAGGGCTCGATTAACAAAATGTGTAATTGAATAGAAATGTATTTTGTGTTCTTGATTATAATTATATTTACTTATCGTGGGATGGAAATAGATGACAATCATTTTCCATGCATTGTCTGCTTCAATTGGACAACAAGAAGGATTTTCAGTGTTGGTTCCATTAGTGTGGGATCCGAAGAGATTCAAACATAAGCGGCTTTACTTGTGCAGGTAAGTTACCTATATAGAAACGATTCTAAACAACCCACCCTAATCATCCCTTATACTACTACAGAGAGGGATGTGATTTTTTCTTAAAGAGTACTCCTATGTAGATCGAGAGGGATGAGATTATACCTTGAAAATGTTGGAAAACGATGGTTGGGCCAATAGATAAATAATAATAGAAAAAACAGAGAATCACATAAAGATGTTTACGTGGCTCACTCTCTCAATAGACGTACATCCAACATCTCGATTTGAGTAGGACAATATCTTTAATAATAATATTACAATAATACAATCCAACTTTTGAATGGAAAAGTTTCATTCTCCCACCTAAAGAACTGATTACACCACACTAGTTAATTAGATCAATAGAGTATATTTTTGGTACATTCTCCCACACTCCTTGTGGTTTGTACACACTATCTTCAAGCTCTTACTCCCTTTGAGTTATTTTGAGTTTGCTCAATCTTGCATACTTGTATCGTGAAATTTACCAGCTATTTGTAGAAGCTTATTCCACACATGTTTATACCAAAGTCAAAAGCATGTAGCCACCTACGCTACTATTAATCTATAATTCACCTTCATTTTTCTACACCTCATTATATGCAGGCACCACCAATTTAAGATGTTACTAACATCTTAATCTTATAATTAGCTTTGTAGCCTTGCACCATCAAATACTACCTCTATCTCTTTGTCATTATTTTTTTCAATTAAAAGTATTATTATTATTGATTACCTCTAAATTGGAGGGAACACCGAACAGAAAATACTATCAAGGAGTACTCCTACAGAGAGGGATGTGATTATACCTTGAAAATATGACCACATTCATCCTGCTTTGTACAGTCCAAGACCTTCGCTTCTTCCCACTGCACGCCCACCCTAATCATCCTCTGTAGCTATATATCATGATGCTTAATTAACTGTTTGATTCTTCCTTATCATCTCTAATCGAGCTAGGCTCATCATAATCTCTTCTTTTCTTGAAAACCTACCATCAACCTGACACTCCCCAAATTTTAACCAATATTTTTATTCTATTTTTCTAATGTAATAGTTTTGTGTGCAGGGTTTGGAAGAACAATGCAATATGAATTTTTGAAATTTAACGCTCGTGAAACACGAACGCAGCAGATGCATAAATTAAACCTGTTTCCTGCATTGTATAGCAGCAACTGCACCTTCCATATTCTGCAATTCATCATAATCCAAGCTTTGTAGCGCCATCATATTCATTTGTTCTCTTACGTTGATTAGCTATTATGTAATTTTTGATTAGATGTAATTAGCTTTGTAATGCAAGCAAGTTCATAGTATTGTTTTTATTACCTTGTTTGATTATATGAGAGTCTTGCGATATAAGAATTATCTCGTAGTTATGGTTACTACAAACTAAGTAATCATGATTGTATTGTACAATTGATTATTTTACATTGCCATCATATTACATCCAACCAAACATCACATTAGTGTTATCGATCATATATTATTCATCCAACTTGCTAAAAATCTCTTTTAAGCTCCGTTTGGTCCTTAGAAAATTTGATGGAAAGAAAAATTAAAGGAACAAAAATGTGAAGAGAAAAAAGTAGGGAGAAAATGAGCTTTTTCTCTTGTTTGGATTAAGAAAAAAATACAAAAATTTAGATGAGAAATTTAAATGTTGATGAACTACTTAAATCATCTTGATGTCATCTAAACAATCCGAGGTTGGAGGAGGTTGAGAATTTTCCTCAAACTTTTCTATAATTTTATGAGGAAAATTTTATCACTTGTTTCTAACAATTTTTTCTTCTGACTTTCCTCCATATTTTTTTTCTTTATGATTTTCTCTAAACCAAACACAAGAAAAAAAGTAACTTTCTCAAATTTTTTTCTTTCCATCAAATTTTCTAAGATCCAACGGAGCCTTAAACATCTTTTTAGGTTCAACTTTTAAAGTCTTTGGTTTTGGTGCTACAAATAAATAATCTTTGTGGAATGAGTTTTATATCTAATGAGATATTTTAGGCTGAGTTTTAACATTTATTCAAATGTCATTCCAATAGATTATTAATCAACCTAATCAAACTGAGCCCGAAAATTCATCCCAAAGTATCTCTTTTCTATCATTTCTCAAGAGTGATTTTTAAATTTTCATTGTGAGTAACAATTTATTTAATACTGATTTTCTATTTGCATCATGATTAATGAACTATTTTGGGGTGACTTTTAACGTTAAAATAAAAGTTATCTTCGAAATTTCTTGCTAGTAATCTATGTTGGAATGGCCTTTCTTCAGAAGTTTATAGTGCACCCAAGTAATTTGTTGGTCATTCATTATCACCCTAAGGTAACTCCGTACACATTTCAAAATTTTAAACATTGAATTATTTTTATTTACCTCCCTCTTGATTTTGGTAAATATTTCTTCACTTCTAACCTTTTTGAATATTATGTTCTATATTATAATTCAAAGGTAAACGGGTAGTATTATAATTCAAAAAGGTCAGGGTGTAAACAAATATTTACTAAACCTTGAGGGAGGTAAATAAAATTACTCGGAGGCTAAGAATTCGACCACATCACTTCATTAATCATTCGTTATTTTTTTTTTAAAAAAAAGGATTTCAAAGTAGCTAGTACCTCACCTGAACGTTTAGAAAAAGTCACCTCTAAAGCAACAAAAATAACAATGTACAAACACCTAGTATGGGGGCCACTTCATTATGTCATTGTGTGAGGAGAGATGCAGATAAGGGAAGCTTTATCCATATTGTAACAATGTTTTTTTTTAATAATTATTGATATTTTATTAATCTATGTTATTGCATACTAATAAAAAAATTTTAGATGTCGATAACCCCACATCTGATGGGTTTATATTTCAGCCTTTAAATTTATAAAGTCTAGTAGTTGGTCTTTTGGAGTATCTACTTTTAAGTTTTTTTGACACTGTTAATCCAACCTTTGAGCATATTGAATGTAATTATTGAAGAATGGTGTTTGGGTGAGAAAATTGTCTCACTGTGTTGTCTCTATTCTCATTTGTGGTTGCTTAAATAATAGTACAGGATACAAGGTTTACACAAGTTAGGAGACTAGAATCATACAACAATAGGCAACTAAGAGATTGCAACCTAAAGTATAACATAAATACAAATATGCCAAGAATAGGAATCCTCACACTCACCATCAAGTTGGGGCATGAGGGTTAAGAATCCCCAACTTGCCCAGAAGATAATGAAACTGACGATGGCCTAAGGCCTTAGTGAATATGTCGGCCAATTGTTCTGTAGTAGGTGTATACTATGGGCGTAGTTCGCCGGATACGATGCGTTCCCGAACGAAGTCATAGTCTACTTCGATGTGCTCGGCACATTCATGGAATACCAGATTATTGGCAATGTGGAGTGTAGCTTGATTATCACAATGCATACGGGCAGGTGATACAGGGCAGCCGAGGAACTGCCGAAGACTAGGGATCTAGATCACCTCACTGGTGGCACTAGCCATAGCCCTATACTCTGCATCTACTGATGACCTAGAAACAGTAGCTTGCTTTTTGGTTTTCTAGGAGACTGGCGCACGACCCAACTGAAGGAAATAGCGGGTGACGAATCTACGTGATGTAGGACAGCCAACCCAATCAGAGTCACAATAGATCTGAGGAATAAGCGGGTTGTTAGCAGGAAGAAGGATGCCTTGACCCGGATAGGACTTAAGATACCGAAACAAGCACATAGCAGAATCCCAATGACTTTGACGAGGATCCTGCATGAACTGACTTAAAATGCCAACTGAATAAGTAAGATTAGGGCGAGTAATGGTGAGGTAAAGAAGGCGTCCCACCAGGAAACAATATCTAGACCCGCCAAGGATGCGACTCCCGGAGTTAGATTGAAGGCGGTGGTTTTGCTCCATAGAGAAGGATGTCGGCTTGGCGCCGAGCATTCCAGTTTCAGATAGGACGTCAAGGGCATACTTTTGCTGACACAAGAAAAGTCCTTGGGGCGACCGAGCGACCTCAATACCAAGGAAGTACTTAAGTGGCCCAAAATCTTTGAGCTTAAAGCATCGGTGCAAGTACCTTTTGAAAGAATTGCAATGGTCGGAATTGTTGCCCATGAATACCAAACCATCAACGTAAATAAGGAGGGCTAAGAAAATAGTACCACGATGATAGACAAATAAGGAATGATCCAAGGGACACTGATGAAATCCATAGTCATATAAAGCAAAGGCAAGCTTAAAAAACCATTGGCGCGGTGCCTGTCGGAGCCCATATAAGGACTTCCTAAGCTTGCAAACAAGATGGGGCTGAGGAGCCCGAAACTCGGGTAGGGGTTTCGCGTATATTTCTTCATCCAGATCGCCATAAAGAAATGCGTTGTGCATGTCCGTCTGGTGTAGCTCTCATCCCTTGGAGAAAGCAATAGATAAAAGACAGTGAACGGTTTCCATTTTGGCTACTGGAGCAAAAGTCTCATGAAAATCATCACCTTCAACTTGACTACTACCAAGAATAACTAGCTGAGCCTTATAGCGCTCAATAGTCCCGTTGGCATGATATTTGATCTTGTAAACCTACTTGCAACCAAGAGCTCGCTTCCCCAGGGTAAAGGAGTATACACCCAGGTAGCATTGTCTTCTAGTGCGGAAATCTCCTGGGCCATAACTTGGTGCCAATTAGGATCTTTCGCCGCTTGGGAATAATGCCAAGGTTCGGCATGAGAGGTAATAGCCGCTAGCAAGGCACGATGACGAGAAGAAAAATTATCATAACCAACATAGTGAGCTATAAAGCGAAAGGTACATGAAGAAGCCGAAGGAGATGGTGATGAGATAGGGTCTCAAGAGCATGACAGACATAATCTTGGAGTTTGGCAGGAGGTCAATGATAACGTTGTGGACAAATAGAAGTAGAATGCTCAGGCCCAGACAACTCCCCCTGAAGCTGACCCACGGACTATGAAATGGGCAGCCCAGTTTCGGGTGGCATAGCAGTCGTGCAAGGGGAAGACTCCTCAGGCCCAGTAGTGGAGGGCGTGGGAGAATTGGCTGGAAGACCAGAATGGTGGGCCTCAGGATGCTCAAGGCCATCATGGTAGATCGGGGCGACTGCAGCCTCAGACTGAACAGGGTCGGGTGTCTCAGCAGGAGTAGCGGGAGCTGGTCATCAAAGACTTTGAGGATGGGCCCATTGAATTGGTCATGAGGGATGAGAACAGGCTCCAAAGTTGGAGAACTGCTTGGGGCGTGTTCAAAGGGAAAATATGCTCATAGAAAACGACATCCGGGAAGTAAACATTTTACGCTTCTCTAGATCATATACAGTCATCCCTTTTGACCTTGTGGGTATCCTAAAAATAGACATTTAGTGGCTCGGGGACCGAACTTGTCTCGATTGGGCTCATGATTGTGGGCATAACACAAACACCCAAAAACTGTAAGGGTCGCATAATTTGGCTTAACACCGAACATGACCTCATAGGGAGTTTTTGAATTGAGGAGCTTGGTGGGTGTTCGATTGATAAGATGCGCGGCTGCCAACACACATTCACCCCAAAAAATAATAGGCAAGGAGGCTATGAATCGAAGGGCTCGGGTAATATTCAAAATGTGTCGATTTTTATGTTCAACTCTGCCATTTTGTTGCAGAGTATCAACGCCAGAAGTTTCACACAGAATTCCATTTTCCCTAAAGTAGGTGCGAAGTGGCTTATTGATGAATTCAGTGCCATTGTCACTACGATTTGTTGAACGGTGCCTCCAAATTGTGTTCAAACCATGGACCAAAATTCCACAATTCTGGTATACGTTTCTGATTTATCTGTAAGAAGAAACACTCAAGGAGCTCTACGAAAACCATCAACAATGCATAGAAAGTAGTGACAGCCACTAGAGGGCAGAGTATGGTAACGACCCAAAAGATCACAATGAATCAAGGAAAAAGGTTCATTAGCTCTTGTATTACTAAGGGAAAAAAGGATTTCTGGTTTGTTTTGCTCTATGGCATACATCACAACACCGTAAAGCTTCTTTATTAAATTGAAACTCACAAGTAGTAGAAATAGTAGATAGACTTCCAGCAGAGGGATGCCCAAGACGCTGATGCCAAAGGATTGTCTCCTTAGAACTGATTGCAACAAAAGTTGCCCCACCTGTGGTAGCTTTGAAATAATAGACCCCATTTTTCATATCACTCGTTTCAATTAGCTTCTTCAAGATAAGGTCCTGTATCACATAAAAATTAGCTCCATAAATAACAATACAATTTTGGGATTCAACTAACCGTTGGACAGATATCAAATTGCACATGAACATGGGAGTATACAATACTTCCTTTAATACCAAACTTTCTCCTATCCGCACTTGGCCATCCTTTTTAGCAACAATTATTCTTCCGTCAGGCAATGTAATGTGAACAGGAGCATAGAGAGTATACAAATTAATGAATGCATGAAGATCAGAGGTCATATGATATGAGGCCCTTGAATCCAGAACCCACTTGGGAAACAAACGCTTACCACTCATCTTCTCCTTCCTTTCTCTCTCTTTAAACATGTTAAAGAGGGCCTCTACCTAGCTTGGATTCAGACCAGTTAACTTAACAATGTGCTTGCCTGGGCTCCCTCCTCTTTGCTGGTGCCAGTCCAAGCTGCAGTGAATGCTTTGGCAGGGGTTTCAGCATGATTCACGGTGGCTCATTGTCGCACGTCACCTCCAGTCTGCTCGACGACCTCCCCGTCAAGCACAACTCCCCCTGAGTTCTGTCCGCTAGAATAAAATCCTCCATGACTTGCTCGATTTGTATGGCGTCCTTGCCAATTTTGTGGGTATCCTATAATTTTAAAGCACTGGCTACGATCGTGACCCAATTTCTGATAGTGAGTGCATCTGGGTCGGTTAGGGTCCCTGGGTCTGTTCGTTGATGCTTTGAAGGCCGATGCTTCCACTACCATCTTGTTCTCCACTTGCTCTGCCAAGAATTTCTGCCTTTCTTCTCTGAGTACTGCTACATATGCTTTGTTCAATGTGGGCAGTGGTTCCATGGCTAGCAGTTTTGATCTGACGGTTTGAAATTTCTCAGTTTCCAGCCCCATTAGGAACTGAGGCATGCGTTCTTGTTCAACAAATTTGTTGAGATTGAAATGTTTAGTGTAATTACAGTTTGGCAAGGCGAGGTAAGCCCCGAGTTCATCCCATAATGTTTTTAATTTCGTAAAATACTCTGTGACTGATAGAGTTTCCTGATTTGTGAGAGCAATGTCTCGTTTCAATTGGTGTATGTGGAGTTCATTGCTTTTAGAGTAACAATCTTTGAGATCTGACCACAGCTCCTTTGTTGCGTCAATGTAGGCCATCGACCCATGGAGGCCTTTGTCAATTACGTTATGTGGCCATGCTATCACCATCGAATTACATCGTTCCCAGGCATGTCCTTCTGGGGAATTAATTTTTGGTTTTGTTAACGAACCATCAACGAATATTAATTTGTTCTTTGATTTTAAGGCATTAGTCACAAGCCGACTCCAGTTTGCATAGTTATCACCGGTGAAGATCGCAGGGCAAATTACATTCCCTGGATTATCAGATGCACATAGGTAATATGGTGACTGAGGGTCATTGATGTTGATTTGAGACTTTTGGTCTTTTAGCATATCACCCATCGTAATACTGTGCTGTGCCACCCTTTTTTTTGGGAGGGGGGGACCTTGGTTAAAACTCTGATACCATGAAGAATTGTGTTTCGGTGAGAAAGTTGTCTCACAGTGTTGTCTCCATTCTCATTCATGGTTGCTTAAATATTAGTACAAGATACAAGGTTTACACGAGTTAGGAAACTAGAATCATACAACAATAGGCAACTAAGAGATTGCAACCTAAAGTATTACATAAATACAAATATGCCAAGAATAGGACTCCTAACAATTATTAATCTAACTTCAAAAAATAGCTGTCACTAATTTCATCAATGGAGATATTAATTTACCATCTCAATCAAATCAACCTGCTCGATATGAATGTGAGTGGTATCCCATTGGACATACCTTCGTAAGCCCTTGAAGGTGGGGATTTAAGTTGGACTTTTATTTTTTCCTTACAGAGAACTACTACAGAGATCGAGGGGATTTGCTTTGTATACACCAAGACCCACGTTGCTTCCCACTGCACCCCTTTTCATGGCCTCTTAATCATCCCGTGTAACTATAACCATGATGAAAATTAGATTATGCTCCTAAGAGTGTAATGTATTATACTTCAACTCATACTAGTATACTATACAGCTCCCTAAATTTAAACGGCAGAGGCAGTCTAGGGACATGACAAACATAATTAAAAAAGATTTTTTCAAAGACTTTTGTTAACTCCTTATGTAGAGATGATATGATTTTGATGATTTGGACCAAAAGATCTAAATTCAAGAATTAAGGTGTCAGTTCTATATGAAAATTACAACCCGTCCATCGAGCTCCTAAGGTATTGAATTGCACACTTGTTACTAAATATTATATAAATTGATCCGATCTTTTAATTAAAAAAAAAAAACAGTCATATATAACACCTGAATGCTAACTTCTTGAATTAAGAAAATTCAAATTGATCCTAATCGCCTCTTTTTTATTTCTCTAACTCGATGATGACCATACTAGACATGAACCTATGTGTAACTAACACTAATGTTATACCTTGACTTGAGGCCCTTCACTAATAACCTAGTAACGTGGCCCGTAGGCTGCTTCATCTGGAAACAATTTTGTATTAATTCACCGATCTAATAGCATTGAATTGGTACCCAACACCAACGCTTTTTTTTTGGGGGGGGGGAATAACCCAGCACAACGTTCTAAGAACCGTAAATTTATTTATTTATTTATTTAGTTTTGTGCAAAGAAAATCATAAATTTATTATGATATATATACGTAACAAATGATTTACCCAGTCATAGATTTATACCAGATCAACAAAGGTAGTTGTGCGGCTTCCTAATTTTCCGAATCATTTCCACTTCACCCTCTTAAACAGTTGCATTCCACCTTATAGCCCCCTAATTAAGCAAAAAAAACACTTTCTCTCAGTCTCTCTCATTGTTTTCTTGACATTTCGTTTCTGATTCACATTCTCTCCCATTTTACCACTCCAACAGGTATGGCCTTCTGCCTTCTCTCTATTCATTTCTCTGAATTTCACATTATTTTCACACGACTTTATTGTAGATACTGCTTGCAGGATAAGATTATTTATAACTGAATCTCCCCGAACCTCAAATAAACGGGACCTATACTGTGTATTGTTGTTGTTGGTGTGTTTGTATGATCAATGATGGCGAAAAGATGTAAACACAGTTCGTTTAATAATAAAATTTTACCTGGAAACTAAAAATTCAGGCTATGATTCAGGTTGTTCTTGGCACCCAATTTGGTTACCACTACTATAGCTTGCGGTACCACCAATGGACTTGGTCCCTTGTTTGCAAAAAATTGGCATTCTTCACATAACATGTAAGCAAAATGATAAGTGTCTTGCGGCAAGACACTTCATAAGTGTCTTGTTTTGATTAAAAAAATCATACAGCCATGTTTTAAAATTGAAAAAAATGGTACAATCGAATCGTGGAAGCATATTATAACTTATAAATTATACAAAATCATCTTTTTATCCATAATTTGTTACATTTGCAAAATACACGTATCATATGTACTCGCGGATAGGGTTAATACGATTAGGGTATCATTTAATACTTTGTCGGCATAGCCAATGAATATTTAAGGTTAGCTATAATTAAATATAATCATTGAAGAATTTGTGGTTTTAAATCATAAAACATGTTAATTTATGATAAGGCAAGACATTTAAGAGTGTCTTGCAATAAGACACATATCACTACCCAACACGTAAATGTAATGTAATTTACATCGGTTAATTAGGTATGGTGTATATATATGGTGCAGAATGTCAGAACCACCATTTAGGCCAATAGAGAAGCTAAAGGAGAAGCAGAAGTATTTCCAAAGCGTCCACAAATACACTTATCTGAAGGGACCCCATGACAGGATCACTTCAGTCGCCATTCCACTCGCTTTGACAGCTTCCTCCATCGTCCTCCTCGTGAGTAGTTTTCAATCTCAACCAAAATTTCATGCAAGTCATTATATTTGCACGTGTGTGTGTGCATATATATATATATATATATATATATATATATATATATATATATATAAAAACACAAAATCAAGTTGTATGTTATGTTACCTGGAGTACAAGCATTGAGCTGAACCAGCTAACTTGTCCGCTGTTCGGTTACTTTGTTCAGTGCAGGGGAATATATATCATGTCTCACGGGATTGGGAAGAAGCAAGCATGAGATCAGAGGCAGGCAATATGTGTGCATTTTCACTGTTGGTGAACCACAATGAATCAAAGTAATAAAAGTTAATGTGGAAACTAGTTCAGATCTCCTCCCCCTTCCCGCTCAAACAAGTTTTCCTCTCCACTCTTTGATTGTGTTAGTCACTTCATATATATGTACCTCAAATCGATGGATGATCAAAATTGAGAAATTAATTTTCCTCTAGGCATCTATCAACTCAATAATATTGTGGTATGTACCCCTTCAATGATCTAAGTTTGACCTTAAGTTAGAGACATAGTATCTGATTGCAAGATATAGAAATGAAAGAAGAGTGGCCACTGGCAATACATTTTTTTTACTTAGCCTTGGTTAGACTAAAACAAGTGATCTTATTTTATTATCCGTATATCTTACACCACTCTTCTCATCTCAAATGGTATCCGTTATTACTAAGATTGCTCGATTATGTGTAACAATAAATAATACGTTAATATATCACATAAAAACAAAATTCTTGGAGCATTGACATCTAAAATCAAAATTTATTATTCTAATCTTGTTTAAAATAATTTTGGTTCTTTCTTTTACATCAAAATTACTAAAATTGTTCATAGGTCTCCACCTATATTCCAATGAAGGGTGATTTGTGTAATAAACCTGATATGAATTAAAATTAAATGAGTTCAAGTAATGGGTCCTTTCTTTATAAACTTCCTCATATTCTATTACACCAGCTGAGTGATCTATTATCTTAAACACTGTGCTAACAAATAAACATGATGCACCAATGCGTTAAACTAATGCTGTCAAAGGTATTCATCTAAGAAAATCATGATTAGAATCTTACAAAATCAAAGGTAATCATCTAAAAAAAGCATGAGAATGAGAGACTTGGCAGTCAAACATTATAGTATTGGTTGGCCAGGAGAGACTTTAATTGATCACCTGGATATATAATAATGTTGACTTTATATCATCAGACGAACACACCATTGCTCCAATCGAGCATACATGCCTCCACGTTTGAATTATACCCCCCCCCCCCCAAACAAAAAAAAAAAACAACAAAAATTCACCCACCCACCAAACAATATCATATACCCTTTTCAAATAACACCAACTCATCTCATTTCAGGACATGCACATCACCATGAATACCGCCCTCCAAACTCTACCTTTCTCTCTCTTCCTCCCCTTCCTCATCTCCTTCATCTCCCCTTCATTCCAACTCTCCCCCTCCCCTCCACCCACTCTGACTTTCCCGAACCCGCTCCTCCGAAACGCCTATTCGGGAAGTCCATGAGTCATACAGAGTGTTGGTTCTTTCCTATGATCATGCTTGATCATTATCTTTTGAATTGAACCGGAACCCAGAGTGTGCTTGGCTTGCCTCTCTTGAGTGTAGACTACCACTGCAATGAGACTCTTTTTTTCTTTACGTTAGGGTGGTGATGTGGGAACTCAATATCATTCCGGGATATACTCCTATAATGAGGCACAAGCCCGTTTAGCCCAGGAATCGAAGGAAGCAAAGCAAGCAGAGGTAAAAGATCAGAAGATTGTAACTGAAGTTCTCCCAGCCAAGAGATTTTACAGGGCTGAGGAATACCACCAGCAGTACCTTGAAAAGGTTGGCCGTTCTGGTAATAACCAGTCTGCTGCCAAGGGATGTAACGTTCCTATTAGATGCTATGGCTAACACTGGATATCCTGTTGTACTCTAAAAATCATACCTATCAATCTTGAAACCCTTTGTTTATGTATGCTTGTCAACAAACATCTGACACCCGACGTCATGCTCATTGTTACCCAAGATGCTGGTTATGTTTGTTGAATGAATGACTGGTGAATAAGACTTTCTTTCAATGTTTGAATTCCATCTTTTCTGGATGGAAACATATTTGATTTGTATTTGTGATGACACACTTGAGAATAACAAATTTGCTATTCCTGGCGGCTAATGGATTAGTTTGGCCTCGCCTGTTAGTCAGTTTGGCCTCAAGGCAAGCTTACCTTGATCCCTTCATGAAAGAGGTAGACCGCACCAAGCCTAGTCTAGAAACAACTCGGATGGGGAAGCATTGTTCAGGTTGGGTTTTGAGCGATTGATCGATGACGCTTCAACCCAATTTGGTTCGTTTAATTTGACGGGCTGTCAATGAGCTAGGGGACCAGCCTTGACCTGGCTTGGGTGAAGGCAGCAGGATTAGTGGCTTGCCTTTATTCCCTCCATGGCGTATACAATGTATCCATAGCCATAGGCGTGACATTTTGTTTCATACGACCAAAACATTGGGCTTAGATTAGTATCTCTGTGACTCTATCTTATCACCGAGACCCCAATTAAACATTTCTGAAAAACATTCATAATGAAATATAACCCTCTCTTGCATGTGATACTGTAAGAAACAAATGCCCAAGACACAAAGATGAACTTCTGTATTATTTAATTTGTTGTCACAACGGTAAACAAACTGCTAAGAGTCTTAAAACGTTTCCAACAATCAGAATTAGAATGTATTTTTCATGCTATGTATCAGACACGGTACTGAAGATGAATCTGGGTTTAGAGTTCGTCCTTCATGGAGTATTCATCATCTGCAGAAGGGTTGGTTGATGAGTTCTTGATTGGGTATGACGCCTCCATTGCGATACCACACAGACCCTCTTCGGCCGAAACACCTCTTTGCATCCTAATGTAACCCTTCTCTCCCCATTCCTCAGCCCAACAGTTCTTCACAGTCCGGTATTTGGTTCCGTCAAGGGTGGTTCCATAACCCACTGCTGCGACACAGTGGTTCAGTTCTGTTCCACACTCTCCAGTGAAGACACCCTGTTCATTCATCGTCGGAGAAGAAAATTAACGTTAGTAGTCGCAATATTGATTTGGCTATGATGAAACGTTAGTAGTCGCAATATTGATTTGGCTATGATGAAGGTATGGAGGACTATTAGACTTGGCAAATGGGTCATTAGGATAGGGTATACGCCGAGTTAGAATCGGTTGATGAATTATTCAACTTGGATTGTGTTTGGATCGGATTGTATTCAGGGTTGGTGGTTTGTCAAGTCAACCTTGTCAGAAAAAGGCGACCAACAGGTTAGGAAAATTTTGGATATGATGGCTTTGGTTGGATCATCTGGAGTAACATTAATTTTGGGTCGCCTTATTGCTCATCTGGGTTTGTACCCATTTCGAGTCGTTTAAGACAGCAAATTATACACAGGTTAGTTTTATTGGGTCTAGCAGGAAGATTTCACCTCAGAATAGAACTGAAAGTCCTGACCCCTGACATCAATGGCCACAGACACAGGTTGATTGGAAACAGCTTTGAGGAGTGCATCCTCATCATTCTCAGGTACATCCTCATGCCCATCAATTGTCACCTTTGGACGAGAATTCACCTACAAAATTCCCAAATTATAAACTGTTAATTTCTTTGATAATAACTCGGAACAAGAATCTGTACATTTATTTATATATTATTGTAGATGACCATATATTTATCTATGCACATCAAGTGCATCATTTACACTTTTAAATTGACATTTTTTGGTCTACATTTGTACCATACTTCATTAAGGGCCTGCTCTTTCCGTCGGTCTTTTCTAATTTACCAACTTTAATTTACTGCAACCCACTTCAATCAACTTCAATCTACTTCAATAAAAAATACGAACTTCAACCCACTTTAACCAACTTCAACCAACTTCAACCCACCTCCTTCAAAATTTAATTCTAAGTATTTTGACCAACTTCAACCCATCATATAAAAACATACCTGATTGTTCATAAACCTCTGTCTATATTTCAATGAAGGATGGTTTGTGTAATAAATCTGATATGAAGTTAAATGAGTCCAGGTAATGAATCTTTATCTTTATATACTACATCATATCCCATTACACAAGCTCAACGATCTATTATCTTTCTAGACATTGTGCTACGAAGTACACAAAATGCACCAACGCGTTAATCTAACATTGTCAAAGGTTAACATATAAGAAAATCATGATTAGAATCTGACAAAATCAAAGGTAATAATCTAAAAAAATCATGAGAATGAGAGACATGGCAGTCATAAACATTATAGTACTGGTTGGCCAGGAGAGACTTTAATTGATCACCTGAATATATAATGATGTTGACTTTTATAACATCAAACACACCATTTGCTCCAATCGAACCTACATGCCTCCACGTTTGAATTATACACCCCCCCCCCCCCCCCCCCAAAAAAAAAAAAAAAAAAAAAAACAAATTCACCCACCCACCAAACAATATCATATACCCTAGTCAAATAACACCAACTCATCTCATTTCAAGACATGCACATCACCATGAATACCACCCTCCAAACTCTCCCTTTCTCTCTCTTCCTCCTGTTCCTCATCTCTTTCATCTCCCCCTCACTCCAACTCTCCCCCTCCCCTCCACACACTCTGACTTTCCCGAGCCCGCGCCTCCGAAACGCCTACGTAGCCCTCCAAGCATGGAAGAAGTCCATGACATCCGACCCCTTCAACTTCACTGGCAACTGGCTCGGCCCGGATGTCTGCTCCTACACCGGCGTCTTCTGTGCCCCGGCCCCCGAGGATTCCTACGTCCAAACCGTGGCCGGCATTGACCTCAACCACGCCAACATAGCCGGGACCCTCCCCACCGAACTCAGCCTCCTTTCTGACCTCGCCCTCTTCCACCTCAAC
Source organism: Carnegiea gigantea (assembly GCA_029747015.1). Taxonomy (NCBI): domain Eukaryota; kingdom Viridiplantae; phylum Streptophyta; class Magnoliopsida; order Caryophyllales; family Cactaceae; genus Carnegiea; species Carnegiea gigantea. The sequence goes on along the minus strand of JAKOGI010000895.1, from coordinate 89,913 downwards.
TCCAACCGCTTCTCGGGCCCCATACCCTCTTCCATCAAAAACTGGACGCTCATCTTCGAACTCGATCTTAGTAACAACCTCTTCTACGGGGGCTTCCCCGCCCCCGTGTTGTCCCTCCCCTCCCTGAAATTCCTGGACCTTCGATACAACTACTTTGCGGGGCCCATTCCCTCGAAGTTATTCGACCTCAAACTCGATGCCATATTCATCAACAACAATAACTTCTCCTCCAAGTTTCCTACCAACCTAGGGAACTCCCCCGCCTCCGTCACTGTCCTCGCCCACAACCACCTCCCGGGATGCTTGCCGCCAGGTATAGGGAAAATGGGTCCGACCCTTGACGAGATTATCCTCATGGATGTTGGGCTTAAGGCCTGCTTGCCTTCGGAGGTTGGATTCCTCTCCCGAGCCACTGTCTTCGACATCAGCTATAACGGGCTTTCGGGCCTGTTGCCACCTAGCATGGGGAAGATGAGAAGCTTAGAGCAGCTCAACGTGGCCCACAACGTGCTGACGGGGAATATTCCGGCGAGTATTTGTAGTTTGCCTCAGTTGCAGAATTTTACGTACTCGTTCAACTTCTTCACGGGCGAACCGGCAAAGTGTTTGAAGTTGAAGGGAAAAGATGACCGGTTCAATTGTATTCCGAACCGTCCGGCTCAGAGACCGGTTCAGGAGTGCAGGGCCTTCATGGCTTACCCTGCCAGTTGCAGCAGCTTCTCCTGCTGAATTAAATTAATACGTACCTATCATATTGGAGCCTAATTAACTCAGTTAATGTACAACATATATGATTATATATTACTGGCATATATATGTACTAGTACTACTATTATTTTGATTGATTGGTTAAAATGCTTAATATGATATTATATTTTCCTGGAGAAAAGGATGGTGCTGACTGTTAAGTGCTTTAAATCATGTTTTTTTGGATGATTTTGGAAATAAAAATAGAATATGATGCATTTTATGATGATTTGGTTAAACGTGAAACGCATGATGACATCAAAACTAAAAGATATTTCAATTGCACGATGTTCTTCATGCTTGATTTCATAAGGGTGTATGTGGATGACTTGGTTCAAAATGGCTGCTCGCAAGGATGGGAGTTTCATCTTTATGAAGTAATTTCAAGAGTCCGTGTCGCCTTATACTGACATTGATCGTCTATTTTACACGTAGTCGATCTAGGTATGGATATGGAATCGTTTATCCGGAGTTTCCCCACCCTTATGTTTATTTTTTTTTTTTTGGATATTGGATCCTCCATTTCACTGAAGTCGAGTTACTGTTGGTAATGTAGGGTAGAGTTCTCCCATCATAGATTTTCTCCATTTACAAGACTCAAACCTGAGACATTGCTTAATGGGAACAAGTGTCAAACCACTTGAACCAACCTGTATTGATACCCTTATGTTTAATTGGTTTCGGTTTCTATTTCTGTTGCAGTAGAATTAACACCAGTTGTTACCTGATGGGATCGGTAGTGAACCAAGTTGGAGATCAGATTCTTTCTATGGACAAACTATTACAGGAAATCACTCTTATGACACAATATTGTATTTCCCACCTAGCTAGCTAGTCATTGATCGTCACTCTCTGCGTCAACTTATCTAGCGTAGACTCTACTCAACGTAATCTCTTACACACCACAACGCAAATGCTGAAAGCTTATGAAGAACTTCCCAACAAGTTCTGCATATGGAAGTATACCTTTTCGGTGATGCTTTCTTTAACAAGAGCTTTCTATCAACAAGGTTGGACGACCTGTTTTCATTGCATGTCATTACCATGTTAGTACTAGATGTGAATCGATCGTAGGTGTGTAAAACACCAATATGCACGCCATTCTTTCTTTTCATAACGTGCCCCTCAAACAGATTGATTTTGACAGTAATGACCCCTTAGATCTCACTTTTGATATCTCAACTACCTTTGAATTTAGAGATTGTCCTTGATGTGCATCTTTTTTATCATTCCAAACATAATCGAAACTATGTCCTGCTTATTTTTTCTTGTCCTTGAACTAGAGTGTAATAACACCATTTTTTGATGTCTTCACCTATAAACGAGTCAGATTGAACCTTCTTAATGCAATCTGTAATCCTGGCCAATATTGACACTTGTACTACAATAAGCTTTCTGTCAAGTGTGTGGATTTTACGACAAACTCTAAGAGGAAGAGACGGTTGAGAAATTGACAAACAAATTTGACAGTAATTCAGGGAACAAGGGAAATTGTTTTGGGATAGACAAATACAAATTATGGCACTTCTTCTGGGATATCTTCCTCTGTTCCTAAGAACCACCCCATGTAGGAGTGGGACAGTTTTATCTTGAGCTGACGGAAATAAATTTTAGGCTAATGTCATGAAGATATGGTTAATTATTGTCTAACCAACGTAAGGCTAGCACTGTACAATGTGCTTACAGGCAAATCGATGATGTTTCATCAAAGGAAGACACTGAATATTTTGCAAGTAATTAAGCCAACATGGGAAATTGTTTTGGAATAAAATGCTTGAGCTACTTCAACGGGAGTAATTAGATTTGGATACATAGACAGGGAGGCGATTCAAGTTAGTGGCCGCTTGGTTACAGACCAAGAAACAGGCGTTCTCTGTTTTCTGCTTTACATGATGGAGTGATCTTTTACTGCCCTTTGTCAGTTCTCACAAGAACAAGATATCTGCACATGTATGCCTGAGTTCTGATACGTTCTGAAATGGTGCGCTAATTTTCTTTGAATCATGCGCAATCTGTGCAATAAGTTTATGTTTATGGAAGCATTCAATAAGGATACATTTCACAGCATAAAAATCTTAATAATCTGTTTTTCCTTTCAAACTCCTGTCAAAATGGTAAGAGCACTCTCTGAGAATTGAGAGTATCTTCATCTTCTCTCTTAGCTCTTTAATAATTTTAATTTGAATGTGTTGGAGGTACGACATTGACATGGATGGTTCTAACCCAAGGATCAGCTTTTGTTTTGGTTCAACCAAAGATATCCACCGGCCGATCGCAATGACTAATCCCCTTATCCCGCGAGTTGCACTTAAGGGTAAAGACCTAGCCAAGAATTACTCTCCATTCCCAAAGGCCAAGGATCGAACCCTTAACCAGTTGGTTAAAAGACGAAGTGAGTTACTATTACGCCACAACCCCTTGGTTAAGTATCAACTTTTAACTACTCCACAGTTGAGTTATCTAAGGATCGACTTCATACGTATCTCAAACATCATATTTTTTTTTCTTTTTTTTGGGGCAAAATTTCAAACAATCAAATATGAGTAATTTCTTACAAATTCTTTGCCTCCCCCTACCTCGAAACTTTTTCCTCCTATTCGAACACACCGAAAGATTATGATTGAAGGCTCAAAGTATAATCTGTTTTGTGCAAAATGACATCACGTTTGTATGAATCAGATTATAGGTATAGGTATGGTGACCAAAAAAGATGGGGGAGGAACCCTACAATTTAAGGTAATATGCCCTGTTCTAACGTTCACGGCAGAAATTCCATTTGAAGAACCATCTTATATGTTTGAGTTTAAAGAAATACAAGGACATGCACAGAATCAAGCTAATACAGAAGAAGCCTTAAAGAAGCAACCCCTTTGATTAAAGTTAGTTGGCAGACCCGCCCAGCTTTAGCCATTAATTGGTTCATTATCTCCTGAACAAACGATCCTCCCCACACAAAAAATAAAAATTAAAAAATAAAAAAAAAAAACCCAAACAAACGAACACTCAAATGATTTTCATTGGTATAGCAGTTGAGTTCCCCGTTGACCAATAATCCCTTGTTACCCCCTCATTGCATACTCTTGCTTCTCTGCACTCAATTGACAGCTCTTCATCTGCCCTTGATTTATGCCTTTTGGAGGACTCTTATTACTACTTACTCCAATTATTTATTATACGAGTTGGACAATTCAAAAAATTCTGATTTGTTTCATAAAATTTTTCCCGAACTTAAGATGAGCTTACTATAAGCTCGTTTTATGCTGCAAACACACTTAATAGAAGAGCGATCTGTATCTGATGACCCAACTAGGAGTAAAATTACTTGATTTTGGCGTAGCCAAGGATACGATCGCACCTCTTCCTACCTAGATGGTCCGTGTAATACATGTCGATGATAAAAAGTTAATGAGCGCACCTAATATGAATTATAGTTAATCACAAATGCTAAACTGATCGTCTTTATTCTCATTAAAAATTGACCTGATCTAAATCCAACTCAGATGATGTATTAGCTAGGTTTACTCTTCTAAACTCGGCATTAGTCTCCAGACTTGGCATGCCATGAAAGGCACGGAAGGCATTCTGTGTGAAGCTTCCATATAACTTACACCACATAAATAATACAATTTGATTCTCTAGGGATTCATTCTTTAAAGCCACTACTAGTACCACTAAGATTCTAATTGCGATTAATTAACCAAAATTATTCTTAATTCTCTTAATTAATATGATTTATGTCTTTTTCACCCCATTCTTTCTCCTGCATTACCTAAGAATTTGAAGAGCACAAGTCATTAGTGCCTAACACACCAAGTTAGCTTGCTTCTACAAGCAATAATACCTTGCTACAACTGTCAATAAGATGGAGAAAAACTGCAGTAGAGAATCCCCTGACTCTAGCCCTCCATTACTACAAACTACAAATTAATATTCATAACTTTATCTCTATGATGTGATAAAAGGTAATATATACAGTGTCTGTATTTGTTTTTCTTTATTTGACACAAAAATGCAATGTGTCATGTTTGCAACTTTGCATTTGTATTGGAGGAAGTACTACTTTTAGAGTTGGACTCTCCAATTTGAACTTTCTTACTTTGGTAACATGACAATTGTTATAGGCTTGCGTAAGCACTTTATTAATCAATCCAAGATTGAAACCCATGACAAAAGTATTAGTTTTTGCTCCTCCCTTCCACAAGGGTAAATTTCCACAATTTTTCCTCAGATTATATCTTTTGATTTCCTTCATACTTTAATGTAAGAAGTTTCCTCAAAATCTATACAAATTTTTCTCTGTTTAGTTGACAAATGACGAACCTGTTATTTAATGAAAGGAGGTTATAAAAGACACCTCGGGATAAATGGACGAGTGTCACCTTTAACCACTTATGTAAAAGATTGGGTAGGTCTAAACCGTAGTAAAATTTTACCTTTTTATCCTTTTATTATGCCCTAAGATAAACAGTCACATCCTACAAATTTAAAATGTGGATCTTGAACTAGGGTAGGACACATAATGCATTTACACTGTTAGTGGGAAACGTGAAGGGCGTCATCAGCCACAAACGAACCCAAGCATGTTACCCCACAAAACCCACTTTACTCCATTCCCACACACCCAAACAATTTCCCTTTAACCACCCATAAAAAGAAGTAACAGAACAACCAAATTTGGCCAATGAATAAATATGCAACTTGAACTAAAAAAGGTTTCACTATCAAACAAATTATTATCCCTCAAAAGTTATAGGGGATATTGCAAATGCAACCATATTTCTAACTACTGAACCTTTTTCTTTTTCTCTCATTTAGAACTTAATTGAACCCCCTCCCCCCTCTTCTCCCCCCCCCCCCCCCCCCCCCCAAAAAAAAGAAAAGAAATTGTTGTATGGAACTAATCATCAATACTCGTGCAAATTACAGTATAACTTCTAAAGTAAATAGTAGTCCATAGAACTTATAAATATTGTCCATATTTAATTTTTATGGTCATAACTTATAACATATGTCGACTTATATCATTAGTTCACAAAAACATAAGTTCATTTCCAATATGAAGCTTCCATCAATGTATTTATTTTTAAAAGTTCTTTCATGATAATGAAATTTGTTCTGATTTTTACTTGAATGTATTACAATAAAATGTTAAAGAGAAACACGATGATCCTTCTTAAACGAAGTATGATACTGATGTATGTCAAAAAATGTAGTCAATTTAAAAGTGTAAAAATGATGCACTTAATGTGCATAGATGCAGTAATTTCTGAAGAATATTGTGTCAACCCCTAAGGGCTTGTTCTTTTCGTGGGTAAATTGGGGTGGGTAAAAGGTTGAGGTTGGTTGAGGTTGGTTGAGGTGGGTTGAGGTGGATTGAAGTTGATATTTTTGTTGAGGTGGGTTGAAGTTGGTTGAAGTTGGTATATTTTTTTTGTGGTGGGTTGAAGTTGATTGAAGTGGATTGAGGTAGGTTGAGGTCGGTTGAAATGGGTTAAAGTGGATTGAGGTTAGTATTTTTTTTTCAGGTGGGTTGAAGTTGGTTGAAGTAGGTTGAGATTGGTAAATCCAAAAGGACCTACGAAAAGAACAAGGCCTAAACTATGCAAATTTCACCTTAGAAGTGCAAAAGTTAAGCTTGTTCCCAATCCTACCACCACATTCCCCCAAATAATACCAGCTCTTGTTCTTTCCCACAAGGCACCTTCACCCTTTTTATTTTTATTTTTCTTTTTTCTTTTTTCTTTTAAATAACTTCCAACTCTTTATCTTGTTCCTTCAAACACTCACCTATAAATAACCTTCCCCTCCTCTTAGGTATTCCATGCAATTCCCAACATCATCTATAAAAACATCATAGCCAAAAACCAACCACCAAAAACATAGCTAAAATGGGTTACAAGTGCAAAATAATCCTAGCTTTTCTAGCCTTGGCTTTGGTCATTGGGCTCTCCAAAGGGTTCGATTTCCATGAGAAGGATCTAGAATCCGAGGAGAGCCTATGGGACCTCTACGAGAGGTGGAGAAGCCACCACACGGTGTCAAGGAGCCTTGACGACAAGCACAAGAGATTCAATGTGTTCAAGGAGAACGTGAAGCATGTTCACAAGGTGAACAGCATGGACAAGCCTTACAAGCTCAAGTTGAACAAGTTCGCTGACCTTACTAACCACGAGTTCAGGACCCTCTTTGCCGGGTCTAAGATCCGCCACCACCGGATGCTTCATGGAAAGAAGACCAATGAGAGTCGGAGCTTCATGTACCAACACATCCGCATCCCTCCTTCCATTGACTGGAGGAAGAAGGGTGCTGTCACCCCTGTTAAGGACCAAGGACAATGTGGTAAGTATCATTCATTAATTGATTCCTGAATTGCAATTACATATTCATGAGTTTAATATATGTCAAGTCCTTAACAAGCCTGATTTTTCAGAATGTCCCTTTCCCCTTAACATAACTAATAATTATCCGACGTGACATTTAATAATTGGTAAGAAATATGAGATAGCTTGACTGAAGTTTACAGTCTTCATACCATCTGGATTTCTTCCAATTTAGACTTTCATATGGCAAAACTACACCAAAAGGTTCAGATTAGTCAACCAAAAAGGTAACTTTTTTTCCACATGAAGATGACATTTCCATTACCTGAGGACCGACTTTCTTCTATGCTCTGCTTTTGGTGGTGTTTGCAGGTAGTTGCTGGGCATTTTCAACAGTAGTTGCAGTTGAAGGCATCAACCAAATCAAAACAAAGAAGCTTGTGTCCTTGTCCGAGCAAGAGCTTATAGACTGTGACACCTCCCAGAACCAGGGCTGCAATGGCGGGCTCATGGATTTGGCATTCGAGTTCATCCAGAAAAACGGCGGGCTCACCACCGAGGATAACTACCCTTACACTGCCACAGATGGATCATGTGATAAGAAAAAGGTACGGCGTAGGACAGAACTCACACCCCGTGACTTGAAACTATGACCTTAAGCCACAGATTCTTGTTCCGAGTTATTAACAAAGAAATTAACATTTTATAATTTGGGAATTTTGTAGTTGAATTCTCCTCCAAAGGTGACAATTGATGGGCATGAGGATGTACCAGAGAATGATGAGGACGCACTCCTCAAAGCTGTTGCCAATCAACCTGTGTCTGTGGCCATTGATGCCGGGGGTCAGGACTTTCAGTTCTATTCTGAGGTAAAATCTTCCTGCTAGACCTAATAAAATTAACCTGTGTATAATTTCCTGTCTTAAATGACTCGAAATGGGTACAAACCCAGATGAGTAATAAGGCGACCCAATATTGATGTCAACTCCAGATGATCCAACCAAACCCATCATATCCCAAAATTTTCCCTAACCTATGGATCGCCTTTTTTCTTACAAGGTTGGCTTGACAGACCACCAACCCTGAATACAATCCGATCCAACCACAATCCAAGTTGAATAGTTCATCAACCCATTCTAACTCGGCGTATATCCTACCTAAATGACCCATTTGCCAAGTCTAATGGTCTTCCAGAGCTTCATCATAGCCAAATCAATATTGCGACTACTAACATTAATTTTCTTCTCCAACAATGAATGAACAGGGCGTCTTCACTGGAGAGTGTGGAACAGAACTGAACCATGGTGTAGCAGCAGTGGGTTATGGCACCACCCTTGACGGAACCAAATATTGGATTGTGAAGAACTCTTGGGGCGAGGAATGGGGAGAGAAGGGTTACATTAGGATGCAGAGAGGTGTTTCGGCCAAAGAGGGTCTGTGTGGTATCGCAATGGAGGCGTCATACCCAATCAAGAACTCATCAACCAACCCTTCTGCAGATGATGTATACTCCATGAAGGACGAACTCTAAAGCCAGATTCATCTTCAGTGCTGTGTCTGATACATAGCATGAAAAATACATTCTAATTCTGATTGTTGGAAACATTTTAAGACTCTCAGCAGTTTGTTTACCGTTGTGACAACAAATTAAATGATACAGAATTTATCTTTGTGTCTTGGGCATATGTTTCTTACAGTATCACATGCAAGAGAGGGTTATATTTCATTATGAATGTTTTTCAGAAATGTTTAATCGGGTCTTGGTGATAGGATAGCGTCATAGAGACACTAATCTAAGCCCAATGTTTTGGTCGTATGAAACAAAATTCCATACCTATGGCTATGGATACTTCGTATACGTCATGGAGGAAACAGAGGCGAGCCACTTATCGTGCTGGCTACACCCAAGCCAGCTCAAGGCTGATCCCCTAGCTCATTGACAGCCCGTCAGATTAAACGAACCAAGTTGGGTTGAAGCTTCATCGATCAATCACTCAAAACCCAACCTGAACAATGCTTCCCCATCTGAGTTGTTTCTAGACTAGGCTTGGTGTGGTCGACTTCTTTAATGGAGAGACCAAGCTAAGCTTGCCTTAAGGCCAAACTGACTAACAGGCGAGGCCAAACTAATCCATTAGCCGCCAGGAATAGCAAATTTGTTATTCACAAGTGTGTCATCACAAATACATATCAAATATGTTGCCAACCAGCAAAAAGGAATTCAAACACTGAAAGTCTTATTCACGAATTATTCACTCGACAAACATAACCAGCATCTTGAGCAACAATGAGCATGACTTTGGGTGTAAGATGTTTGTTGACAAGCTACATAAACAAAGGGCTTCAAGATTGATACATACGATTTTGTAGAGTATAACAGCATATCCAGTGTTAGCCATAGCATCTAATAGGATCATTGCACCCCTTGGCAGCAGACTGTTTATTACCAGAACGGCCACCCTTTTCAAGGTACTGCTGGTGGTATTCCTCTGCCCTGTAAAATCTCTTGGCTGGGAGAATTTCAGTCACAATCTTCTGGTCTTTTACCTCTGCTTGCTTTGCTTCCTTCGATACCTGGGCTAAACGGGCTTGTGCCTCATTATAGTAGTATATCCCAGAACGATATTGAGTTCCCACATCACCACCCTAACATAAAGAAAAAAGAGTCTCATCACAGTGGCAGTCTACACTCAAGAGAGGCAAAACAAGCACACTCGGGGTTCCGGTTTAATTTAAAAGGTAATGATCAAGTATGATCACAGGAAAGAACCAAGACGCTGTATGACTGACAGACTTCCTGAAGAGTAACTGCTCAGATTGGCCTCTTTTCTGTTTTTCCTTTTTCTTTTTTGTTTTTTTTTTGGGGGGGGGGGAAGGCAAGAGGTTGAGGTAACGCCATCTCCTCAAAGGAAAAAGATGCCTTCCTCTCCGCCCGAACCCTTTGAGTCATATGTGAATCCACGACATATTTGATGATATCTCATCCCCAAACTGTGATATTCAGGCTATCATGTAAGCCGACAAGACTCTAAGACAACTCTCCCAAAACCTGCATATGTTTGAGACTTGGCCTGTCCAAATTAAGCTGAAAGAACGTAGGAAATCCCGTCAACATTGTCATCCTAGGGTCCATGGCCTTATGGCCCATTAAACTTCACTCTTAAGTGCCACCACTACATAAAATTCCACTTCAGCCTCAAAAGTTAAAGCACAAAGGAGACCTATTACAATTCATAATCATGAGACACAGCAGCCTCAACTATCATCGAACCATTTAGGCATTTACCAATGATGATTGGCGTGGACCATACTTCTTGAGAGTACTCGAATCCTAACAATCTTCGCTGATTTCAATTGATCCACATACCATGAACTTGTAGTTTGACCAAGTAGCTGTTGAAGACTGATTGAAAGTCCGCTTGGGAAGTTGGGGTGATAGGGTTTTTTAAGACTTGTTTCCGTGTTTTTAGTGGGCTCATCCCATGTTTCCAGTCAGCCGAATATTCTCCAAGTAATTAGCTACTTAGTGGCTGATGAGACCTAGATTTATTCTTTTTTTAATACAAGCCTGTAAATATGAACACTTCAAGTTGTTACTCATTCAATTACAACAAGTAGTATATCGGCTTGCAAGACGATAAGTGTCTTGCTGCAAGACACATCATAAGTGTCTTGTTTTGATTAAAAAATCATACCATTATGGTTTTAAATTGAAAAAAATGGTAGGATCGAATCGTGGAAGCAAATTACAACTTATAAATTATGTAAATCATATTTTTTCCATAATTTATTACATTTCTAAAATATGCGTATCATATGTACTTGCAGATAGGGTTAATGCAATTAGGGTATCATTTAATATTTTGTCGGCATGACCGACGAATATTTAACGTTAGCAATTCATAATTAAGTATATTATTGAAAAAATTGTGGTTTTAAATCATAAAACATGTTAATCAATGATAAGGCAAGACATTGAAGAGTGCCTTGCAACAAGACAAAGATCACCACCCTATCAGCTTTCAGCGATTTATTTTCCTCTCCTCTATTCTGTTTCTACAGCCTCTTCCTAACGAATTTCGTATCAAAGCCAAGTTCAGAAAAGGAGAAAGATGTAAGCAATTCAGAGAGAGTATGTCAAACACAGTATGGGCAACGACATTTGAGATGAAGCAATGGCAAGCAACAATATGATCCCTACATCTCAGCCCCTGATCCCAATATTCCTAGGGCAAAGACCTTTTGGAGTCTCAAAATGAACACGATGTTCAAGTCCCAGGAGCTTGGGACTCGGTGGAGGGTTGATATGAAGAGCAAGATCTGACACTGGCTCAACCTAACCAGCAAGTGCGGGAGACTCCCAAGAAAGATGCAAAGGCTCTATTCAATCAACACTGGATGATGAAAATTTTCCTCAAATTGGAGCAACAACCTCTCAACAAGCTTGGAAAATTCTAAAGCAAGAACTTTTGGGTGACAAGGTAATTACTCTGAAATTTGGCCATGAAAGAAAAAGAAGATGTGCACGATTTTTTGTCCAGGGTATTTGAAATTGTTAGTCACATGGAAACATGTGGTGAGAGTATTAGCAATGAAACTATAGCAACTAAGGCAATGAGGAGCCTGACACAAAACTTTGACCATGTTGTTGCTGGAATAGAGGGATCTAAAGGCCCATCTAGTTACAGTTTTGATGCACTAATGAGTTGATTTTTCCCATGAAGCTTGCATTAGTGGGTCTTATGAGAAAATGGATGAGAAAGCATTTGAGGTAAATGGCCACTCTTCTTAGAGGACCAAATCAGAGAATTCAAGTTTCTGAGGCAGAGGGACAGGGGGCCATTGTGGCCGTGGCCATGGTCGTGGTCAGGATAACAGCCGGAGTGGAGGAAGGGACTAATGGAAAAAGGTAGTCCAACGAGCAGGGTAACACAAAAGAGGATGTTCAGTGTTATCGATGCTGGAGATACGTGCATATACAAGCTGATCACTAGTTTAAAAACTAGAGAATGAATTTTGGAGCAGAAACAAAGAGGAAACTAAACTCAGCATAAATCTAGATCCAATTGAACACTAACTAGTTAATTACTAGAAGGATGCTCAGCTAAGTAACAGCATCGAATAAGCCCATTAATAACATGAAAACAAATCTTAACAACCCTATCACCCCAACTACCCCACCTGACGTTGAATCAATCTTCAACACTTCCCTTAGATTCAAAGTCAGATACACGAAGTTGACCTCTGAAATAGCAGATCTTCTATGTAGACAAGGACTTCATTACTATATCACCTAGCTGCTCCTGAGAGTTGCAATATTTCACAATTATTTTCCCCCTTTAGCTGCCAGATCACAAATGACATGATAACAAATATCGATTTGCTTCGTTCTGCCGCAGAATGTTTTGCTCTCTGTCATCACAAAATGTCTCTATTGCTTCCTTCTGCCCTTACAGTAAGAAAGCTCAAGACACACAAAAGTACAAAAGGTCCTCGCCAGGGCGCAGGCTTTAAGGCGAATATGCGGGCTTTTTGGACATGACGCGCTTTTACTCAAAATTCTCAAAGATCATTCCCAACCCATATTTTGACAAATAAGTTGATGATAACATCAAACAAGTGATTAGAGATCGTAATGGACCACAACATAGAATAAAGTATATTATACAGGGTTCATCAAATTCTACCAGCATTTAAGGAAGGAGGAAAAAAACGAAGGAAAAAAATATTTGACAGTATATTATGACAGAGAAGAAAAGGAAAGTACACTCTTTAATCTTATTTCCATTTTTCTGGCAACCATGCGTCATGCTTCCCATATAGAGAGAGAAAACTAAGCACCTAAATAAATAAACAAATATGAGGAAAGAAAGTCATAAGTTAAGCCTGAAGTTATGCCTTCCCCTAAAATCTTTACCCGTTCACACTTACTAGAGTACATCAACCACCAATGTAGATTGGCTGTCGGAAAACTTGGGAAATGATTAGTTGACCAACTAATATAAGCCTCCAACTACAGCCCAACGCTCAATTCAAAAATTACGGTTCTTCAGTTTAGGCTATATTCGAAGCCATTCCATACAATCAGATTAAGGTCTCTACACGAAATTGAATAACATAGGTAAGGTAAGTGACAATCTAAAGGTATTTGTGTGCATCCATGGTGTGAGTTCCCTTTTCTCTCTCCTATGACCTATTTCGATAAAGCACGTGCCTAGGTGACTTTGAGCCTTAGTCTGAAGCATAAAAAGGTGTGGGCTTCTATGGGCTTAAAGAATGAGCCGGGCTTGACCCCTTGCAAGGCGCAATAGGTTGGGCTTCGGCCTTTTGTGGGCATAGGTGCAGATGGGGGCTCACTTTTTTAAACACAGCTTTTGCTTTTGTTGAAGATCTTAGCCAAACATCCTAATAACGTGCTCAGTTTCTGAGGTTGGAAAAGCTACTGTAGCTTGCTTTTTTGAATTCTAAGTGATCACTCCTCAGACTAGAGTGAAGATATTCGCTGAAGGACTTAATCTATCATCCAACAAATTTTCACAGTTTCTGTGAACCCAGAATCTGAAACTGGAAGTTTTTGAACCCACATTTGAAACTGGAAGTTTTTGAATACCAAATGTTGTACTCTAAAGTTCCAGCAATGTGACACATGACCCTCTTTGCTGCTCCATAATGCAATCTTTGTAGGTTGATGCATAAATCTGTAAATAACAGCAATAGAAAATGCAATATTGGGTCTGATGTGAGTCAAATAAATTAAGCCTCCCACCAAACTCCTGAACCTACTATCGCATACCATCTTTTCTCCAAATTCTCGGAGCAATTTTTCATTATTATTCATAGGTGTTGCAGGCTTGCAATTTAGCATGCCAAATTGACAGACTAAATCACTGGCATCATCCCTTTGAGAAATAAAAATTTCTTTGTCAGCTTGACCGACTTCAAGGCCAAGAAAATAATGGAGTAAACTCATATTCGACATCTCAAATCCATTCATCATTTGAGATTTAGACCATCCCCAAGAAAGTATGATGAACTAGCATAAATAATATCATTAATGTAAAGACAGACAATGATGAAGTCATCTTTCCCTTGCTTTTTCACATACGAGGTAGGCCCATTCTGACTTCTCGCATAACCATTCTGTCGTAAATAGCCATCGAGCCTGTTGTACAAAGCTCAGGGAGCCTGCCTCAGTCCTCATATACTAATGAAGTTTTTGCCAAAAGAGAAGTTCTGCTATTTCAAAGGTCAACTAGGTGTATGTGACTTTGAATCAAAGGGGAGTGTTTAAGATCGATTCAAAGTCAGTTTGGGTAGTTTGGGTGATAGAATTGTTAATATTTGTTTCTGTGTTTCTATTGGCTTATCCCATGTTTTCAGTTAGCTAAATATGCTCCTAGTAAGCAGCTAGTTCGTGGCTGATTGGACCTGGAGTTGTTGTTATGCAACCAATTATAGCAAGTAAATATATCAGCTTACAGAGTTTTATTTCCTATCCTCTATTCTATTTTTACAAACCCTTTTCAACCATAGCAAACTGCACCATACTTCCTAATGCAATCTACTACCCGTGCAACCCATCATCTATACCACATTTTCAAATATTATCGGGATACGCAACAACACAGTTGCCAGAGTAATCTCACGATCACTCTGCTAGACATCCTCCCAGCATAGACCAATTTCTCAATGAGGTCTTAGCTTAACAGTTCCGCATTTGTGCCTCTCACACTCCAACCTATAGGAAAACACCAAATGAACTGATCACTATATATATTATGATCCAAAATTTCAAATCCATTGAAAGCTTCCCATCCTATGATATTGCTCAGTTATAGACAACATTATATCCACAATTTTCCTCTACACAAAGTCTCATTCACCTAATTTCTTTCCTTGATTCTCAAAATTCCAGGATACCCAGAAAAACTAATCCAAAGCTAATAATAATCCAATCAAATTACTATCTTAATGTACTAAATTCACACAACAATCATAAAGTTCATACTTTCAGAAAGAGTGGAGAAGATACCTGGCGATTAAGAGTGGTAGGATCATGGCGAGACCAGAAGAGATCGAGGAGCTTAGTATACAGGCAAACATTCGGGTCAAATTGGACTCGAACCACCTCAACATGGTTGGTGGTTCCGGAGCAAACCAGCCTGTAATTCGGGTCGGGTACGTGACCCTGAGAGTAACCCACCTCAGTCTTGACGACCCCATCCAGCCTTTGGAACGCTAACTCCACGCCCCAGAAGCACCCGGCTCCGAACTGGGCTAGCTCCAGACCCGGATGCACCGGGCTGTCCAAATCCGGTTCTAATGCTGGGTTGTGATTGTTGGTAGAATCCGCCATTGCAGTTTGCTCGAAGGATTGACTTTCGCTCCACTTCTGGGTTGAGAGGTCGTGCAATGGGTTTTCAGGAGGGAAAATTAGTGGCTTACATTTTATGGTTGAATTTGGCCTCAATATTGCCCACGTACAAGTCAGAGCACCAAAGTATCTATTTGCTTATGCAAACCCTTGAAAGGGGTATTGTCACCTTTTTTTCCTTTTTTTTTTTTGGGGGGAACCCTAATGCTATTATGTTCAATATTTTTTTTACACACTAAGCGACTGTGTAACTTATTTTGTCAAATAAAAAAATTGCATATAATCCGATAGCATACTTTTTTCAAAATACTTTAAACAATAACAGGATAATAGATTTTTGTCAAAAGAAGTATGATAACTTGACGACATTTTTTTCATAAACTCCTTTTAAAAGCGTGTTTCTTTGAATTTAAGAATACAAAGAAACAGAAACAAATAGAAAATATTTCTAATATTCTCGTAAATAAAAAACTATGTTGAAAAACCTATTGAAAAATTGATTTATTATATAATACACAACTTAGAGTTCCTTCGTTTTCATTGTTTTGGTGAAGTGATTAGCGAGTTGGAGCAAATTGAAACAGATTGGAGTATTTTGGAGCAGATTTGACAAACAGTTAGCAAGAGTGAGCAAGTTTGAGCAAGTTGGAAGCTGATTGGAGTGTATTTGGAGTGTTTTTGGAACGATTCTTTAAATGTAATGATTATTGCTGATTAACATGTGGAATACTTTACATTTCTGTAACATTAGTTCATAATAGATATATACGAAAATAATGAAACAAAAGAGTTGCATGTCATTGTAATATATTAGTAAATATTAATATATGACAACCATATGCCTTTCTTTATAACAAGAAATAACACATAATAGAAGTTTGAGCATGGCTTAGTTAAATCCTACTTGATCAAAGCTTGCCTCGTGTTTGCGTTCGGTGTCGCTTACTGAGCAAAGCCAAGTGAGTCCTCCACTAGCTCGAATAGACTTCTACCTTCTGTTTTTTTGTTCGAGTAGTTTATAGCGGATTGGAGCGGGCTAGAGTATGTTGGAGTAGGTTAGAGCAGGTTGGAGTATGTTAGAATAGGTTAGAGCATGTTTGATAAGGAGTTAACAAGTTTGAGTAGGTTTAAGTAGGCATGACTAGGTAGTAGGTGCAACATGTTGAAAACGAATGAGTCCTTAATTTTCATTCTCAAACTAAGAGAAAAAGTGCAGGAAAAGATACTCTCCAAAAAAAAAAAAAAAAAAAGTGTAGGAAAAGATACAATTTGTGTCTCTGGGTACCTTAATTCTCCGGAAATAATTATTAGGGGTCAATGTTTTTATAATGTATTCCAAAGTGCCTACTATTTTGGGTAAACTATTAATAAGGGACGATATTTTTTGAAATAGTTACTGGTCGAAGTTTTTCTTTGCAACTTAGTCTCTGAACTTTTTAGAATTTGCAGAATAGTTCCTGGAATAGGAAAAACGTGTAAATAAGCTATTTTTAGGGGTTTTTTCAGGAAATATGTTTGTTTTAACTGATTTAACTTCTTATAATGACTTTACTGGTACTAGTTATCACAATCTACTATTTATATCTTATATATTATAATATATGTGGCTATAGGCCCACCATGCTTAACAAAATAACTAAAACTTAATTAGAGAGTTTCGACCGTTACCTGAACGTAGTTGGCACTGGACTCCGGCGTTTCTCTAACTTTCGGTTTACAGAGATTGCTAATCTCAAGCCCACCTTCTTTAGATCAGGCACAGCACAGATTTGTTTCATTTCCTACCTCAAACCGTAGTCACTAATCAAGTTTTTAATCTTTTTCAAGGATAATGGACCTTTAATCAAGAACTTATAATATTTAAGACATAAGGTTTAATTGGATAACGTTCCCTACTGGGAAACTTCTTTTATTAAAAGCTTGAAAGTGGAAATATTACAGTGGAAAGTTTGAAGAGGGACTTAAGTTAAGATCATTAGAGATGCTAGTTCATAGAGAAATAGAGAAACTCAACTTCTCATTTGCTCAAGAATGCTCAAATAACTATGTCCTTCTCAACTCTCGACCTCTCTATTTATAGGGGGGATGGGGGTACATAGGGTGCTCTAAAGGCTACAGTACATAAAGATTTTTCACATAGCTACAATTATTTACAGTACACTGTCGGCTACAGTACACATTTTATTTTACAAACCAGACACTTGTCAAAATAGTACAATAATGGGACATCTTTTTCAGAAATTTTAATGATGACAAGATTAGTCATTATTATTGAGATTTTGCATGCCTTCATCTCCAATTATATCTTCCAGGCCATCATTATCTGGATATTCATCAAATTTTCCATTAATTTGGTTAAAATACTCTGGATCATATTCTTCAAACAACTCAAGGAGATATTTCTTTCCTTCTTCTGATAAGAATTTTTCAGCTTCAATATCAAAGAGATAATCAAAAATATCTTCTGATTCTGCACCGTCCACTTTCATGTAATCATTGAATTCGTTATTATAGGTAAAAGTAGTGTTTTCACAATGTATTAGTGTTTTTTCTTTTTCAATCAATGCTCAATATTGATGATAAATGTTAAAAAACCCAATTGCCCTTACTAATGCAGGATCAGTAACTATATGTACCAAATCTCCATGAATCCAATTTTATCATTGAGTATTGAGATCATCACAATTAACAATTTGGACAAGATAATGGGCTGATTTGGCTTTTCCATTTTCATATTCAATCAGGGCGCTATAAATCTCTAAAGTTAAGTACCTGCGAATGGAAATTTTTGTTGGTCTCTCAGGAGATTTAAGAATCCAATGGAACCTTTTAAACATGTATTGCTGGAACTTAGTTAATGTTGAGAAAAATAAAAAATTAGGATTTGGGATTTCTGAGAAGTAAAGAACCATCCCATATGTTCAGGCTTTGTAGACAGGATCTCGGGGAGATATTGAATTAGCTAGGAAACAAATGCCACCGACTCCAGATATATCGGAAAAATAGATCGTTGTGCTCTAAGACTCTCAAATATCATAGGAATAATGATGATAAAAGTCGACGCAGGCTGCATACCATTCCTTGAACTATTTTTCTTGGATATGAGAACTTATTTTTTCTTGGATATCATAAAGACACCGAAGATAACTAATTTGTAATTCTAGAAGGGAAAATCTTTGAGTTATTAGATAGGTAGTAGAAAGTAGGTCAAAGCGTGATCTACTTTTTGCATGGAATTCCAAGCTATCAATAAGGACTTTACTAGAAGGTGTAGTCCGTTCTAGTAGAAGTAGCATTTCATTAAAGATTTTCTCCTTTTCTGGCAGGAGGTCGGCTTTGATGATTATAATTGGCGAGTTCTCGAGTTAGACTGTCTGCCAGAGAGTTCTTCGATCCCTGTATATGTTCAATAGAGAAGGAAAACTGGTTAAGCCATAATTACCAATGCAGGAGTTACCCTTGCGCTTGCATATTTGATAAATTCTTTTTCACAAAACTGAGTATTCTTTGCAATCAGTTCGAATGAGAAAAGGTTTAGAGGCTAAAAAGATTTAAAAATTTTTAATTCCCCTTATGACTGCAAGAATTTCTTTTTTCATCGTGGGATAGTCGCATTCTACTTTATTAAAGTTTCCACCGCAACATTTGCAGAGTTTTTCTCCTTCTTTAATTTTGAGTACCGTACTCCAGTGCTTATTGCTGGCATCTGTATCAAGAATTAAATCATCTTCTTCGCTAGGCAAATTAAGGACAGGAAGATTTTTACACATCTTCTTGAAATTTTGAACAATCTTTGTATCATTAATAGTCCATGTCCAGCTAACATCTTTCTTGAGTTTTTGCTGTAATGATTTTCTTAGTTTAGCTAAATCTTTAATGAAATCAGAAGCATAGGTAAGACATCCAAGAAACCTTTCTAGTTGCTTTCTATCTTCAATTTCTTCAGAAAAATTTTTTATTTTTTCCAGAATATGTTTTTGTAGAATAATCTGTCCATCTTTTATCTCTAGACTCAAGAACTCAATTTCTTGTTCAGCATAAATGAACTTTTTTTTTTCAAGTATAATACTATGATCGATGCATCTTTGGGTGACAGCCGAGACATCGTCTTTGTGCTGTTCTATGGTTTTGGAAAAGATAAGGATATCATCAATATAGACTAAACAACAATGACTAAGGTCCTTAAAGA
Organism: Carnegiea gigantea; assembly: GCA_029747015.1. NCBI lineage: Eukaryota > Viridiplantae > Streptophyta > Magnoliopsida > Caryophyllales > Cactaceae > Carnegiea > Carnegiea gigantea. Next base: position 70,283 of record JAKOGI010000895.1, on the reverse strand, counting down.
TATTATCCATTCTTCTCTAGAATATTTGGGGTGCATTTTTAAGATAATGTGACATTACTATCCATTCATAATGTCTTTGTGGGGCACTAAATGCAGTTAAAGGGATACTTTTCTCATCCATTTTTATCTGCCAATAACCACTTTTGCAATCCATTTTCGAGAACCAAGAAACTCCTTGAATTTTGTTAAGAAGGACTATTTTGTTAAGAATATAGTAACCATCAAAGACAGTATCATCATTAAGCTTTTTGTAATTGATTATCATTCTAGCTTTTTCTCTTTTTTTCTTCCGCATGATTCCTTACCATGAAAGCGGGACTAGTGTGAGAACTCTTACTGTTTCTAATTAATCCTTTATCCAGAAGTTCTTTAATTTGTTTATTAAACTCTTGAATGTCCGGATGGGTATATACCATTTGTTTAATTCAGATGATAGTGTTGGGATTTAATAAAGTGATTTTGATTTAATAAAGTGATTTTAGCAAATGTTTTGTCTTTATTCCAAAATTTCAGAGGATTGTCATAATAGAGTTCTTTGCATAATTTTTCTTGTTGTTTAATTATCTGCTCTTTAACAGATAATTCGAATAATGAGATTGTTAGTGCCACTTCTCGTTGTGCAGGCATTACCTTCTCACCACGCTGACTGCATGTAAATTCAATTTTCTGATGAGTGTAAACCTTATTTAATTTTTCAATGGGAACTGAGTGGCCATTAATTGTAAATATTATTTGATTTATGGTCTGGGTGCATGGAGAATATAATCTTTGAAAATTATTCTCAATAATCATATCATGAGAGGGTTGATCAGTAGCCCATAGTACTGTTATAATACATTGAACTCCTCCTAATTCTGTGGATATCCTTCTATGGCTTTATTGTGACTCATAATACTATTATCAGCTATTCTTACTTGTAAAGGATTTTTAACTCTTTTCCACATAAATTCAGGAAATAATGTTCTTTTTTCAAAGCATACAGAACAACTACTATCTATGTAGGCACACAGTTCATATTTATTATATCCCTCTAAATATATCTTTATTGGGATATAGATGCTATTAGGGTTTGTATTAGTAGCTTCATAGGATATTTTCATGGTCATATTTTTGACTAATTCATCCTCATAAATTGGTTCACTAACAATTCTAGTTTTGTATCCAATGACCTTTCTTTCTAGACTTGTTAATCGGTCTAAACTGGGTCGTACAACTTCAAAACTCATTCTACTCATTTCACTGGTCATGCCAACTCTATCATCCTTCTTAAGCTCTTCTTTAACGGATGAAAATCCTTCTCCCCAATCTGACCGTGTGCTCATACTTCTTAATAATTGGGGTTTAATGGTGATTTTTCCTTCCTCATCAATTTTTATTACAATTTTTCTTATTAATTTTTGTAGGATTGGCAAAGTTAGATATCCATGAACGATCAATTTTTATATCTTGAGGGTTAGACTTGATTCTTTGGATCTTTTACATGAGGATAGGACTTTCAAATTTTCCTACTTCTATCATTGTTATCTTAGTCTTAGAGTCTATCATATTATCTAGCTTATAGATAATTTTTCAAAATATCCTTAAAGGATATCCTCCTCTTTTTATATCTATCCCGACTGTTTTAATCTTAAGGGATAAGAAGTTTTTTGCAAATTCATCATTTAGACTCACATAATATCCAGGTCGACATTTGAAACCTACTGATCCATTACATAAATTGGTTTTTATCCCTATGATTATTTGGTTATTAAATTTGGTATGCCTAATATTACAGAGTAAAGCGTAAAGATTAATATCATTACTATAATATTATAATAAAGTGATTTGAACTTGGACACTTCCGACGTGAATGTACCTATACTTTCTATCTTTGTTATACTTAAGGATATTTTTTTAATTAATAAGATTAATTTCTCCAATGTCATACTCATAATCCTTTATCTCAAGATCTCCTTCCATCATTTCACATATGTATTTGCTTTTTAATTGAAAAATGAATCTTTTATAGATCATATCCCTTTGGATTATAGAAAGAACCCAATCTCCTTTGACTTCTTCATGATCATTGTCTACCACAAACTCTTCTCCTTGAAGATCACCAACGCTAATCCAGCTACTTTGCATCATATTGCTAGTTTCTTCATAATCACTTTCTTCATATTCATTATCCTCTATAATTTCAACAATTCCTTTATTGTTGCTTAGGGCTAAGTCTAAAGCCTCATCTTCACTAAGCTCAGCATAATCTAGGCTTCCTAAGGTTTCAATAAGTTTATTATTTTTTCTGTTTTTGCATTCATTAGCATAATGTCCTACTTCTCCGCATGTCCAACATTTGCAGTTGTTTTTTCCTGCCGGACAATAAGTAGCTTTCCTAAAAAATCAACGCTTTTTAGGACTTGGTTTGTTGTAAAATTTTCTTCTATATTTTTCGCCTCTTTGCTTGTTAAAGCTCTTTTTCTTATAGAATTTTCTTTTTCTTCTTTTCTCAGATTCTTTCCCCCATTGGTGAGGTGAATCCTAGCAAGTTAAGAACTGTTTCTTAATCTTCTTTTGCTTTTGAAGATCAAGATATTGTTCATTGACCCATTTTTGCAAAAAGAAAATTCCTGAACTAAGGGTATCAACAATATCTGTTCGTTCAAACCATGCCATGTATTTTTCATTAATTATAGAATTTATAGGATATGGTAATTTGTCATAAAACATGCCAAGAATGATTTCATTATGCCCAATTTTGTAATAATATTGACTGAATTCTGCAATATAATTTTCTAGGTATCTCATATCCCATAGTTCTATATTGTTAATTTTTCTTTGCCATTCTCGTGCTTTTTCTTCAGAATCAGTTTTAACTCCGATGAATTCAGTTTCAATTTCTTTGCACAAACTTCTAAACATAATAGCTGGTGTTTTTATCGTTCTTAAAGTATTTTTACCATCTTCACTTAAGGAATCGTACTAGTCAGCTACAGTGCCAGAGAAACTATGCTCGATATAATTTAGAAAGTTTGCCGCAGTCCATGTAGTATTTAAATTTAAGACACTGTTCATTTCTCTTTTTCAGTGCTCAAATATTTCTTCTCTATTACGAGCTCCATCGATATTTAAGATATAATCAATTTGACTAATTGGGGTAAGGCCAATCTCTTCATAGGTCATAGTTTTCCTTGGGACAAACCTGAAGGAAAAATTACTTATTCGTCCTGCAGGAACATATCTAGATCTTAAGAAATGAGTATTTCTTCTAGATGGTTCATCAAATTCTTCTGGTTTAGGAACGACATTCTTAACTAGATTAGTCTCTCTTTCATATAGGTCAATCTCTTCCCCAATCTCATTGATTCCATTAATCAGTTTACCATATTTTTTGTCAAGTTTTCTTCTAATTTCTTCTAATGGTAAAATATTAAGATCTCTTAATTTTATCAGATTCATCTGCTGATATATTTCTTCTTCTAATCGGAGAGTATTAGTCTCTTCATTGTCATCAGACAAGACATCATATTTATCACTGATTGCGTTCATTATTTTGTTCAATTCTTCTGGATTTTGTTCCTCATCGAACATTTTTTGTAGTTCTTCAAGACCATATTTTTCATACTCTATCTTCTTTTTCTTTCTTTTCAGTTGATTTTTCACTAGATTGTTCTCCTACTTCTTTTTCAATTTTAATCTCTTGCAAAGGAAATGGAATCTTGTTTTTTGGATTTTGAAAGGGATATTTATGCTGATAAGGAGTGCTAGTTCTAGGACTAGACTTTTCACTATGTCTAACTTCGTTAATAAGAGAAAGGTGGATAATCATTAGCTGATTCTTAAGATCTTTTAGTTCAGTCTTAATTTTAACTAATTCAACTTTTAATTCTAAAACTATATCAGTGATATAGTTTAATTGAGGTGCTAATGAGATATTGCCTTCAGGTGAGTGGACAATATATGAATAATTAGGATCAGGGCAAGCAGATGATGGTTCAAGCATTAATTATAGTTAATGAGCTTAATTAGTCATTAATTAGCTAAATAATCGCAATTATTTTTGTGCACGTGGCTCTGATATCAGATGAAAGAGAACGCCGAGATCTATTGGTGAGCAAAAAACCACAAACACAATTTTCAATTTTTCGAAAGTAAGTTTTTAAGGATTGAGGGTAGATTTACAAATATGAAAAGTTTAAGGGCTTAAAAGAAAATGTAAATAGTGAATTGTCCCCTTAAAATAGTTTCCACAGAATGTTGTGTACCTTTAAATATATTTTAATAGCATGGTCCCCTAGTTATAATTTTCACATAAAGTGAGGTACCTGGCAGTGATTTTTCTGAAAAGATATCTTTCTTATTTTTTTTCTTTCAATTTTTTTCATTATATTTTCCTCATGAAACACTATTTCTCCAGCTGTCTCATATAATTTTTCTTGTCTAGGTAACGAAATTTTTGAAGGATGCATTACTTAATGCATTATTTTCTATTGATTTTAGAACAAGGAGAAAACTATTAATGCTAATAGAAATAAAAATGGGTTTCATTTTAGCACTTTCATAAAACCAAAAGGGGGGCAAATATTTTGAGATGTTGACAGTATTAAGGACATCATTTATTATTACTCCCTCCATCTCATATTTACATTCAAATTTTGAACGTACAACAAAACTAATATTAAATGTGTCTATTTGATAGTGATCTTTTGTAGATTTTTTTTTTAAACTAATAAGAATGTAGATTTTAGGAAATATATACTTCGAAAAATAATGCAGGACAAAAATGGATATTTGTTACTATGCATATAATACAGATGGGGTAGTTTGGATTTTATTGTTTTACTTCATTTTATGCTAAAACAAGCTTTACAAAGAATGTCAACTAGTTTCTAATATGACCTGTAAAGACCTTGTATCCATGGGCGGATCCATGCGTTAGGGAGGGGTGTCAATGGACAACCCTCTCCCAAAAAAATTATGATGAGTTATTTTTAATGGGGTTAAATTGGTATATATCGATACCCCTAAATTAGGACTAAAAAGTTGCAGATACTCTTTAAATATACCAATCCTGCATATTGACATTTTAAATCTTTTTAAATATCAAAAATACAGTTATAAAGTTGAAACTTCATAGAAAAGTAAAATAAAATTAAATGTACCTAAGCCCAAATTTTTCCCTCTCTCCCCCTATCTTATCTAGAGTTTAGACTTAATTCTAATTTCTTTAATTTTCTTTTATTGTTAATTGTTCATTTTTGGCTATTTAGTTGCAAAAGTGTTCTTGATGCAGACTTTTCTTTAACTTAACACTACTAATTGATTTGAACATCATACTACTTTTTCCCTTTTTGGTGCGATTAATTGATGAAAGATTGATTTCTGTAACTGTATTTCATGTTTGACATGTTCACTTCATGTTTCAAATTTTTTTTTTTTGTGGGTTTTATTGCTTTGTGTTGATGATTTGTCCTCTGTAATAGACAGTTTTAGTAAATGCTAGGTAATTTATATAATATTTTGCATTTTCAGCACAATCTATATATCAAATCCAAATACGAAAAACTGCAAAAGCAAACGTAGTAGTAGAGGTATCATAATTTTTTTCTAAGAATAAAAAAATAGGGTATATTGTTATTACTTGTCAACTTCCGCTAATATAGAAATACGAGATGAAAAAAAAAATGAAATGTTTGTACAAAATAGAGTACCACGGTATGTATAATATAATTTCTTTTTTTATTGATATTGCACATTAATGATGACGTTAATAAATAGACATTCATGTTGTAAACATATAGATCGGCCACTGCTTATATCCTCCTTTACACCAAAAAGGAAGACAAAAGGAGGCTATTGCAATACTTCTTTGGATTTATCTTTTTTTCATAGTTGCTAACGGTTTAATAATTGTTGACAACATGTACGAATTTATAAGGCCACTCCCAACCCATGCTACGCGTGCCACATGCGGGTCCCAAGAGTGACACACGGTGTTGCCAGCCGAAGGCATGCGTGGCAGAAAACAGGGGACGGAACTAAGAGCGTTCCGTCCAGCGTTCTCTTTTTTTTGTCTTATGTGGCCTCTAAATGCATCGTTCAAGGCTGGCCCAACAAGCGAGGCGTTGCGTTTTGAGGGACCCGAAAAAAAAAATAAAATTGGAAATCAGCTTTTGCTCAGTGGCTGGGAAATTGAATTTTGTATCCGTTTGTGACTATCCATATTTTGTAAGGGTTTTTTTTTTGGTAATTTAAAAATAGTCTTTTTACATTTCATGTTCTATAAATTCTCCATTTGTTATAGATTCTGAAAATAAAAATAGTATTTTACAAAATAAATATTCCTTAATTCTGAAAATAAAAACATTCATACAAGTTATAAAAGTTAAAATACAAACACAAAATTAAAAGAATAAGTGATGAATTATGTTTAGTGGTGGGTCCCATGACAAATATTTAATTGTCCTGAAATGAGTTCCATTGGTTGTAAAACTGAATGAAATACATGTGGAACTCCTGCTGACGTGGTAGGCCTGAGCTCCAAAAAAACTTGGCTGGAAATACCTTTAATGATCTCCATGGTTCAGCCTGCCATTGCACCAATTCATTATTAATTCGACTAACCCTATTTTAAATGTGACCATTGTTTAATCCAATGGGTACTCAGGTCCCACTGTCCGTCCTACTGAATGGCAATGTGTAAATCCATTGATCAGCATAATGACTTATTCAATAGAAGCTCGCAGCTAATTCTTCTATGCATATTGGCTTGATGTGCCCCTGAAGAGCGTAGCAAAGTCATAACAAGTAAATTTATGGAAAAATTGCTACAAAGTGTTTCTTTAATTTTAATATTACTGAAAGGTGCTCCTTTAACTGAAAAGTGTTATTTTAAGTAGACAAAGGCGTCAGGCTCTTTTCTGCTGGCAACGTCTTTGTCATTGTTGTTTTCCTGCTGTGCCCTTATGGTGAGAGGAAGACCAAGTGGAACTAGTGAGGGCTGTGCTCACGTGCGAAACATACCCAACTTGAGAGCTTTCTCTCTCTCTCTCAATTTCTTTCTCTGTCCACCTCTCTTTCTCTATCAACCTCTCAGTGTAGCAAAGTTAGTAATTGGTGGCTGATTTTATGGCGTGGACACCTACCCGAGCTGGTGAGGAGGTGAGAGAAGGGAAGGGTTAGTCTGATGCATTTGGAGGGAAAAAATCGTGGACCAAGAAGCAGCAAAGAAGAGGTAAGTATTTTTCAGTTCAAATAAGTTGTCAATTGAATTGAAGGTAAGGATTGACAGTGTCAGTAACTGAGTGTGTAGATTTGTATGTGCTTGGCATGTAGGTAGTCAATTTCAATGAGTGAGGAAGAGTGTTCACTGTAGTGGGTGAAGTTAGAGGGGTTGGAGCATTATATGTGTTCTTACTGAGTTGTAGTCAGTTAATGTAATGAAATGTCACATAATGTAAGTAGGTAAAGGTTGTGGGGTGTTAACACATGGGTGAGTCATTGTGTCAGAAGTAAACGAGGGAGGTATATCCCAAGATAACACCTACTGTTATCCTGGGATGGCATTGTTATCTGTGACGGATAGTTGTTGGCAGAATGTAAGATGGTAATCGGTGAAGGTATGAATATGTCGAAAAGGGTAGTGGTTATATGTAAGGCAACAAATGCATGTATAAGTGGGGGAAATACGCTGTCATTATTGAGAAGTATAGCTGGTGACACTTTATTGTTGTGTGCAGGTGGCATCGTTGAATTTGTGAAGCAGTTCAAGTTGGGTACAAGCAGTAATGATGATGCAAAGCAA